>JARBWK010000002.1:16863403-17093403 GCA_030556195.1 Anolis apletophallus | reverse complement strand
AGATTTCTTCAGAAAGGGGTAGCTTTTGCAATTCCCCTGAAGCTGAGAAACTGCAACTTGCCCAAGGTCACCTAGGATTTGAACCCTGGACTCACAGTTGAACATTCTAACCTCTATATCACTCTGCCTCATTAAAAAAATCCAGTTAATTTCATGGGGGGTTTTTCCTGAGAAAAAATAAACAGCTTTTATCGCATTTGTTCTCTTAGGAATTGTGGAATTTGGCCATCATACAAGTTTTGCCAGGCAGAGTCAAAACTTTCACCACTAAAGGATAATACAAAAGAAATATTAGAAATCGAGTAAATGTTGACATTCATTTGTATTGCGAACAGATTTTGTAAATATTCCAAGAGACTTTGGAAGCGGTTGTCATTAACCTGAATCTGATAGCTCCCTTCAGGGTATATTAGGAAGGTGAAGAAATATATATGTATTTGAGGACAATTCATATAAGATTTTCAGCAGGCACATCTGAATGTCAACATTCACCAGATGTTTGACATTCCCTATAACCACCTCCCTTGCATTTTGATTATTTATGCATGATTGTACTTTTTCCTAGGAATGTATCTCTTTGCAGAAGACAAAACTGCATTTTTGAATGGGTCTCATTTAGTGATTTCTTTTGTTTCCGTCTTCATGCCACAGGCAACTACTGAATTCTCCAGTTCATCACTTCAACCATATCAGGAAGTTAAGGAGGAGTTGTTTTGAACTTTAAGAGTTTCCTAAATTCTCCGGCATTCATAAATCTTTCACTGGAACATTTGTTTTGCTGTTAAAGTCCTCACTTTTTCATTCCCACCAATGCCTCCACATATGACAGGCAGTTTTAGGATTGAAAATTAGCATTGACAGTGCTGAAAGGTTGCAGTACATAACAAGTGGGAAAGCTAAAGAGTTTGGTTTTGTTTCAGGGAAAGAATATCTTTATTATGTTCGTTTCTAGGTTTGTACCAATGACAAACTAGAGCACAAGAATCTACAGCCACTCCCCCCCCCCAATTGCAGTATACAAGGATTGTCATGTTACTCAACTTCAGACATTTTGTCAAAATCTCCGTTACAGAAAAAAAGTATTTTTTTAGCATTGCAGGACATGTTCTACATGCAGAACAGAACAAAATACTGTTTTATTTATTTATTTTATTTGTGGTATTTGTACCCCGTAGCTTCTCACCCCCGCAGGGGGACTCAGCACGGCTTACATTCACAGCACTACAGGCCGCAACACCACAATACAATTTAAAATACGCCATGCAATCAACATCATTAAAAAGCATTAAAAACATTTAAAAACACTACATTAAAAACCTCTAGCCCAAGGTTGTGGAACTTTTACATAAAGAGTTGTTGTGGTGCCTAACTAATTGCATTCATTCTACAGTGTAGGTGTATTCTCAATTAGTGGCCACCACAGGAACAGCTTTGGACACTGTCAGAGGGGAATCTCACAGTATCCATTTTCTCAAGATCATGCATAATCCATACCCAATTTTGAAGGAACAGGAATGATTAATCCTCTATCTTTCCATATGTGCTTAAAATATTCCATTTTTAATTCTCTTTCACTTTCCCCCCCTTGTGCACAGCTTCACTTGCGGCATACAGTTTACAATGCAAAGCAGTTTGAATTCAGTTAAATCAACCGCGGGGGTAAAATTCTTTCAAAAGCTAATTGTTGCAACTTTTGTGTGCTCTTCTTCCATTTATGTGCCCTTCCTCATTAACAGTTTTGTCATTTTAACCATACCATGATATTGCTTGGTTCCACTTATCCTAATGTTCATTGATGGAGTTTTGGAGGTTATATGATTGTATAAATTCTCTACCTAGCAGTAATACACATTGATGGTATCATTTCACATCATAAAAGCTTAATAGGTTCTCCCTGACATCTTCTCTTTGTAAAGGAAGAGAGATGCTCATCACTTGTATGACTAAACCAGCAGCCAGATGGATCATTCCAGGCCTGCTGAAGTCTAGTATAGAATTGATGCAAACATGTACTGAATTCTGCAACAAAATTCGATTATTTGTGCATCCTAGCAGTATACCTTCATGGGACACATGTTGGAGGTCATGAAGCAGCTGGAGAAAGGAAGTAAAACATGTTGTTATCATCTAATAAAGAAAATAATAACAGAAGCAAAAGAAAGAAATGAAAAGCCACAGTTGTAAAAAGGAACACCGCACTATAAAAGTTTATTCTTCAAAAGTTTTGTATCAATCAGCATTTTCTCAAAAGGACTCTAGGAGAAATGTACAAAGGGCATTTCGAATCATAGAATCATTGAGTTGGAAGAGACCTCATGGGCCATCCAGTCCAATCCCCTGCCAAGAAGCAGGACAATCACATTCAAAGCACCCCCGACATATGGCCATTTGCCAATAGATATGAAAGAGGAGAGGGAGAAAGAAGAGAAGGGAGAGATTACACACACACACACACTTTCCACATTTTAAAAAAAGGCTGTGTATGTGTGTGTGTGTGTGTACGTGCGCGTGTGTGTAGCAGGGAGTCTTAGCCTTGCAAGAACAAAATAGTTTTGTAGCAGAAGTTCAAAATACAACATTCACAACCCGTTATTTTACTTATTGCTAACAATATAAGTACTTTCCTGTTAAATGGCTTTCTTAAATGTAGTTCAAATGCTCTCTGCACATTGGTTCCTGCTGGGACAAAAGCTGTCTATAATAGAAAGGAACATGGCCATTTAAAAGAGGGAAGGAAGCAAAACAAAGGGAAATTTTCATGCCATTTTGTAGCCATCTGTCTGTCTGTACATGATTATTTGTTCCTTACCTGATATTTTGAGCAAAATGCAAGTCATAGTATTATATTGAAGTCAGTGTGTAGTCTATAGTAGTTTGTTTCTAGCATTCAATATGATATATGACATTCCATTCGACATCCTATGGTTCTCAAATTTTGTACTATTTAAAGAGAAGTGTTTAGCCTCTAACAATGATAGAGAAAACAGTGAGTCCTTGAGTGTTCCTTGACTGATGAGGTGTCACTTCGTGGTGTCAGAACAGAAGCATTGAGCATAGTGCCTCTCTGATATCAGACTCTTAAGTCTGGCTCACAGGTCCCAAATGCCCTGTCCTACCAGCTAGATACTGGCAGACTTCTTATTACAGGTTGAGGTTATTCCATATTAAAGCTGTGGACTTTTCAGATGGTTCAGGTGCCAGGATTGCTTGCCTCTAGTCTCCAATTAGTTTTGTTGCAGGCCAGCTGTTCAGAGAAATGGGAGACAGGAGTTAGAAAACAGAGTCCCAAGAAGGTGAGCTCAGCTGAGAATGAAAGTGTATTGGCCAGATTGCTCTGTTTCTCTCTTTTCCTTCTTCACTTTACTGATAATTGGGGAAATGTCCTGGGATAGTCCCACAGATTCATCACATCACTCATGGTCTCTTTTTTTACTAACTCAAATGTGGTAGCTTGTACTAAGTTAGACAAAAGGAATGTGGTGGGTTCCACTTTGGCACATTTAACTAAAACCTTTATCTTAAAAATGCAGCTTTGCAAGTTAGTTCACTTTCAGTAAATTGAGGGGTAGGCATATTTAGGGGGAAAGGGGGATGAGAAGAGGAGATTGGCTAACAAGCAGCAAGATAAAGTGAGTACACAACAATTGACCAGCAATAGTACATTCGTTAGATAGGGATAACCAGGGCAGAAGTCCAGGGTAATATGAGATTATGTGTAAACCCTAACTCCTCATTCCAATAAAATCCAATCTATTGTGAAAAACTTCTGGCCGATGGTTTCATCCATCCCTGATTTCCAACTCCCTTAATAGCTCATAAACGAACAGCAAATATCAAGGACATATTGGTACACACTGATCACTCTATCAGAACCCGTACCACCTCACCCAATCCTGGCACCAAACCTTGTGGCAATTGCAGCATTTGCAATCAAATTAACAGATCCCTCTCAATTACCAACAAAACCACTGGCAGAGTCCTATGGTTACGTGACGAGATCACCTGTGCAAATTCTAAAGTAGTGTATTGTCTAGAATGTGAGTGTGGCCTACATTATGTGGGCCAGACCTCCAGAATTCTACACCTCAGAATGCATGAACACAAATCTAAAATCAGGTGTTCCTCACGAGACTCCATCTTATACAACCATTTTCTTGATCATCATCATTTTCCTGATAGCTTCACTATCTATGGCCTTGAAAGGGTTAAAACCACTCCTCACGGTAACCTGACTGACCAGCTGCTTAGAGCAGAAAAAAAGTGGATTTTACTTTTAAATAGTGAAACTTCATCTGGCCTAAATGAGCCCTTATCCATTCAGCAACTCCTATTATAGCCCACACCTGTCTCTGGGTTATTTAACTGCTAGCTGTCCCATGCTCCTGTGCTGTATCCAGCCCTTTGGATTCTAAATCTCTGATGCAACCAGTAGTGATCGCCTTGGTATGTATGCAGATGTGCTATTTATGATGTATTGGTGTATTATAGCTAGGCTATTTTTGAACCGCCACAATGGCCTGTACTTTGATGTTGATTTTCTGTACATACAGATTTAAATGATTCAGTGACGCGCCCAGAAGAAGTGCCCGTTCAGGCACGAAAACGGCGAATATTTGTTGGCGCCTCCAAGGATTTCCAAGCCGTTCGGCAAGGTCCTGGCTCTCCTTTGATTGTCTAATTTCTCCCTTGCATATTTTTCCTGCGGACCCAGTCGCTGACTGATTACTTCATTGTTTACTTCGGGCTGTTCGCACCCCTGTATGACGCTGCTCACCGCGCCGCCAGTCGCTTCCCTGTGACACGGCAGGCGCGCTGCGGAGCCGGCACCTCCAGTCGCGCCCTTGTGATGCGCCTCCAGCGTTCTGGCCCGGCTTCGTCCTCCCCCCCCCCCGCACCACGCCTAGCCCTCCTTTCATCCCTGGACTTCCCTGTCGTGAGTTACACAGAATCTCATATTACCCTGGACTTTTGCCCTGGTTATCCCTATCTAACGAATGTACTATTGCTGGTCAATTGTTGTGTACTCAATTTATCAGGCTGTTTCATTGTACTTACAGACTAATAGTGCATGTGTGCTTTTTTACCTCATATCACTGTTGATTCATTGTTGTCCATATTGTGTAATGATAAATGGCATTTCGATTGATTGCAACCATCTGTGAGCTTCCATCTGCGCCATCCCCTTGGTTCCCCTTTGCGTTTTTGTGCTTGTTAGCCTACCCCTCCCTTAATTAACAAGCAGCAAGATCAACATGCATTTTGCATTGACATGGAAGAAGAGACAGCATACAATTACCCCAGCCAATTTTAAAATGTGAATTGTAACCTATGTTACATTTTGTTAATATTAGTGTTGGTCTTTGTTATGTGTTTTAGCCTGCCACTTTTGGACTATTGCTTGCTGAAGTTTTCCTGAGAGTATCTCTAAAGATCTTAGAAAACTCTTTCTTGATTTAAGGTGTTGGCATGCTGGCTTATATCCGAACAGGGGATGGGACAGAGATGTCACTGCCTTGCTTATTTCATTATTAGCTGCTACTTCCTGGAAGATATCAGGTGTTATGTATTTATTTATTTATTTACGACATTTATATGCCGCTCTTCTCACCCCAAAAGGAACTCAGAGTGGCTTATAAGTCATATGAACATACAACATACTACAGTACATTACTAGCATAGTACTAATACATCATTCATAATATTAGTATTATATAATATTATATTGTTGCTGGGGGAGGGGCCCTGATGTCACAAGAGACAAGATAGAACTGTCTTCCCAGCTCCCCTTATTTCTTTTTTTACTTCCTGTTTTACTTCCTGGAAGATATCAGGTGGTACAGTACCAGCTAAACAGCATAATTTCTCCAGTGGTGTAGGGCATAAACATCCTGCGATAATGCAGCATGTCTCATTAACAGCCAAATCCACGGTTTTCGCGTGGTGAGATGTGTTCCACACTGGGCATGTTCCACACATAATAGGATGCAATATTATAAAATAAACTATAATCTTATATCTTATCTTATATTTTGAATTCTGCTCCTGTCTTCTAGAGCAGTGTTTCCCAACCTTTTTTGAGCCGCAGCACACTTTTTACATTTGCAAAATCCTGGGGTACACCACCAACCAAAATGACACAAAATGACACTCTAACACAGTAATATATATAGTCAATATGTTTTAAAATGTATTTTTACCCTCAGTGTGAAACCTGGACCTGTTTCGATGAACTCAACATAGATATCCTGGCAGGAATGGCAGAAAGACACAAACTTCCCACACAGAACTCCCATAACCAAGAGAAAATGCTATAAGAGTTTGGTGGGCATTGACCTTATTATTTATTTATTTATTTATTAGGTTCAGCTTCATATACCGCTCTCTCTGGCGCCCAGAGCGGTTCACAGAGCTAGTGCAAATAAAACAGATAAAACACATTAAAATACAATAAAACAGTTAAAAACACCCGAGTTAAACAATTTGCCAGCCAATAGCAGTAGTTAGCAATAGCATGCCAACAACGGACCCATAGGTGCCAATAGTGGCAATTGACTATGGGCCGAATGCCTGCCTAAAGAGCCATGTTTTTACTGCTCTGCGGAACGGCAAGAGGGCCCGGATGGCCCGGATCTCTTCAGGGAGGCCGTTCCACAGAGCTGGCGCGGCTGCGGTAAACGCCCTCCGTCGTGTGGTAGCCAATCTACAAACCCTGATGTTAGGCACATCCAAAAGATTAAGTCCCTCTGAGCGCAGTGATCTCCTGGGCACATAAGGGGTAAGCCGCTCCTTCAGGTACACTGGCCCCAAACCATATAAGGCCTTGAAAGTTAGAACTAACACCTTGAAGGCTACCCGAATTCAACTGGAAGCCAGTGCAGTTCGGCGCAGGAGTGGAGTCACGTGGTCAGATCTTAAAGCTCCCGAGAGCAGACGCTGCAGCGTTCTGCACCAGCTTAAGTTTCCGGATTGCCGACAAGGGCAGGCCAATGTACAGCGCATTACAGTAATCGAGCCTCGAGATGACCGTGGCTTGGATCACCGTGGCCAGGTCGCGGCGGGAGAGGTAAGGAGCCAGGCGTTTTGCCAGACGCAGATGAAAGAAGGCTGTCTTGAGTTTTGGAGTTGTAGTTCACCTATATCCAGAGAGCACTGTGAACTCAAACAATGTTACATCAGGACCAAACTTGGCATGAATACTCAATATGCCCAAATATGAACGCAGATGGAGTTCAGGGGAAATTGACCTTGACATTTGGGAGTTGTAGTTGCTGGGATTTATAATTCCTCTACAATCAAAGAGCATTCTGAACCCCACCAATGATAGAACTGGGCCAAACTTCCCACACAGAACCCCCAGGAGGCAAGAGGAGGTCTCTACTTGGGGAAAGGGAGGCGGGCCTTCCCAGTGCATGGAGAGGGAGAGACCAAGTAGAAAACCAGTGGGGAGGGGGGTTGTTCGTAATTTTGTGTCTTTATTGAGGTAGGTTTCTTAGGGTTTTTATACTTCAACACACTAGACTCCCCCCCCCCCCTTTTCATGGAGGTTCCAATTTTCCACGGCACACCTGATGGTCGCTCACGGCACACTAGTGTGCCCTGGCACACTGGTTGGGAAACACTGTTCTAGAGTATTGGCTATCCCTCCCAATTTGGTGTTGTCTGGAAACTTGATGACCATGCCTTCTAACCCTTCATCTAAGTCGTTAATAAAGATGTTGAACAGGACCGGGCCCAGGATTGAACCCTGCAGTATTCCGCTCATCACTTCTTTTCAGGATGAAGAGGAAGCATTGGTGAGCACCCTCTGGGTTCGTCCGCTTATCCAATTACAGATCCACCTAACCGTAGTTTTGCCTAGCCCACATTTGACTAGCTTGTTTGCTAGATGGTCATGAGGGACCTTGTTGAAGGCCTTACTGAAATTCAGGTATGCTACATCCACAGCATTCCCTGCATCTACCCAGCTTATAACTCTATCAAAAAAAGAGATCAGATTAGTCTGGCATGACTTGTTTTTGATAAATCCGTGTTGACTATTAGCAATGACCGCATTTGTTTCTAAGTGTTTGCAGACCACTACCTTAATGTTTTAACCATGTTGTATTTGTCACAATTTGTAAATTCCTGGCATATATAAATTGGTAAATTAGTGAGGGTTTTAGGCCTGCAAACTGCAGAGTCACTTGTGTAGATCTCAGACACTCTTAGAGCAGTGTTTCTCAACCTTCCTAATGCTGCGACCCCTTAATACAGTTCCTCATGTTGTGGTGACCCCTAACCATTATTTGCATTGTTACTTCATAACTGTATTTTTGACAAAAATGATTTTGTCATTTGGAAGTTGTAGTTGCTGGGATTTATAGTTCACCCACAATCAAAGAACATTCTGAACTCACTAACAATGGAATTGAACCAAACTTGGCACGAAAAACGCCCATGGCCAACAGCAAATACTGGAAGTGTTTGGTGGGCATTCACCTTGAGTTTGGGAGTCATAGTGAAGCTGGGAGGCCTTCCAATCTGTTTCCAAAAAGAAAGAAAAGGACAAGCGGAGAGATCTTCAGTCTTCTCTGCCAAAGGGCTTCCTAAGACCACCATAAATATTTGTTTTCTGATTGTCTTTGGCGACCCCTCTGAAGCCCTCTCGCGACCCCCCTGGGGGTCCCGACCCCCAGGTTGAGAAACACTGCTGTAGAGTCAAGTGACTAAGCCAGTGACTCATGAGGGAGAGTAAAGAAGCTGGCACCTCCATTTTACATTCTGTCTGTGTAGGCCAGGGGTGCTCATTATGGTGATCGGGAGCACCTAGGTGATCTTCGGCCCTCTTCCAGGTGATCTTCGGGCCTCACCAGCTGGATGGCGCGCTCCTGCCATGCGCCAAGACGTGCTCTCCCCGCCGCCAAGGGGCTTCTTTTGCCAAAATGAGGCTTTAGTGGGCGGGCCCTGGCTCGTCTTGCCACGCACTGTGTGGTGACATGACCGCCCATTGGTTGCTGCTGGGGAGGGGGGCAAGGTGAAGGCACGTGCACAGATAGGATGCGAGGCTGTGGGAGGGAATGTGTGTGTGTGTGAGAGAGAGAAAGAGAGCCAAGGAGAGAAGAAAGAAATCCGGAGAACTTTTTTGGATCCTTTTGGCAGGCAGGCGCTGGAAGGAGAGAGAGAGAGAGAAAGAGGTGAAAGAGGCCGGGCAAAGTGGGGCAAAGCCAAGCAAGCCCTGCCGCAAACCCTGCTGCTGCCCTCGGGACTCCCATTCCAAGCTGAGACCTGGGCGAGCGAGCTGTGTGGGGCTGCTTTCTTTCCTTGGTTGGGGTGAGGAGGGAGGGCTCCGCCGTGTTCCTGGGGCTGAACCCGAGGAGGAGGGGGCTGTGGGGATGGAGACTCCACTTGCTGCTGCTGCTTGTGCCCTCTCCGCCTTTCTCTGCCTTGCCCTCGAAGGAGAAAGGCGGAGAGGGCCCACGGGAGAGAGAGGGGGGGTGGCTCTTCAGAGCCGGCTAGGAAGAGCCACCCCCTCTCTCTCTCCCCGTGGGCATGGACTGCCACCAGTGGGAGAGGTCCTCCTTCCTGCCAGCCGTCCACTTAGGCGTCCTTTCTGAGTGATACCCTTGAAAGGAAGGAAGGAAGCCCCCCCCCCTGCTGCACCTGTCACTTTGGGAAAGCACCTCTTCCACTCTTCCTTCTCCTGCCCAGGTAAGGAAGCCTCGAGTGAGTAGGGAGGGGGTGAGGCTGCCGTGGGGAGGCTCCAGCCTCACATGGGTCCCTCTCTCAGTTGAGTTTCCAGGCCCAGGCAGCAGCCAGGCGGCCCCTCTTCCCAGCCCTGTGCCTTCCGAGCCACCGCCGAAGCCATATCTGGCCAGAGCGCTGGTGGGTGCGCTTATAAATACCCTCCTGCTGCGTGCGTGGGAGGGGCCTGTTGTGCACACAAGAAGCAGGACGGGATGGGGACTTCCTGCTTCACAAAAGCACGCAGCAGGAAGGAGGAAGGCAACGAAGACATTAGGAGAGAGAGTGCGCGCAGGCAAGGAGGATCCCCTTCCCGGGTGCGCGCGGCGGCGAGTTCGTGGGCAGGCAAGAAAGAAGCCCCGCGTGGACAAAAGGCTGGAGAAGGAGCGTGTGCGCGCACGCTCACATGCACAACAGGTGATCTTTTCAACTTGATTGCTCATATAGTAGCTCACATGATGAAAAAGTGTGAGCACCCCTGGTGTAGGCTGTTGGAGCTGCAGAGAGTGGATGGAGGACAGAGGAGCTGTAATAGAGAGAGAGTGTTTATTGTGTATATAGCTATGTGTATATATCTTCTTAGGTAACTGAAGATAAAAGCTTTCCTGCATTCCAGCAGTGAGAGAACAACTCTGTATGGAATCTTTTTTACATACTAAGTTTTCCACATTGCTCAGGTGAATCCGGGGCCTAGTAGTTGGCCTAGTAGTTGGCTCGTAATTTTAGTATTCTGCTGAAGTAGAGGAAAATACCTGATAGTATTCTGCCTCAAGCTGTGAGGAGAGGTGGGTATCACATAAATGGATTTTCATCATCATCATATTGAGTATTATTGCTTTCCGTTGTTCCAGAGACTAAGATGTGGAGCAATGGATTCATATTACAGGAAAAGAGTTAGGAAAAATTCCTGATGGTAGAGCATTTCATAATAGAATATGCTGCCTTGACTTCACATTGACTTCTTGCTCTGTCCTAAGGTGCTTCCAGGATGTTGCAGTGCTACTTCCTGCTGGGCTCCATTCTGTAAGAGTCCTGGAAATGTCATAGGATGGAGCCTAGAGAACATGGGGAGATTCTTTTGTTTCCATTATTTAGAATGGGGCCAGTTTGGGGGAGGGGGGGAGCCAGATGGGGAAAGTGATGATGCAAGCGATGTGGGTGCAGGATGGAAGTTTCTCTCACTGCCTCAGGGATTCACCACACTGCCTGGCAAATCCTCTCATTGTTGTCCACATTTGGGATCTTAATGTGATGAGGTGTATAGAATAGAGAACCAATTAGAATATAATGATCTAAGAATAAAGCACTGAGAAAAGACAAACGGTAAACACCAATCAAAATTGTCTTGTTTGATCCACTGTAAGTGATAAAAGACCAGGACTCGATTTTGGGGGGTCAGCAGTTCTTTTATGCTTCAAGCCAGCTGTTGCCATTTGCTTGGCCAGCAAATAAACCTTCTTCACTGACTCAACTTGTCAGTATGTCCATCCCTGCATCGCCCCCTTGAGAGCAGAAGACAAGGGAACCCCTGAGAGCATGCAGAGTTTCCCCATCACGGCATGGCAGGTGTTTGGACTGTATCTCTCTTGTGAGCAATTCCAACTTTGTAAATCTATGAAGTTGCAGCCATTGGGTTGTCTTAATACCAATACTTCTTTGTGACATCTAATACTATCTGTGTAGCTGTGTATGTTAAAAAAAACCCACCACAACACATTGCTGTTCCAAAGATGCAATAAAGCATTGAGGATTATTCAGAAATGGATTAATTGTATGAAAGGACTCAACATACCTCTAAGGGGGGGGGGGATGCCTTAAGAATTTTGCATTGATGTAATTATCTGCACTCATGAAAAGAACATTACATTTCAGGGTGAAATGCACCATATGTCCTTCACTACCTGGGCACAATGGGGTTCTCTGACAAACCCATTAAGGTGGTTCCCCACTGTGCCTACGCTTTGAGAACATATGGTACCTTTTTCTCTTTTCTAATATTTTCTTCTGTGCATTGCTTTTTCTAGCAAACCTAGCCACTAGTTTGAATGTATTTAAATTTCTGTTGAAATGTTGCCAGAATTGTTTTCAAAAAGATGAGAGACAATTCCCCACTGTACAGAAGGCATGGAAGATTCCATGTAGACTAAGATACAACTCTGGAATCTGGAGTCAATAAATGATGCAGCTGTATGGAAGGAGTGCTATATTCTTTCTCGTGATATAGTTTTTAAAATCAATAGGGTTTTATAATGTTGTTCTAAATGTTTTTTTAAATTGTATACTGTGGACTGTCATGGCATCAAATTGCTGCAAATGTGTAAGCCGCCTTGAGTCACCTTCAGGCTGGAAAAGACGGGATAGAAATATTGTAAATAAATAAATACAGTAAGGTAAACATTGAATATAAAATAGCTGAAAAATAAGAATAATTGGGGGGTTGCCAGATTTCTTCAGTGTGTTTTTATATTGCCTTCCTCTTAGTCTGAGAGAGTCACCAAAACCTGCTAAAGGTCACCTAGAGGTATGAGCAGGACTGTGCAGAACTTTCAATCCTGGTCTCCGAGAGCAAGGCTTCAATTTAACCTTTTGATATTTCTACAAAATGTGATTTATATACCTATTTTATATACTTATATACCTTGGGTCACATAAAATTGTTGTGGGTGAAAGTTGAAACGGTTTAAGAAGCCCTGTTCTAGAGTCTTAATCTTAGGGTCCCTACGTCACGCTGACTCTTTCATGCTCTTACTCTGAACAAATTAAAGGTGGAAATCCTATGGTACTTGATGCAGGATCTGAAAATTGAAAACAATTATTCCTTAATAATCCCAGGAATAACCGCAGTTATCTAGAGATACATTATTTTAACTTGCGTATTATTGAAAATGTTTTAGGGCCTTCAGCTTCTTGATCTACTTTGGAATTAAGGAATAAATATTTATCATGTTAGAGGAACCTGATGATCATACCCAAGAAATACAATTTGAATATTTCAACCTGATCTCTGAAGTTCCATATTAGGTAGGGGCCCTAATATTAACCCTCCAGTACCTTTGTCTTCCTCCTACTTCTCCTCTTCCTTACTACAAGTGCCTGTGCACTTCCTCTGTTCAAACAATCCAGCCATTATAGGAGAAAGACCAAAAATCTTCTTGTTCAAAGATCTTTACCTCCTGAAAAGAGTGTGCTTTGGGTCAGATAGACAGATGATGCAAATGGGCAGAAGCGAGTTGGCCAGAGCTCTCAGAAGGATGACAATCCTCTGAATCTTTCTTACCCCAATGCCTCTCATCAGAAGCTGAAATTGATTTAAACTCAAATGCTTAGGTCAAAGAACAACAACTCTTGGGCTATTAGGCTTTTCTAGTCGCAACTTGCTAACCTTAGCAGGTCTTTGAAATGTTCCCAGAATTCCTCAGTCAGAATGCTACTGTAAATTTTGGGAGTAGTTGTCCAAATAAAGAAACTATTCCAAGCTCCCTTTCCTAGTGTTGTTTACACTTGCTCTTCACCACAGCAAGTCCAACATGAAGCTTAATTGTGCTTACAGATGAATTCCTCTTTGCATTACAATTGTCTCCATTTAATTTAAATTATTTTCCAAAATGATAAAAAGTACTTGCTCCCCCTTCACTGTGGTTATTTCTGAAATTTTATCCTTATTATGTATATGACAAATTTTCCCATCTGCCCAATTGTATAGATGACTGTACATAGTTGAGTTGCCCATTGACTAAAGTTACTTTGGAAATAGTTCAAGAAAACAGAATTTGTGAGGCAATTACATGAGCTTCACTGAGGGATGGAAATCTGAGATCCCTTCAAACCGTGACTGATTATCTCTCTTCAATGGAATTAATAAAGTAGCTAAACAATGACACCCTCAGATGAAAATAAATACCATGACATATGGCGACACTTGAAAGATGCACATTCCTGGAGGTCACTTTTCTCAAAAGAGAACCTAAATGTCTTATAGGAAAATAAATATTCTCTCTTGCAGCCTTCTTCCATGGAGTGGCAAAAGGTCTTGATATTTTTGTTTCCATATTTTTCCCCTTTGGGAACAGTTGCAATGGGAATATCACAGCTGTGTGAATGTAATCCACACTGATTTTGAAATAACACATAGGATACATAGCAAGTCCTGTCTGATGTTTGAAAAAGACTAATGCCAGTCTTTTATGCAGGGCTGCACAATTACACAATAACCTATTTGTGTGTGTGTTAGGAAGTCAACATTTTGTGGAAAATATTGGGTGTCAAGATTACGGATGTGTAAACTACATCTCTGTACTCTAGATTAACTTTATTCAATTCATTTTTTGTAAACAACATTCTCAAACTGGCAAAAGCTTTAAGAAAATAAGTGGCAAAAATTTGAGATCAAAATACTTAGAGACATTGACAGAGTACCTCATCCCAATGAGATTCTTGATGAGGAGGATAGTGGAGGGGGCCCATAGAGCAGTGGGGCAAATTGGGGGGCAGCAGGATGAGTCCGTCATCAAGTGACGTGCATTGCCCGCACCACCCGCTTGCCCATCATACATTGTCCTGCATTGCCCCCATGATTCCTAACCTGAACACTAGTAGTCTCCCATATTCAGGTTTCCCCTTCCTACCATGCTTACTTGATATTACCAGCATGGAGCCCCGTCAGAAGTAGATGTTCATGATGGGATGGGATCCGATGGGCTCCATGCCAGCTGCATTGAGGAAGTATCATGGGATGGGACATTTAGCTAATTTGAAGAGGTCCTGAGAGTTTTTATTCTCATGAACACATTGAGTGTACATAACAAATAATTTAAAATCAATCGGATCAGCTGTTAGTTCACCACCTACTTTCTTTATCCACAAAACGAAACTCAACTGTGGTCTGCATTTTTTTAATTAATAAAATAAGCCATATGGAAATTCTTGCTCAGTACAGGTCATGTTATAGTATTAAATGAGGGATAGGGATAGACAAATGGTTTCCATTTCTCAATTTTGTGGTCTTAAATTAATTTCATTCTGAACTTTGATTATTTTTAAAACACAAGATTGCATGAAATTTCACACATTTTATTCCTAAAGTACATACTTTCTGATAAATGGGTTTCCTAATTTAATTGCCTTCTGAACACATTTCTTACTAATGTCTGTATTTTGTGTATGTTTGTATACATGCAATTTATATTGATTCTCTTGTTGGGGAATTCTACTGCAAAAGTTTTGAAAAAAAATAGTTTTGATTTGCAATAGTTTGAAAGTATTGTTGGTTCTTATATTGGAGCTCAGTAGATCCATGGCTGCCATATGGAGTGTCATCAGAGCAATGTCAAGAGAGGAGGGAGGCAGGCAGGCAGGCAGAAAGGGATAAAGAGGAAAGGCAGTGTAGGAGGAGAGGGACATCTAAGCAGGTACACAGGATTAAGATATATCAAGCAAGAAGAAGGGAAGACTTGAAGGGCTTGTTCTTTGGGGAAACTTGTTGCTTGAGATGGGATAAAAGGTCTGCAAGTGTCTATGAGGGGAGATGAAAAAATGAAACTCATATGAAAGACTTGCCCACAGTTAAAGGGGGAAAAAGAACTGAAAGCTATGAAGTATTGGGAAGGGGAAGGCATCACAGCCATCACAGGATAAACTGGAATACTTTCCACACTCATAATACTTGCTTTCCACACTCATATTTGTGTTTTTCTGAGGTGAACATTACAAAAATAAAATTCTTCACTGTGGAATTATTCCTGGCTAGTCTCAAAATGACTGTTCCCGTAACTTACCATTGAACCATGCATTTATGCATTATTTACATTTACCTGACTATTCAAAATTAAATTAAAATGTTCCCTTTTCTGTGTGTTTAAAGAAACAAGCCAGTTAGATATTGCTCCCGGCTACAGAAGGATAACTTCAAATAATCTCCATTTATTTCATAATTGGTAGTTTGGATTTACATCTGTTCAGTGACAGTAGAATTTGGCCTGAAATGCTAAGACTGAGTAGAAAAGAATAACAAGCCAAAAGCAAAAGGTCATTCATTCTCAAAATGTATTACATTCTCAAAATGTACTCCACTGCAGATGAAACAACTTATTCCTTGAAATAAATTAGTTGATATCCCTCACATTCACATTGAAAATGTGGGAGCTTCGTGTTGCCTTTTTGTATTTAAATTTTCTGCTGCATTGAAAAAGAATACATCATAATGAAAATGGACGACAGAGCTTCGTAAAATAAAATTTAAAAACCCTCTATTGTTACATTACCGATGATTGCACTTTTGTAAACCCTTCAATTCAGATATTTCCAGGAAGGTGATTATCCTTTTGTAATAAACACAACATATCTGACTAGCCATCCTTTCTGTTGGCAAGGAAGAGTTACTTCAGGTACACCCAGTTATATTCCAATGATTCACCAAGATATTGATGGTGATGAACTTGGCTTCATTTTGTAGTCAACAAAATTCATTAGATAATTTAACAATATCAGGGGGAAACAAAATAGAAAAGCATAAGGTTAATTGAAATTACTAAATTAAGGTCAACTTTGAGTAGTGTTGTGGCTAGTAGAGATGTATGAAATGGCCGAAATACATTTTGGTTTTGTTTCAAATTTTAGAACCCCTAACCCCCCCCCTCCATTTCATATTTGGAAGATTCAGTATTGTTTCAGTAAGATTTTGGGAAAATTCAGTATTGTTATGGTATTGTTTGGTGTATTAGCGTCAGTGGGAAAACTTGTGAGGCTCTTTTTTCTGACTATCAGGATGAAACCTGCCATACTTATAGAACACATTTATGACTATAAGCTTGCCATATTTCAGAAAAGATGTTTAGAAAATTTTGAAAGCTTTTAGAATTGAAGTTTATTTTTAAAAAACCAAAAATAAAACAAAAGAGGTATCCCCTTGAATTTCTCTACAGTGGCAGAACATGAGTGTGGAATAATTCCTGGTAATCTGGTAATCCACTGATTTTTAGGATTTTTTTTTCATCTTAAGCAACTGAGTCACACTCAGATGTAGGTAAAGATAAAACCCCTCTGATCAAATTGAAATGGTTTCAAACAAACATCTAACTGAACATTTTTTAATGAAAAGTAGTAGTAGTAGTCCTGTATATTGGTCATTCCAAGAAACAACTAAGAATAATGAATATGAACCAAAGAACTCATGTTGATGGAGTACGAGATACTTTTAGGCAGCAGTGCAGCCAGTGAGTGTCTGGCTGCACCATATATCAGGTATGAAAGTGGGAGAAGGACAATTCAAGGGGACAGTGAAACCAGTATGTTTCTGGCTGCACCACGTATTGGATAGTGGGAGAGGGACTATTCAAGGTGGCAGCGTTTTGCCAATGGAGAGAATAGGCTGTTTATGTGCAGTGTAGGAGTTTGCAATAAATCACAACAAACAGAGTCACAGAACAAGAACTAATAAAGGGGTTGGGGGGGGATTTAATTTGGGGGGTATAGACTGCTTGTGTGTGGTGCAGGGGTTTGCAATGTACAGAAACCAGAAAAACTGCAAGGTAGGTAGTTAAGAGCTGGAGAGGTATTAGTTAGCTAGTAGCTACAATTATTATAATAATTGTAATAATACCCCACATTTCTCCCTTAGGGGACTCAAAGTGGCTAAGTAACAATCTCCAACCTATCACACACTTAATCAAGCTTCAAAAGCAAAAGAAAATTAAAATTAAAATCCTAGTTGTGCTTTTAGCAGATTTTTAGCATTTTCCCCTATGAACCAATGCGTACCTTGAGATCATCCAGGGAGGCACTGCTCTCTCTCTCCCTCCGCCATCTCAAACATGGTTGGTGGGGACGAGGGAGAGGACCTTCTCGGTAGTGCCCCCCGATCTGGAACTCCCTTCATAGGGAGATGAGACAGGCTCTTACTTTGTCCTCTTTCCAGAGACAACTAAAAACCTGGATGTTCCGGTGTACTTTCGATTAAACAGTCCAACAGTAACCTTTCCCTGTCCCTACTTTAAGTTCAACACTTTAAATTCAGCCCTCTTATCGTCCATCTTAACACTTTTGATGACACTATTCCCAGTCCTGTCTACTGGATTGTTTCACTTTCTTTGTGCTCCCTTCAGGATGAATTGCACTCATGGAGCCTGAACCTCAGATATGTTCTTTCTCAGCCATATTGTTTTGATATTGGTAACAATTGTAATTGTTTTTATATTTTATCTGATGTTTTTAATTGGTTGTGTTCTATTTGTAATTTTTGGGCTTGCCCCTTGTAAGCCGCACTGAGTCCCCTTGGGGAGATGGTTGGTGGGGTACAAAAATAAAGTTATGATGATGATTATTAAAATAAAATAAAACACTTAAAATGTCCTTTAAAAATCACAGCTCCCATCCCACTCCCCTCACACCCACTCACACCTCCCTAGTGGAATTTGAAATAAAAGTTGGATAATTTCAACAGAGGAAAATAGACATCAATTAAAAAAACTTCGAAATCATTTCAAAAAGCAAATATTTCTGAATTTATTCTGAATTATGAAGATTCCAACCGAACTTAACCATGCCTAATATAGAACTTTACCATCTTTTCTAGCACTCAAATGAGAAATGGGATAATGTGTATGTATTCTGATACTCGAAGTAGATTTCCTCTTGCTGTCTCCCTCTATGTCAGTACATCAGGATAACTCCCTCGTGTGAGATAGAGTTCAGGCATATCTTAATGTATATATCATTTTCATTAACATTTAACCTTCAGACAACTCATAATACAGACTTACATCTATCTTTTTCCCCATTCTTTTTTCCAGCTTCCAAGGTTTATCTCTCTCTTTCATTCACAGTTTACCTTGTTGTTTCAGCCCATACCTTCCTGTCTCATTCTCCCAAGCAATCCCCATCCATATTCAAATATACACTGTCAGTCATTCCACACTTGCCTATCATTCTATACACAACACTGGAACTGTTTACTAAGTCTGACTAGTTGTCATCCATTTTGATTTATGTTGTCTGTTTAGTTGAAAAAGGACTTTGACTGATGCTGCTTCTGCTGATTCTTTCTGGTGTGAAAAAGTGGAGTGCTCACAAGGGAATAAACAGGTTGAAATAAAATTAATGTTAATGTTATAGCATCAGTGATTTTTCCAGACAACTTTTCCAAGTGCATAAAACCAATGCTGTAACATGTCTTGTTAAATTTCTTGGAAGAAATACTACCATAGTTAATGGAATAAATTGAAAATAATCTATTGAAATTAAAATTACACACTGTGGAAACAATATGTGCACTATTCACAGTCAGATCTCAATGGCAGGATCCAGACTGCCATATAATGCAGTTTTAAACTCTTTAAATGTTTTAAAATGCTCCTATCACAAGACGTTTGGTGATTTAAAAATTAAAATGCCAGTTTTAAACCAGATTTAACACATTCACATGTTGACGACAATGAATACTCAGAAGTGGTTTTGTCAATTCCTTCCTCTGAAATGTAGTCTATGGCAGGCCACCACAAGTTGGCACATGACTTGAAGGCAAATACACATTCATCAACAGTAGAGACCCAGAAAACTGCACGCTAATTCTAATGTCTGACGGAACATATCCCATTAGAGTCAGGAATGATTGTGTCGAATGTAACAGTTTTTGCTTGCTTAACTTGTCTCCCCATGAACTATACATAATTACAAGCCCAGGACAAGACGTGACGCTGTGGAATATTGGCCAGACGGCCCAATATTATGGTGAAGCCATATGGTGAAGCCAATTTGGAATGACTGGGCACCGACTGGCTTTCCTATCTTTCCTGATTCCCATTTCAGCAAAAAAAAACTGCAGAAAAGCATTTCTTACCCTTGCTGCAGACTCTTCGCTTCCTGGAGCTGCATCATTAGGCAGCGATGGAGCCTGAGATCAGGAAGCCCCCTCCCCTCCTCTACAGCTCCCATCGCATTGTGTTTGAGGTAGATTTAGGAAGGTAAAAGCCTGCAGTGACTGTTAATAATACTTTTGTGGGTTTTTTCTGGAATGTGGATCCAGGGAGGGTAGGAAGGCACAGTCATCCCACCTCTCCAGATTGCCTGAGACCAGGAAGTGTAAGATGGCTGTGGGGACACAATCCGGGATCATAAATGGCGATCCAAGATAGCAGTTCCCACTGCTTAAACTTTGGCAAAGGTCTGGATCTTTCTGGAAATCTAGATCTTTGCTGGTGTTTTTCTTTTTAACCCAAGGTCAAGCTGAATTAGACGGTTTACCCCATGTTAATGCATATTAGCCTGTGTGCATCATGTGGATGCACCAGGCTAGTGGTTTTCCTGCACTGCTTTATATGGCAGTGTAGATGCAACCAAAGTCAAAGACAAATTGTAGGTTCATTAAGGTCAAGTTAAGCAAGCTAGAATTGTTACATTGTACGCCATCATTCTAATGCTTGACTTAACATACCCCATTAGTCTTTATAAATAAATTATATTTTCAAAATGCTAAAGTAATAATAATAATAATAATAATAATTTTTATGTATACCCCGTCACCATCTCCCTAAAGGGGACTCGGGGCAGCTAACATGAGGACAAGCCCAGAAATACAATACAGCAAAAAATAAAATACAGACTGCAGGCAATAAAAATTGCATCAGAATAACATATATACAGTAGCAAAAATAACATAAATAAAGCAAATCAACACAATATAAAATCGAAACAAAATGGGCAGACCAAATGAATGAGATAAAATGATATAACCCTGGATGAAGTAGGAATAAAATATGTGATTGAGGGAAACCCAAAAGGATAGACAGTGAGGTAGGCTTTCAGTTTAGGATGGGGAAAGTACATCATAGAGACAACACTATAGATGGAGCAGAGAAAAATGGGATAAAAGGTCACACTCTGAAGTCAACTTCATGCAAATTTCTTGGTGTTTATATTTATGTACATTTTCTGAGGAGTGTCCATAGCTTTGATCATATTCCAAAAGAGAACTCATAAGACCATAAGAAACACTGCTGTGCACACAGTTGCTTAGGATTAAGTTCTGCTGCACACAGTGGCATTGAGGGGAATCTCATTTTGGCTGAGGCTAGTGGGAATTGGCAGGTGGATTCCAAAGAATCCTGTTGCCTTTCCCCTAAAGAATTCAGTAATTAATATGAAGTATATTAAAAATCCTCCATTTCTTCATTTCCCAACATTTTCTTTGAAGAATAGCTTAATCTTTAGGAGACTTATGCTCACTGCAGGAAATTAACTGGATGGTTAATTATGGGCACCAGGATTCATTTTGATGCTTCTGTGATTCTTTCTTTAACTGTCGAATTAGGATAACACCGTTCTTGTGAATTACTTGGGGTGGACTCAGCCCAATTTGCCTTATTATACCTGCCAAAATAATCCAGACAGTCTTTCAAGTTGCATCTGGAATATAAATTCTCCAAGACTCACTTTTTATTTTACAAAATTGGGGTGAAATGAAAATAGAGGATAAGTGTTTTTATGCTGTCCATGCTTTGCTCTGCCAAGACACATACTGCAATGAATGTACAGTGGGATGATCTCAACCCTAGAAAAACATAGGCAGACTGGACCCTAATGTCAAAAATTATAGCTGTTGTTAAAAGGAATGGCCAGCCAATTAATTCTGCCTTTAAAATAGGAATGAATTTGGAGATACATGTAGCGAGAGGGAAAGAAATAAAGAGATGGCCTATTTTGGTTCTGGTAGCACATAAGAAAAATGCTGGATTAAATGGTGTGCATTTCCTTTTCATTTGCTTCCTCCATACAGATTTGTAGCTTTGATCTTTTCTCAATGAATTTAGTTATTTTAACTGCACTCTTATAAAGTGTGTGCATATGTATTTTTAAAACCTTTTCTTCTGTTCTTCTTGACAAATACATTTATTTCACAGACATGCAAATGGACATACAGAGTAAACCATCTATGTACGTATTTCCCTGTGTCCAGACACTGGATAAAGCCTAATAAGACAATACACAAATAAAAACCAATTAAAGCAATACAAAAATGGGGAAAAAATCTTAAAACATACTAAAATCCTCTCAAAATTCCAAAAAGCAGCCTAAAATAATATTAGAATCCAGTTTTAAATCTGGTAAAATAGCTTTATGCAAGTCTACTTGCATAGACATGTACATATTGTATATGCCGAAGTGTAGAGACAGTGGAAGACCAAAAATGGTAGAGTGTAAAATGTATATGTTGCTCGTTTATCCCTTTTTGTATTTTAGTTGAACATGTTAGAGTTTTTTTAACCATTTCTTAAGTAACAAGTAGTGTCACAACAGTCCACAGGATAGCAACCAAAATGCTATGAGGTGTGTCTTAGGGGAATTATATCCCAGGATCTGATCCCAGGTTTACTGCTTTAAACTGGATTATATGAATCCACTCTGACAGATAAACTGGAAAAAACAGAAAATCTGGGATCAGATCCAGGAATATAAGGCCTGTCTAGAAGGGCCCTTAGGAATCCTATATGTTTAGCTTGAAGAAGAAAAGTTTAAGAGGGGACATGATGGGCATGTTTAAATGTTTGAAAAATGTCATATTGAATATGAAGCTTGTTTTCTTATAGCCCATGCAGAGCACCTCCATTTTGTGGCATAGTGTGTTGGGGGGAAAAGTGTGCCTCCCTTCGCTTTGCTTCTCTTCTCTTTCTTTTGAGTGCCTGTAGTGTCTGCACAATGCTGCCCATGACTCAGGAATGTTAGTTCTAGATTTTTGAAAACTAAATTCTTTTTTTCTCAACATAATTCTTATATTTTACCTTCTTATTCAAATTCTGCTAGGTAGGTATGGGTGTGCATGCTTTTTCTCGCCATGGGGAGAAAGGTGGGGTATTATTATTATTATTAGTAGTAGTAGTAGTAGTAGTAGTAGATAATCCTTCCCCTCCCAAGCCCTAACTAGCTACCTATGTATTGTCAGGAAGCCGATTTGATGGTCAGAGACTGGGGGAAAGGAGGGAGAAACTAGGAGACTTGAAGAGATATGGCCATCTGGCCTAGGTTGTTATGGAAACTGATGAACTGGGGATATTGGAATGTAACCTGATGTGCTTTCAAAGAGTACAAAGTTAGCAGTAGGGTTGTGCACAGATCCATTTTCAAAAATCATTTTCAGCTGGTTTGGATGCTCATAATGGCATAGGCTCTGCTACTATGTTCTTTTCAGCTGCAACAGAACAAGGGCTGCTGAAAAATGGCTGCTTCCAGTTTCTTTCAGCTACACGTTGAGTGTGAGGAGGGAGGCAGCCACTAGAAGGGAAAGGATCCCAGAAAGGGTGGTTTCTTAAGTCTGTTGCCTTAAACCTAGGTCTCTTTGAAAGACAGAAGAGAAAGGATCCCAGAAAGGATGGTTTAAGCCTGTTGCTTTAAACCCAGCTCTCCTTGAAAGACAGAAGGGAAAGGATCCCAGGAAGAGGGATTCTTAAGCCATTGCCTTAATCCCAGGTCTCCTTGAAAGACAGAAGGGAAAGGATCACATAAAGCATGGTTTCTTGAGTCCAGTGTCCTAAAAATGACAAAAAGAGGAACCTTGTAAGTTCCCCATTGCTGCCAATGGGCTGGATCTTCCTGGAGTTTTTGGTAGCCGGACCACAAATGTTTTTTTTTTCATTAGCTGATTTTGGGAGGCTCCCAGAAATGAATCTGGCTACCCACCAAAATTTGGATACTGAAACGGATCACGGTCCAGCCAAATTGCACAACCCTGTAAGCAGTTTGAATTAGACAAGTAGAATTAGGTTTTTAAAAATCCTGGCAAGGAGAAAAAAAATAAAGTCCTATTTCCAGTGACTGCATTGTGAGCTGTATCTTCATTCCAAGACCTTCCAGGATCTTACACCTACCTTCCTTGCAGTTTGTGTGTGTTTATTCCTACACCAACATCCTCCCCCCCCCACACACACACACACACATACAGAGCAAAAAACCAAAAATGTCCTTTGTGATGCTGATCTATTTTCCTACTTTTTTCTGGCTTCTCTGTGTGTGTGCACACGTGTGTGTGTGCACGCACTGTGTTTGGTTGTTACTCTCTCAATCTTCTGTCTTTTTTCCTATTTTTCTGCTTTGTTTATGTTTTTGCACAACCACTGGACACGTCACACATATAGTAAACTCTCTCTCTTTCTCTCTCCTTCTCTCTCTCTCTCTCTCTCTCTCTCTCTCTCTCTCTATATATATATATATATACTGTATATATATAAGGTCTCCCCCCCATTCATGCCAACATAAACTCAGAATGCTTATAGAGTTCTTCAGTCAACTGTGCCTTCACTGTTCATCAATCCAGAGCACCTTCATACTCAATCAATCAACTTTAGTGCTAATATTTGGTGTGAAGAATTTGATCTTGATCCAGGCAGCTTCTTTCAACCTGCAATTAAAAAGGTGTGCATGACCCTGAAGTCATGGAAAAGAGACTGGGGAAAGATTTTTCCACTGCATTTAGTCTGATTAAAGTGTTGCACTGTGCTCTGTATAAACTGAGACTCATCGGGAGAATAGTTCCCATTTAATGGATGTGCATTTTTAAAGCGACCAGCAAGTAATTCAGTCTGTTGAAAGTCTTCCCAATTTTCATTTCCAAATTCAGTAAATCATGGACACTATTTGCAATTGAAACAGTGAGAGGAGATGAACATTTTCTTCTGCCTGTAGTTTTTTACTGCTGTGATTTTGTTCTGATCGGAGCTCATTTTAGAGCAATTACTTCACTGGGTAATTAATGGAAGAAGCTCAGAGGCACAGTGGCATTTCTGGCAATTCAAAAGATGTTGGACAGCAGTTGTGTTCTTACTGTGAAAGGGCAGGAGCATGAGGAGTCTTGAAGTGAATGTCTCTATAGTTTTACCAAGAAAAAAATGTGTTGAGGCGGGTGGTACTAGGTCTATGAAGTTGGGTACTTAGAGAATCTCATGACTTCAGGGGTTCTCCCTCTTTTTCATTGTTTTTAATTTTATACCTTCCATTATCTTCACTTCAAATAATAGATTGTATAAAACATGAAATACTAGAGTTGGTATCTCATGGTGAATACAAAATAAATGTCTGCCGTCAATTCCAATCTGCTCTCACCCTTAGAATACACAACCATGAGGTTAAAGTATAACCTGTTAATCAAAAGACTTGCATTTTTAATATCCACATAGAGAATTGTCACAGAATACAGCCACCTGATCTGTACCTGAACATATAATGTGTGTTAATGACTGATCATTATAATTCAATGTGTATGATTCTCAGGACATGATTCTCAGGTATTGCATCTAATTCTTAGGTATTGCTTTCCAGTGAGATATTAAATTTATTCCGAAAACAGCATGTATAGTGGTTTGAATGTTGAACTAGATCTCTGGGAGTCCAAGAGTAAAATCCCTAGTCAGCCCATATCAAAGCAAGACAATCTTGGGACAAATCATACCCTCTCATCATCCAGATGATATATCTGGAAAGTGCCCTGTCTTTAGGTAGTTATTTTCTTCATTCTATCTTACTCTGTGCTAATTTTCCATTATTTGGACAAATTAAATTGAACATGTGAATGGTGATGAATGATGACTAACCAATCAGGGATCACCTAATGAATGTGATATTGACACTGAAGGAAAAGCAAAGACTACACAGACAGTTCCTGAGTTACAAACATCAAACTTACTAATGACTCATAGTTAAGAATGGGGTTGAGACAACAAAAGTGAGAGAAATCTACCCCTTGAAAGGGAAATTCACTCTTCAAGGAGTTTTCATGGGGAGAAGGTGTCCCAACTGAAGCTTTATCCCCAGTCCTTGTCGTGACTTGGGAACTGCCTGTACATACCAGTGTTTCATAAAAGTATATTTTAATCAGACACCCAAATTACCAAAGGGAACAGTAGCTTTTGCTGCTAAAAAAGTATGCTTAGCATGATCAAGCTAACAAGATATGCATGTGACAACTCTGTGGCCTATTTTTTTTACAACATATTCTGGTAAAATTCATAAACTTAAAATCAAAACCCAACCCATACCTTGTGCTTTCTTATAATCTCACTGTCAATGAATCCCATTTATTCGAAGGGTAGCAGATTCCACTGAAGTCCTGCTACCATCTTTTCCTCAACATATCCTTATCAGCAATCACACCCACTCTAAGCTCTGTCATCCATTCATTCCTTTCAAGTGTTTTATCTTACCTCCATTGTAAAGCAATTCATCTCTGTGCTGCTTTCAAGGTAGCATTAATATACATGATAATGTGACACTTAACAGGATCATGATGCGATTGTATCTAGACTGCTATGAGACTGAAATAAACCAGCTGGGCAGTGCTATCTTCTGGATCATCAGGCTCCTGCAGTGTTATGTGCAATGACATGTGAAATGTCCCCTAGTTAATCTATTATACATAAATGGCAACATCATTGGTGTATATACTTAATGACTGAGGAGTGACACAATGTACTCGATATAGCATTATTCATGATGGACATACTAAAAGACAAGTGCAAGTCTTTCTGCAGTCTTTCCAAAGTACTGTCCATGGTCACGTCAAAAAATAATCCTACAATTGGAAGATAAACCTAGAGAAATCCAGCCCAACGCCTGGTGTAGGACAGCCTTAGGTCCTGTGTAGAGATGCGCGCAATTTTGTTTTTGTGTACTGGACGTGGAAGATTCAGTGGATTTGGTTGTTGAATCAATTAAATGAGCAAGGCACGGGGCAACTGAAGCACTCTACCTGAGGTGAACTCTACCTGAGGTGGCAGCGGCGACAGCATGTGGGAAAAGCAGTCTTGTAAATTTATTTATTTATTTATTTATTTATTTTTATTTCGGGATTTTACCCCACTCTTCTCAACCCCCAAGGGGGGACTCAGAGCGGCTTACAGTACGGCACAATTCGATGCCCACATAATAACAATATAAACCCCAAAACACTTCAACAATTAAAATACATTAAAAATACATTAAAATACAACTACATTAGCACCATGCACATTCACTCTGGATTAAAACAATGTTCAGTCCATAAAAACATTGGCCATAATCACCCACTTTCATTAAAAACCAATCTAAAATGCTGCCTTGTGCTGGTGTACGAATGCCTGGTCCCACAGCCAGGATTTTACTTTTTTCCTGAAGGCCAGGAGGGATGTGGTGGATCGTACATCAATAGGAAGCGCATTCCACAGGCGGGGAGCCACCACTGAGAAGGCCCTATCCCTCGTCCCCACCAGCCTCATCTGAGACGTAGGCGGGAGCGAGAGCAGGGCCTCCCCGGATGATCTTAGATTACGAGGTGGGACATAGCGGCTGATGCGTTCGGACAAGTAAGCTGGGCCAGAACTGTATAGAGCTTTAAAGGTCAAAACCAGCACTTTGAATTGAGCCTGGGTGGACAGGCAGCCAGTGGAGCTGACACAACAGGGGGGGGTGGTATGCTCCCTGTATGTAGCTCCTGTTAGCAATCTGGCTGCCGCCCGCTGGACTAATTGCAATTTCCGAACTGTCTTCAAAGGCAGCCCCACGTAGAGTGCGTTGCAGTAATCTAGTCAGGATGTGACCAGAGCGTGGACGACCGTAGCCAGATCAGACTTCCCAAGGTACGGGCGCAGCTGGCGCACGAGTCTTAACTGTGCAAAAGCTGCCCCGGCCACCGCTGAGACCTGGGGTTCTAGGCTCAGCGATGAATCCAGGATCACTCCCAAGCTGCGAACCTGCATCTTCAGGGGGAGTGTAACCCCATCCAACACAGGCTGTAACCCTATGCCCTGTTCGGCCTTGCGACTGACCAGGAAGACCTCTGTCTTGTCTGGATTTCGTTTCAATTTGCTAGCCCTCATCCAGTCCGACACAGCGGCCAGGCACTGGTTCAAGGTCTGGACAGCCTCCTTGGTGACAGGTGGGAAGGAGTGACAGATCTGGACGTCATCTGTGTACAGATAACACCTTACTCCGAAACTCCGAATGATCACTCCCAGCGGTTTCATGTAGATGTTGAATAACATCGGGGACAGAACTGAACCCTGAGGGACTTCACAGGACAACGGCTGTGGAGCCGAACAGGTGTCACCCAATGACACCTTCTGGGTACGACCTTCCAGGAAGGATTGGAGCCACTGCAGAGCAGTATCGCCAAGCCCCATGTCTGCAAGGCGACCCAGAAGGATACCGTGGTCAAAAGGAATTGAAAGCCGCTGAGAGGTCCAGCAGAACCAACAGGGACACACTCCCCCTGTCGAGTTCCCGGCGTAGATCATCTACCAAGGCGACCAAGGCTGTTTCAGTACCATGTCCCGGCCTAAAGCCAGACTGGAAAGCTGCAGCTTCTCCTTTGCTTTCTTGCCCGGCAGCCTCCTCCATCCCTTCCCAAAGACCCCCCCCCCCCCTTCAAGTCTACTTGAGGCAAATGGGAACTCACGTTCCCAGCAGTACTTTGTGTGCCACAAGCATTGAAGAAGCCTTGTGCTCCCTCCCAGGGCATAATAGGAGTTGAGGTTTTTTCTCTCTGTGTGTTTTTCACTTTATTAGCCAATCAGAGGCCTGTTTGACTGTTTCCATTCTCCTCCCCTCTTGTGGTATGAGCTTGGGACTTCAATTCCCAGAACCCCCTCTTGTGATTTTTTAAAAATAAAAAAACAGTGAATTGGTGAAATATTCTGAAACCTGGCAGGCTTTCAGGAGTATATGTGACCTACAAGTGAGATGAGTTTAATGCTAATAGGCCTAAAGATGACAGAGAGTCTCTAACATTTCCTGATTGGTGCAAATAGACCGAATCTTTCCAGCATGAAAACAAAAACCCCTCTCAAATTCTGCAAGGTCCCTAAAAATGGAACAGGGGGCAGCTGAAAATTGGGCACCAAAAACTGCATGGAATTTTGCAGAAATGCAAACTTGTAGTCCTTTGGAAAGAGAATGTTGGTGCATAAATCAAATAAATGAAAGAAAACTATTTAGCATCATTGACATTGAAATCCATTGATCCTGAATCTTTGGCACCATTTTTATTGTGATGTATCATTTTATTGATTAAGTCATGTATTTATTCATATCTTTGCTTTCTTCAGATATGAAACCCAAGATGGCTCAAAATATAAATCACATGTTAAACAATGGCTAATACATTTAGAAACCCTTATTTCTCCAAGTTCACGCTGGTCGCCGGAGCGGTCTAGATACAATTTCATGTGACCGCCATTGTGGTTTGCCTCAAGTACCATGTTTGTCCACCGGAGCGGTTTGCCTTGCTTTGAAACTTTGCTTTCTTTGGGATTTTAGCCGTTTTGGCTTACAGCTTCAGAACTCAAATTGGACTATTTTAGATTGCTTTTGGATTGCTTTATTCTTATTTCCTTGGACTATTCTTTATCCTTTATTCTAAATAAAAGAACATTATTGCATCTGCCTGTGTGTGTGTGTGTGTGATCTGGGGGGGGGGGGAGGCTGGCCGAGTCTGTGGTGCAACATATAGAGATATAGATAGGTATTAGGGCTGTTTTAAAATTTCGGATACTCCCGAATTTCGGAAGTTTTTCGGATACTTCTGACTTTTTTAGCAATTTCGAGAACAGCCCTTCCAAAAGGAATTCCAAAATCCAAAATCAAAATTTCAGAATTCTGAATTTCAGATATCATTTCCAAATTTTCTTGCTGATTGCTCATTGGCTGATAGCTAACAGCTGACTCTCCCTTCTGCTGATTTTTTTGCCCATTTTTTGAAAGCGGAAGCCATTTTTGAAGACTTCTGAAAACTTCCAAATTTCGGAAATACTTCCAAATCAATTTTGAAATTTATCAGAATTTTTTCGGAAGTCTAAATAATCTGAAACACTATCTATGACTAGATCCGAAATGAGTTTTGAAATGTTTATTTTTTTATCAAACAGCTCTAATAGATATATAGATAGATTTATCTCCATCCAAACCTTATTCTGTAAGTCTGTGAACCAAGGAAAACCTTAATGAGATAACAACCTTAGCCATGTGGCATGAGGAGACTTCCCTTAATGAGGGCACTCTTTAAAGTCCAAGCTATGCTCAGGTGGACAGGTATAGGCATCACATTATATTTGGATTTAACTGTGTTGGATTCACCTATATTAGCTAATTGTAATCATTCTTGTGTGATTAATTCAGCTGCAGTTCTTCCTTTCTTTGATTAATCAATTGTATATACTTACTCCCATGTCCTTAGCATTGGAGCACTGGATGTTTGGGAAAAGATAATCCTATTGCCTTCTATCATATGGATTAAGCCTAATTGTTAAAGGAACAAAAGCACTTTCCAAAATGTGACTGCTTATTAATGCAATTGCTGAAAGGAACCATTTGACACCTGCTGTTCACCCTCAATCTCCTATCGCTATGCTTCCTACTCCTACCCCCTGTACATAAGTATTTATAATTTCTGGTTAACAGCCTCCAATCATGCAGTTGTTCTGACACCACATTTCTGCTCAGTAAATTATTATGTTAATCATCATCTTTGACTTTCCAAGATAGTGCCCAGCCCAGCTTGTGGAACATGTAATATCACAGACTTGATTTTCTTTTAAATCCAAGAGGCTTGCCCTCACAGAAGCACAAACACCACGAAGGCATAATCACTGTCATAAAAGGGTACACATTAACATATAGCTATGTAATTACTTAACAATTTAGAGACCCTCATATACATGAAGATAATATAGCTCTGTAATATGGCTGAAATGATATTTCTGAAAACAGATGCTTTCACCAGCCATCTGTCATAAGTCTGTTTGTGCTCCAGCCTTATTCCATGCCTGAGAGCCAAAATTAATAAAACAAACAAATAAAGTCTCATGAATGGTGTTGGTAGCATAACTTACATTCATTAATGTTCATATCACATCGTTTCACTATATTTCATTCTCACTTTCTCATTCAAGTTTAAAGGCAGTCAAGATTCTTGACATGCAAGGTTGATAATCAGGGCGTATCTATTAACAAGTTTGTGTTCTATCTGAACACCAAATTAAAGCATCAGACTTAAGAAACCACCCTTTCTGGGATTGTTTGCCCTCAACACTTTTTCAATGAAGCTGGGTTAAGGCACCCTTTTAAAACATTTTTTTCAGTGGGAGACACACTAATTGAAGAAGCATTGGCCATTCTTTGAAAAAATATATAAATTACCTCCTCATTTTCTGGCAGCTTTAGAAATGGCAAGGTACCTCTACCCCATATTTGAAGCTTGTCTCATGTAAAAGGCACCATTGATGGCAGTTTCTTAAGTGTGTAGAAAATAAAGACTTATTTATTGTTATTTGAATCAAAAAGCATGCCAAACCATGCAAAGCTGAGAGTGACACTGAGAATTTAGATCAGCAGCAGACTGGAGTCCAATCGGTCTCTCTCAGAAGCCTGCTCACAACAGAAAAATTGAGGCCCAGCTTGGCTAAAAGACATGTTGTGGCTTTCTTTAGTGCTGGTTGGCACAACAGCCAGAGCTCACCAGGAAATGCCATGCATGTGAGCGGCTGCCTCTCTGTGCTCCATGTGTAGCCAAAGGAAACTGAAAGTAGCTATGGTTGGCATCTGCATGGTCTGTTGTGGCTGAAAAAAATTGTGTCAGTGCCTGTGTTGTTACGGTTGGCAAAAAGAGCCAAATCATCCAGATCCTGTTTTTCAAGAGCCGTGCTACCAAAGATGTTATGGGCTGAAGCCTATTTCAAGCTTTTTCTTTTTCTCTATGAGAGAAAATTTCCTTAGTCTCATTCTTGATGTCCCACTTAGTGCAAAATAGAGACTGAAAACTTTGCAAATCAAAGATTTCAGTCTTTAGCCTACCACAAGGCTCACATTTCATTTGGTGTAATCTTAGTTGTGTAAATCCATGACTTTGTGGTGAGCTTGATATCTCCCTAAAGGACCCAGAATGTGGTGGCAGCTGTTTTGCTGCTATCCTCTGTGTCTTTAATAGTTCCCACAATATTCTCTATTATACCTCCCATATATTTGATAGTTGCCATCTGCTCAGTGTCTTACTTGAAATTGACTGATACTGAACCAGATAGCACAGTGTTAGAGGCCATTTAATGTTGACAATTCCATAGATAATCAGACCAGTATTTGCTTTTCTTAGCCATCTTGATCCCCTACCTTCCAACAAACAAAGGATTCAGAGTATTTGATGACGGATGGCAAAATAGTGCTTATTCAACATTTCACATTCTACTCATTACTCAATAAATTAAATCCAGGTCAATAATAGGAGAAATCTTATGCATTTTTTCTGGAGGACAGGATAGTACACAAGTGTCATTTATTCATTATTCCAAAAAAAGAGAATTCAGAATTAGTTGTTCCATTATTTGAAAATATATAAATATATAAAATAATAGAACTATACCTGAAAAATCAACAAGTAAGGATTTAGTTGCAGAATATAAATGTTAGGGGTATGCAATTCAGATAAAGCCCATGCAGTTTTGGGGGTCCAGATTATTGGAGCCCTCCCTTCCATTTTTTTGGGGAGCTGCCTGAATTTGGTAGGGCCAAAAATGCTATTTTTCTATCCAGCAGCCTGAAGATCTGTTTTCGCTCTGGAAAGACCTGACCCATTGGTGACAATAGGAGGACTTCCAAGGCTCCCATTTCCATCATTTTAGGGCTATTCAGACAAAAATGGCCACACTTGGAGGGCACATTTACCACTGCTAGCTCCCCAAGTTTCAGAAAATTTGGGTCTGCCATTGATTTCAAGAAAATTCTTAAACCTTCTAAAAAATAAATCTCTCTTTAAAAACAAAACCCAAAAGGGATCCCATAGGAGGATCTGATTGAGATTCAGTAGTTCCTCTCCCTCTGGCTTTTGTTCCCCTGAAAGCCTGGCCACTTAACTGAATTGCACCCACACCATGGCCTCTCTCTCTTCCTCCATCTCCCTCTCCATCCCTCTCCCTCTCTGTGTGAGTGTGAGTGTGAGTATATATATATATATATATATATATATATATATATATATATGTAATGGGAGATAGGCACAGGTTTGTGGGAAAGAAGTACGCACACATAGAAGTCACAAGAAAAATATGAGTCATAATGGAACAACAAACAACTTACAGGAACTTATTGTTTTTAATTGTTTTTATAAAGAATTGTTTTTGGGGAGAAAGGCTGCAGGAGTACATGACTCAGAGGTCGCACACAAGCCAGGTGAACTGGGGCAGGCATATACGAGTCTGAAGGTAGATGAAGGGAGGGAAATAAATGAGAGAATCAGTCAGAGGTGAACAAGAAAAAGAAAGGGATTTTCTTTGGTAATTTTAAATAAAGCTTTTTTTGCGGGGGGGGGGGGGTGCAGGACTGAGTATAGAGAGAAGCAAGAAGCTAGGGTGGAGGAGCAAGTGAATTCTCCCCGTGGAGACACAAGGGAGTCAGGCTATTCCTCCCTTCAGTAAACCACCCCAATATTTTAACTAACCCCCCACCCCAAATGCCCTTTCACAGCCCCCAAGATGCACACCCACCCCAACTTCCCTGTATAGTTTTTTAAAAGAAGTAATGAAAGATGTTAAACTGGGAATATTAAATTACGGTAAATTGCCAAACGAAAAGATTGGAATTAAGTCCAAAAGGAAGCAAAGCAATCCTAAGACCAATGATGTGGCATGTTGGCAGCTTTCTTCTTCTTATTGGCTTAGGCAATAATAAGGATTCACAGCCTTATAGGGAAACCTGTGTGCATGTGCAACTGCCTTTCTGCTCCACGTGTAGCCAAAAGAAACCGAAAGCAGCTGTTTTTTTGCAGCCGCGTGTTTTGTTGCAGACAAAAAAGGCCGCACATTACAAGCAATTCAGTAGCTGAAAATGCCGAATATTTGGAGCCCATTTTGGAAAAAAATCTTTGCCCTAATGATATTTGCACAGTAAAGAATTTTTCTGCTCATTTATTCTAAACATTTATTACATGCTTTGTTAAGGAACACTGTCAATCTCTAAATTTTATTTCGTTCCATTGAATTTTGTTAAGTAATTATATTTCAATAAAAATGAGTTGTGAACTGTGGAATTTTTCATACATAGAAGCTTCTTTTCATCAAGGTTCCTTGACACAATGTTCAAATATTTACAAGTACTCTCTCTAACCAAACAAAGTCTGCCTTGTTGTTGGTGATGGTGTTGAATTTTCAGTTTCCTCTGGGCCCTTGTTCTTATTGTTCGGTTCTATATTCCTCTTTCAAGTCTGTTTCATGTTCCAGCCTGTTCTGGGCTGTTTATGGTTTTGGGGTTGTTATTGTTGGGTTTTTGTTGGTTTTTTACCTTAGACCTCTTCTGTCCCAAGCTGAGAAAATAACTGACAAATAGTTGGGCGTTGATGTCAAACACTTTATACTTCGTGCATTCTGTCAGTTTGGTACAAAGTAGGTTTCAAGAAGAAATGTGAATGTATTGCATGCTGACTGCAAGTGCTGTCTCCATGAATTTCTGAAACTGAGCTAAATGCAGAATGTCACAGCACAGTCACAGATTGTTTCTGTAGAAAATTCACTTCACACTGTCTCTAGGCAGCCCGCCACAGTGGTGTGTTTACCTGAATACATGGAACAATTCAGAATATTCCATTGGACTTGTTATTATGTTTGAGTCTCAAAGGAGACTCAAAGTGGTTGCTAAATTCTAGTGTTCTCATATCTATCTATCTAATTAATGTATAAATGAACCTATTTTCCAGATGGTATATGTAAGATTGACTACATGACATACAGATTTCTTGTGCATTTCTCTACCTTGTCATCTGATGACCAAGCATGGGATAATGAGACCAGACCAAAACCCCCCCAAACAAATGCTGGGTTAATTAAGAAAGACTTTATTTGACCTATATCCTGTTTATGGTAATTTGCCCTGAAAGGAGCAAGTCAAGGGAGGTACTTGTTGTGGGGTCCACCTTAGACTGCCACCTCAGCCTTCCACCACTGGTTGTTTACTGGAAGGTTAACCCAGGGCTATCCCATCCAAATTTCTGGGCCTTATAAATGAGAGCAAAACTCAAGACCATCTTCATTCCCCTCCTACAAAAATTTGTGGAGGGTGCTCCAGAGCCTTAACCTTCCCAAAATTGATGTTGTACACCAAATTCTTAAATTTCCCCAATACCCGCCAAATAATATTCTATTTACGGACACCTCACAGAGCCAATTGTTCTCTCAGATAAAGTATAGAGTGGGGGGGGGGGGGAGAGAAAATGTCTACCTTGTCCCAAACTGATTAGAAAGCTCAAACTGCATGGAGACTGTGAGGATAGGGTAGCAATGGACCATGCTGTGATGATTTAAACAGGCATATATGGGACCAAGCCTTAAAAATCTTCAGAGCCTCCACCCCTCATCTGCCATATTCTGGCAAATACCACAATATGCAATGCCTCTTGGTCTCTGACCATAAAAGTAATGGAAAAGGTAACTTCTCACACAGTGTCTTTTGCTGCACAGGTTCAGGTACCTATTCTTGCCTCCTAATAAGCCTCTATAGTACATGGTGAAATTTCCTCATATTTTTGTCAATATTTTGTGGAGTTGAGAAATTCCCTTTGCATTTTGACTGGCCTGAAAACTAACACTTTGGGTAATAACAAAAACTGAGTTGGTGATCTATTTTCACCCAATATAAAGGAAACAGGGAATAATTCTTAAATTGAATTCCCATTGATTAGATGTAGAAAAGCTAAGTAGTCAGGGGGGAGCAGTAATTGATTTTTGAGCATGTGCATCATGTAAAGGTCTGAAGAAAATGCACACCATACTGCATTCTGTATGCTGCCTGTTTATTTGTATACTTAAATGAACATATTTTAAACAGAAATCATACATTTTGTTATTGTTTATTATATTCATTTTATACATTCCACCTTTCTCCCAAATGACATTCAAAGGGGCTTTTGCTGTTCTACTTGTATGATGATGGCGATGATGTGCATGTAGAGGGAAGATCTATGATGCACACTTTTAGTACAAAAGTGTCCTGCAGTGGAGGCTCTTTCTCTGGATGCTTTTAAACAGAGGCTGGATGGCCATCTGTTTGGGGTGCTTTAATTGCAATTTTCCTGCTTCTTGGTGGGGGTTGGACTAGATGGTCAGTAGTTACAAGACTATAACTTTTGCAATGCACATTTACTGTCACAAATAACTGAAGGTAATATCCAATAGATTTTTTTAACCGGATAGTACCCTAGTTCAAGGGTTTCTAGGGGGGAAGCACAGATTGGGATGCTGGGAAATTGTGCCTGCAGCATGTTTTTGTTATGCACCCCAAACATAGAGACAAACAGGTATGATATGTCCTCAATTGATTTCTCCAGCTGAATGTTTTTGATGTGCCCTGCAACTGGGAGAGTGCTGCAGACATCATTTTCCAGTGCGCCAATCTATGGCATCTCAGAAACCCTATATTGGGATATTCTCCATCTGAAAAAAAAGCATTTTGAGTTTTGGCATTGCTAGACATAGCTATGATGACATCTGACAATGAAGGATCTTGGCCTTACTTGGGTATGAGTGTTGTGCTGTGAAATGACTGCAATGGAGTTTGTAGACACGTTGCCACCTGTTGCCTCTCTGAGCAAATGTGTGTATGTCTGGATCTTGGCAATAGGCCTGTCTAGAATGGACAGATCATATTAGCCAAGTGACAGAAATGGTATTGGGCTTTTTTACTGGCATACATTGTTTTCATATGCAAGGAGTGCTATTAATACTCATTTTCCCTCCCCTTCCTTGTCCGTTCTAATAAGAAATCCTCAAATCACCATCTGATGTAGTATGGTCTAGACAGGAATGGTCTTCTGCATTCTTCTGCTTGTACAAACTGGCCCCTAGCTAGTGTTTATCATGATAACTTGCAAGGGGCTGGCAATTATTACCTGAGATTGAAATTGGACAACCCTCTTGCCCATTCAAAACCAACCAAGTTATTTTAATACGTGAAACAGGAAATCCCATAGACACTTATCTTGAGCACTGCCAGTAAAAACACTGTAATAACAAATCATTCATTTGTTTCATAACATTCCAAAACACTGCCGAAGGTGGTTGCCTAGCACTACTGATTATACATTCCATATTACAGAAGATTTAAATACAAGTCTATCTCTTTATCCTCTAAAGACAAGCTCAGGCTTTTCTCCCCATAATCACAAGCCACTTGTGAATTCTCACTTTATAGACCAGCCTGCTTTATTGTCACCTTTTCTGAAGAGACATTTCACATAGGTGATGTTTGACCACTGTTATTAACACAGCAGTAGTTTGAAAGCAAAATGTCCTTATTGGTTTGTAATATTAAACTAAAAAATCTATAGACCTATAAATATTATAGGGAATGGAGTGTTCTTCAGTAGTTAATGAACAAAGATAATTAGCTAATATGTTGGTGAACAATTGTAGATCTTCTGGAGCCAGGATGAGTGGAAGGATTTAGTGTCTTGGTATCCTGTTCCTTTTAGTATTGATAAAAAAACAATGTACCAGAATTTCTTTGACTGTTAAAAGAATGAGCCCATGTTTTGTAAACATTAAGATGAAACACAACTTTGATGAGTTACTATTAAGACCTTGTCTTTGATCTTTCTCAATGTGTGATCATTTAGATTATCTGTATTGCAGATAGTCCTTCCATTTTATATGGGTTCTTTATGCAGTTCAGTTGTCAGTTTGGGGCTGGTTCTTGAAAACAACTGGTGGCTCTGCAGGATGCATCAGTAATGAAAAGTGGCCCCAGAGAATCACAGCTTGTCCACTATTTAATGGAGTGGCCAAGTTTTCCATCCAGTAGGAAATGCATATAACCATTTTAAAACACAGCTGTCATAATTAAACCATTGGGAATCCGACTTGCATATAAAAGAACACATCAGTTCAAACAAGCTCAGGTACGTTTGTTTTTAGAGCAAGAAATTGTTATTTCTGTCCTGGGAGTGGAGTCTGATTAAGTGACTCTAGGGAGAATTATCACTTGAAAAAGTAGATTGCGTATTGTTTGGCTCTAGATGAAACAACTTTATATAAAAAAGTACTCTCCTCTAAAGAAGAAAACATTTCCAAAGTATGCAAGATCTTCCATCAAAGCAGGAGTGGTTTTCTTTGAAAGGATCTGAATAGAACATCTCTCAAATAATTTGAAAATGCATTTTTAGAAATGATTAGATTACACACCTTTCCTTAATTTGTCATCTAGCTTGAAATTTGGAAACGTTAATAACAAGCAAATGTTGGTGTATGTACTTACATTTGGGGTAGAGAAGGGCGGGTTATAAATAATTGAAATGAATAATAAATAATTACTTCTTAGGCGATCCCTCATAGCCCAAGGATTATGGTCTTCCACGTGTAGTGTCTTTGCGGTGGGTCCGTAAGTGACTGTGGAGACCTGATGGCTCAGAGAAAAGGAAATGGAAAAGTCCAATAATACTTTATTACTTACATAGGTGATCTCTCATGGCCAAGTAGAACGCCTTCCAAGTATAGGGTTTTGACGGTAGGTCCGTAGGTGACTGTGGAGACCTATTCTTAAGCTGCATGTTCTCCTGCTGTGAGGACATTGGTTTCCAGGTGGAAGATGGTCCCAGTCAGGGTGGCTTGATGTGCCTTCCTCTTGGCACATTTCTCCTGTTCACCCTCCATTCGTGCCTCTTCAAATTCAGCAGCACTGCTGGTCACAGCTGACCTTGAGTTGGAGCGCATGAGGGTCGGGGCTTCCCAGTTCTCAGTGTCTATGCCACAGTTTTTAAGGTTGGCTTTAAGCCCATCTTTCAATCTTTATTAAAGAGCTGGGCATGTTTAGCCTGCAGAAGAGAAGGCTGAGAGGAGGCATGATAGCCAGGGAAGCTCACAGGGAGGAGGGAGCAAGTTTGTTTTCTGCTACCCTGGAGACTAGGATGTGGAGCGATGGCTTCTAACTACAGGAAATGAGATTCCACCTGAACATTAGGAAGAACTTTCTGACTGTGAGAGCTGTTCAGCAGTGGAACTCTCTGCCCTGGAGTGTGGCAGAGGCTCCTTCTATGGAGGCTTTTAAGCTGAGGCTGGATGGCCATCTGTTGGGGGTGCTTTGAACACAATTGTCCTGCTTCTTGGCAGGGGGTTGGACTGCATGGCCCATGAGGTCTCTTCCAACTCTATGATTCCTATCCACCAACATTACATTTCCCATCCTTGGGTTGGGAGTATAGTAACTGCTTTTGGAGATGGTGATTAGGCATTTGGATAATGTAGCCAGTTCAGCAGAGTTTATGCTGTAGATGCATTGCTTCAATGCTGGTGGTCTTTGCTTCTTCCAGTCCACTGACATTTGTCCGCCTGTCTTCCCAAGAGAATTGCAGGATTTTTCAGAGGCAATGTTGATGCAGTTGTTCCAGGAGTTGAGTGTAACATCTGCAGACAGTCCATGTTTCACAGATATATAGCAGGGTTGTGAAGACAGTAGTTTTATAAACAAGCCCCTTGGTCTCCCTTCAGATCTCCCCGTCCTCAAACACTCTCTGTTTCATTCAGAAAAATGATGCACTTGCAGAGCTCATATGATGTTGTATTTCAGTGTCAATGTTGAATTTTTTAGAGAGGTGGCTGCCAAGGTAGTGGAAATGGTCAACATTTTCTAATGTTACACAATTCAGTTGTATTACTGGCATTTTAGAGCGATTGGCTAGTGATTGCTGGAAAAGCACTTTGGTTTTCTTGATTTTCAATGACAGGCCGAGCTTCTTGTATGCTTTTGCAAAGTAGCTTAGAGTGGCTTGTGGGTCTTCTTCTGAATGTGCACAGACTACGTTGTCATCAGCATATTGAAGTTCTATAACAGATGTTGTGACCTTGGTTTTTGCTTTCAGTCTGCTGAGGTTAAATAGCTTGCCATCTGTCTGATTGATGATTTCTACTCCGGTGGGAAGCTTCCCATCAAGATGAAGTATCATAGCAATGAAGCCACACTGCCCACAAGAGAATGAATGTCAGTTAGAATGAGAAGTGTCATTGGAATATTGCAAAATATTCCTTTGTAGAACCAGTTTCACAGATCTTCCTAGTTTTCAGATCAAAAGGGATTGTAGAGTTGACCTGCCATTGTCAGTTACAATGACTATCCTTCCCCATTAAACCACTGCACAAAGAGACCAACAACCTTATCAGAAAACATCCTGTTTCACCTGACTTCCACAAGGAAAGAGGGAGCAGTGGGGTGACTCTCTTGCCCACATGCAGCTCCCTCTCAGTGATGCTTTCCCCATTTCATGGGGAAAGTGTTGTCCATGCAGGGAGACGGCATGCTAGCAAGTCCAGACCCTATTGGAGCTAGCACATGGGAAGCCTCGCATGTTGGGGTGAAAGTGTCCAGAGGTACTTTCACCTCGATTGGGGGCAGAGCTTATGCCGGAAGTCACATGACATCATGTGATATCTGGCATGGGTCTCCATCCTCCAGACAGAGTGAAAGCACTTAGGACGCTGATTTCACCCTGTCTGATGAAGTCGCAAGTGGTTTTTAGAGTTTTCCTTAAATGTTATAGAGAATGGAAAAACATATCTCAAATTAGTTTAGGAGTACATAGGTGGAAATGTCATCTTGGCATCCCTGGCATCATCCCAATGGATTCTGCAGTACACTTTGTGATTCTAGAGGTCTTGGATCAGCTCTGGCTGGTGCCTACTACTACTAATTTATGCCCATATAATTCACTACCATTTTATCTACTCTAAGATGATCTTATCATAGAGTGCTTGTGGGTCAAAATTTGTTCAGAGTGGGGTTGCCATTGTCTTCCTCCAAGGTTATTACTTACCCTGGACCAAGCAGGGATTTGAACTCTTGTCTCACAGAGTCCTAGTCCAGAACTTAAACTACTACACCATTCTCTCTGTTTCCTAATACAATTTTAAAATCTACTCATAAGAGATTTGTATCACAAATTCTAAGAGGTACTATTGTCACAAGAAAATTGTATTCTTGCTCACAAGAAATAGGGATTTGGTATGTTCACATGAAACTGCAAACATAGTTCTGCCTTGTCCCTGTACACAAAAGAATACATTAGCACATATAAGAAAATGTTGTAGTATGATTACTGTATTTTGACCATTAATAAGAGTGAAATTTCTTGTTTAATTATTATACTATGGAATAGTGCTATAAAACAGGGAGATCAAGTGTCTGTTGGACACTAAACAGTGAATTAATGTATTATATCACATTTGTTTTTCTCTCTTGCGTGACATTTACCCTCTTGGCCTAAAGTGGTCATATTCCATTGGGCCCCAGAAGGAAATAGTACAAATTATGGAATTTATAGTTAAAAGCAGTGGGCTGGAACAGAGATAATCCTGCTCTTCTGAGACACTTGTCATAATTAGTTCCCCAAAAGCATTCAGAAGCAGCAGCAGGCTAATTTAGGTTTTATTCCCTTCTCCCTGTTTTTTCAAGGGTAATGTGTTAGAGCTTAGCACTTGCTACTGGATTTGGCTCAGCTGGCTCACTGCCGGTTACACTCCTGCTTTCCAATCAGTTGTGATCTAATACTTTTGAAGGCATTCTGTGGATTTAAGGGGGAAGTCAATAATTCAAGAATGGTCAGAAGTGATATTTATAAAAAATATATATTGTAATATCTATATTTAAATCTACGGTAATCAATTACTTATAATTCCAATGGGAATATTTGGTTGCTAATACTGCTCCAGGTGACCTGCCTTCCTTCCATAGGCATGCACACATACAAACAAACAATTTCAAACAACAAGACCCCAAAACAGGAATTCTAATGAAAATCCTATGATATGAGTAAGCATATATGGGAATATATTAGGTACTGAAGTTTTGCCATGAATATGGTGGAAATCGCTTTGGGTCCCCCACGGGGGGGGGGGTATATAAATGAAGTAATTAATTAATTAATTAATTAATTAATTAATAAACATACAATCCTTTAGATGTCTTTTCCATCATGGTTTTCATGAAATTACAAAATATGCTGACAGAAACTTTATGGTGTGAATATGAAACACACAGATGCACAGACACACACTGCCATACATTTATTAGATGTTGACTCTGTTGGAAGACCAAGGACGCTGAACCTCTCATTTCACAAACTGTTATCTAGTAGGTTCAAAACTCAAATGGTTCAAAACTCATTTCAGATGCAGGGGGCGATGGTGGTTTGGATCTAAAGTCAATTCTGATTTTCACAGAAAAAAAGTTCAAAACTTTTTAAATCTTCTGATACTTCCGAATCCTTCGTTAGTAGTTTCAAAGTAGTTTGAAAGTAGTTGTTTTGCTCCAGAAGTGGGGGGAAGCTTAAGACTCATGCAGGAGGGAAAGGAAAGGAATCCATCCACACTGGTTTAAACTGATGCAGATTCATCCCATCCACACTGATTTAAACTGACGCGGGAGAGAAAGGAAAGGAAAGGAATCCATCCACACTGGTTTAAACTGATGCGAATCCATCCCATCCACATTGGTTAAAACCGCTTCTCTCACTTAAGACTAACTCGGGAGGGAAAGGAAAGGAATCTATCCACACTGGTTTAAACTGACATGGATCCATCCCATCTACACTGGTTTATGCTGATGTGGGAGAGAAAGGAAAGGAAAGAAATCCATCCACACTGCTTTAAACTGATGTGGACACATCCCATCCACACTGGTTTAAACTGACACAGATCCATCCCATCCACACTGCTTTAAACTGATGCGGGAGGAAAAAGAAAGGAATCCATCCACACTGGTTTAAACTGATGCAGATCCATCCAATCCACACTGGTTAAAACCACTTCTCTCACTTAAGACTGATGTGGGAGAGGGGAGGGGAAGGAATCCATCCACACTGGTTAAAACCGCTTCTCTCGCTGATGCGGGAGGGAAAGGAAAGAAAGGGAATCCATCCACACTGGTTTAGAAGGCTTCTCTGGCTTGAACCGAGGCCAGGGAACAGAAGCAGGGGAGGGGGGAGCTGAATCATTTCCGACTCACTGATTCATAAGATAAATGGCAAAAAAAGCTCCGGAAGGGCAAAGGGATTTCCAGTTTCCTTAAAAACTTCGAAATCGCTTCAAAAAGGAAATCTTTCCAAATTTATCCCAAATTACAATGATTTCAACCAAACCTAACCATGCCTATTATGTAGCAACAATAATTCCATCAGACTGCAAAAAGAGGAAGGAGTGGCAAAGAAAACCACTCCATTGGTAATATTTTCCTATCTCTATCTTTTGTGGACTCGGATGTTATTTTATATGGATAGATCTCATTCTGAATTAAGGATCTCAATATGCCACTATAGAAGAATATCTTGGTTTTCCATAATGGCTTACATTTTCCTATTTCTGTTGTATTATCATTTCATCAGAGTTATGTTTATGACAATATAATATTTCAATAATGAAGAAGCTATGTTTCCAGCAAATATCCGCAGAATTTCCTGGGAAAGTGGTATCAATACTTCAACAATATTGTTCCTCTAATTCCTTAAAAACAAACTTTTATTGCTATCAATGTACAACAATATTCAGCCAAAATGTTTGATCGTTAGTGTATTGCCCATTGGCCTCTGTTTTTCATTTCTCACAATTCCCTGGGAATCCGCAGAATGAAATGATAGATTCTGAAAAGATGTGAGCCAACACTCTTTGGGGGTATATCTCATAACTTGTTTGGAAGGAAACAGTTGAGTGAGATGTAAATTACTTGCCCAGGGGCATATATGTCAATGGTCACCATATTTTATTATCAGATGCACATGAGCTTGGGAAGCAGAGACCTTTAGACATTAATCTTCTTTTCAACATCACAATATGGAACATGTTTCTCATAATCTAAGAGGATTTCCAAGGTCACAAAAACATCATTAGTTTCATTTCCCAGTGCCCAGTTTTCTGGGAGAAAGAGGAAACCAACAAGAAACAAATCAGGAACCTGGGGGCTAAGTCAACAAGATCTCACCACCCTTAGCAGAAAAACTAATGCAGAGTTCATGGCTTCTTCTGGTCACCTCAGTTAAGCATTCCTCAGTAGGTCAGAAATGTGAGAACTGAAGCATCTTTGAGAGGAAGGAAATACATTCACAAACGATAGGTCTCAAAAAACACTATTGAGATTGAACATGAAGAAAAGCTTTCCCCCACTTTGGCTTTTATATAGCAAGAAAAGAAACATGAGGAGAAAATAGAAGTCAATGCATATGAAACAGCTGCCATGTGTGGGCTGCTTAAAATTGCTCCGTTTCACAGCTGCCTCTGTATAGCATGCTATTTGTGTGGAGCATTCCTTCATCAAGACCGAGTTATTTTCTCAAAGGCACTACAAATTAATTCTTTTAGGATTGAGGTGGGCGTGCATAATATCACTGGATCAATATGCTAAGTTCCTGTGTACACTGAAGCTTGTTACACTGAGATGGATAAAAGGAGCAGAGATGCTTGAGGAATTCAATCTTAGAACTTTGTTATCCAATGGAGTTTTCACCTCCTGAATGTTTTGATGAGTTCTTCGCTGAAAAAAGAAGAAAAGAAATCAAAATATATTTTCATATGGGCATTTTGAGAGAAAATGTGTTAAGAAATGCATATTTTGGGACAACATACTTCTAGAAATGCATTAATATAAATTCTCACACATATTTTTACATATATTGTAGATTATTTCAAATGCAGAACTCATACAGAAATATGAAAAGTGACATATAGGTGGATGTGATAAATTCTCTGAAACTTTGCTGTGTCCAACTGCAACTTAAATTTCAAGATAGTTTTATTTTTCTTTCTCATCAGAACTATATTATAATTCTGATGATAGTGATATTGGTGATGTTGAGAAAAACCAATCCATGTGCTATTGTGGTTTGAGTGCTGAATTATGGCTTTGGAGACCAGAGTCTAAATCCTTGCTCAAATATGAAAACCCACTGGGAAACTGTGGGCATGCCACACTATCTTAGTCCCAGATAAAGGCAAATCTGAAAAAAAAAACAACCCCATAATTTCTTGAAGACTCACAACACTGACAGGTGCATTGGGGGGGGGGATTAAAAGAAAGTTCTCTTTCTTCATTTGATTACTAGCCTTTTTTCAAATTTTGGTGAATTTTAGTTTAAATAAATTTTGTGAAAATCTCACATACATTTTTATGCAAGAAAGGATTTATATAAGATTTTAGTGTCTTCTCCTCATGAATTGTTTACAATATAAATCTGCAAAGGTGAAAACATCACATTTTTTCAACATGTTGAGAAGAAAATGTATGATCCCAAATTCTTATAGAATATGGTTTTTGATGTCAACTTGAAATGACTTGACTCAGAGCAATACTTTGTGTGGATTCACTGTAACTGCAGCAGATTCCACTATCACCAGCCAACTAGAGAGTGAGAAAAGATGTATAGAGCTCCCAGAACTACAGTTCAAGTGGAAAATAGTGGTGGCTTTTTCTTAGTCACTGAACATTGTCTCTGGCATTACTTCACAAATGAAGATTCTTAGGAAGGACTCATCGCACGCTTTCTACAAGCCCGTTGATGACTAAGGAGGATGGATGTGTCCGAGCCTGTGCAATGGATTTTTCTGATGGGGTGCAGCGTGCACAGAACTGGCCTCACACTTTAAACCAAAGGTTTGTCTGCCAGGGCCTAGCAAGCTTAGGACAGTGACCGCGAGGTCCTCAGGTCGTAGGTTTGATTTGAGTTTCCTTTTCTAGATGGTTGACCTTACAGGGTTAGATGAGCACCATCTGCCCGGTTTTGAAATTAGAGTTTTCCTTCTTAGGATGGTTGCCAAAAGGTTAGAGAGCCCATCCTACCCGTTGACACTCTTTGTCAGACCCTGAATATTGTAGCACTTTGTTTATTATGGAAACATCTTTCTCTTTCTTTCAGTCTGTCTGTCTATCTATCTAGTATCTATCTATAATCTATCTAAAAAGACAATATACCAGTTGAAAGAGAAACTGAATATGAGGGGGAAAATATTAGAGATGGAAGAAGACTGACAAAAGAATTTGAGATAGCATAGATGAGAGGCTATTCAATGATACCTCAAAAACAAAACTAGTATCAATAAATGAGATAAGAGTCATGAATTTTCATCTGTCTTGCTAGATACTGTGATCTAGGTTATTCTGGAGACATGTGATAGTTTTTTAAGAGTAGGAATATCATCAGGAAACTGTAAAATAGAACTCATATTCTATATTACTAATCTAGATATTACCAGCAAGGGAAGTGGTTATGTGAAATTGTTTTCTGTCTTGAGAAAATTTTAAAAAATAAAAATTTAAGGAATTTTAAACAGTTGTAGCGGTATAATTGTCGAGACCAGATGCCTTAAACGGCCAGATCAAGAGGTGGATCCAAAATAGAGTTTATTACAGTCTTATCAAAGGGTTGTAATATCACCCAAAAAAGTCAAAAAATACTTCAGTTCAGTGCAAAATGTTATTTCAAACACCAAATAAGTAGCAAAACAAACAAACTGCCACTTGCAGGTAAATCACACTCAAAAACCTAATTTCAATAATGAAACAGAATGAAACAGGGCAAAAAGAACAAACAAAAGATCAAAAGGAGGGTCCCATGAAGATAGAAGCTTCATCCAAGCAGTCCAGATTCGTCACGGGGTAAGCAGTCATAGTGTCAGTGCCCACACACCAAGCCATTCTAAGTCAGGGAGAGAGAAGTCTGCAGTACAAGAAACCAGTCTAAGTCGATACACAAACAGTCAACAGGAGATCAAAGCAAAGATCAGCACACCAACGCCAACACGAACAGGCAGCAGCAGATTCCCAGAGTTTTCACAGTACACAGCACCCAGAGCATATGAACGCCATCAACACCTTGCCATCTGTGAATTCCCATTGTTCCCAAGCCTACTTTTATCTTACAAATCCTCCGCAGATGATGAAGTGGCCAATGCCCGCTCATTATGACCCTCAGTTGTAGCCAAATCTTCATGTGAAGCTCCTTGCCTTCCCCTCCAAGTGCCCCACCTCCTGTCAAGACTTAGTTCTCCCCAGAACTCACTTGGATCCCCAGAATGCCAGTCCTCACCCCCAGAAACCCCTCAAACATGTCACTACTTGTTAGTGCCTCGCAAACAGCCTGCACCTTTTTCACCCTAGTCCAATCCAGGCCATCCACTGTTTCTTCCCCATCCCTTAGCAAAACACAAAAAAGGGGGGAAAGATGGGGGTCTCAATAGAATACTCAATATGTACAATACAAAATCTTGGTTATATTATCAAAAGGAGATCAATCAATATAGTCCTCAAGCAGAAATTGTAAGACAACAATAATGTAAGGATGCTAAACACAGGTATATAGTGTCTTATCCTGTCCTCAAATTATCTAAAGGACTGCGTTAGCAATAAACAATCATATATGTAAATACACAGAAGGAGCACATTAGTAACATTGCAAACTACATGCATGAAAAGCAATATTGTCTTCACACATTCAATAACATTATTAGGACTGTAAGTCAGCTAAATACATAAATCATGCTAGGGATTATATATTGCAAACATCCATACATTATATATCAACACTTGTAATAAATAGCTGAATTGATATGGACACAAATCATTCTGTCCTTATCATTTCCTCAATTGGGTGCTCAAAAACATATAGTGAAATAGTCATAATGAATGTCAGTAACGCTAAGTCCCAGGAACATGGAAAGTATCTCAACACATGCATAATTATATAAACAACGTAGGATGGTATTGGTAAACCATACCTAAACGGAAATAGTTTCACACATTCACTTTGTCAAGACCCAAAAGCATATCTGGTGGCGTCCATGGAGAAAATCTGGAATGCCTGTATATCTTCGTGTTTATGCCATTCCGGATTTTCTCCATGGACGCCACCAGATATGCTTTTGGGTCTTGACAAAGAGAATGTGTGAAACGGGGTGGCCAACTTATAGTCTCCCATCGACCCTATACCCCCCTTCTTTGAGGCACACATTGGGGTTCCATTGTAAATTTTGAATGCTGTACTCATCCGCAGTGAGTCTTATTTACAAGGTTCCACCTTAAAAGACGCGGACCTTTGATTGTAGCCCACATCATCGCTATTTGGTGCTATTTGGCGTCCTCAGCTAGCATTAGATGTTTTGCACCATGATAGAACATTGGTTTGTGTATAATAATTATTTGGTGTAATAACAACACCCTGGGACTGAGACTCTCCCCTTCTTCGGATGTTTGTGGACTATCTCGGTTTATATCTCCACATAATGCGGATTATAAACCAACACCACATGATGAGAGTTTTTTTTACTCCTTTGGACTTCCTCCTTCAAGTATCTCCACATGAACTCTGAAATGAACTATGGTTGTATTTCTGTTGCTTCTACTTTAGTCAACACATGAGTACAGACAGGCATAGAATAAATGAATATACAAGAGGGAAAACAAGTAAGGCCTTTGTTCAGATGAGCACAGACTTCCTTGTTCTGGAGGCATCACACTAGAACTCCCAAAAACTATTCTGAAGATCACTACCAGATCTTGCATTGAAAATAGCATAATGGTGCTGAATAGATGGGCAGGCAGTGAGATAGAGGTCTGCTATTACAGCTAACTCTAGAAAAAAAATGCACAGCCAGAAAAGAAATAAATTCAGCAGGCACAATGCAATAACTATGGATAGTTTCTTCCATCCCAAAATACTGTCTGGAGAATATCAGTGATATTCTTGATTATGGATTGGTACTGTGTTAAGTCCAGTTCCCCATCCCCTCCTTTGTCATCATGTCAATATTCCTAATAACCAGGAGGCAGGTCTTTTTGGATGTTGAATAGAAAGTATCCACTGTCAGATTATGTTAAAGGCTAGTAGAATAGGGTTAGTATGTTTCAAAAATGCTGAGCACATTGCATTCACATATGCTTTGACATTGCACACTCAGGTAAACAGAAAATGTTTTGCAGAAACAGATATTAGCAAGGAAGAAAAGGGTGATATTTTAGAAGATTTGTCTCTATCCACAAACTCACTTCCAGAATCCAGGCAGATGCAGGTACACATACTGTAAGCTCAGTACATGGCTTTCTAATACCCAAAGAAGACATGTTTGCATATCAAGAGAATGAGGAGAGGTGGATAAGAAATATATTATTATTCTTATTATTATTATCTATCCTACATCAAGTTTCTGGGCTCAATTCAAAGTGCAGGTTATTACATATAAATCCCTATACGCTTTGGGTTCAACCTACCTTCGAGACTGCATATCTTGCTACAGACCAGTGATGTCTCTGAGATCAACAGGGGAGGCCCTCCTCTCAGTCCCACCACTGTCTCAAGTGCTGTTGGTGGGGATTAGAGAGAGGGCCTTCTCTATGGTGCCCCCCCCAGCTTTGAAATAACCTCCCAGCAGAGATTTGATTAGGCCTCACCCTTCTGTTCCAACCAGAAAATCATGGATGTTCAGACATGCTTTTGACTTCAGTAGGCTATGATACTATGTATATCTCTCTGTGTGTAAAACATATCTATCTATCTATCTATCTATCTATCTATCTATCTATCTGGTTGGATGACAAGAGGGCTTTGATTATGATTTCTTGTCCTGGTGAAGGAAGTTGGACTGGATGGCCTTAAGTATTTTCTGTTGGTCATGGAGGTTCTGTGTGGGAAGTTTGCCCCAATTATATCATTGGTGGGGTTCAGAATGCTTTTTGATTGTAGGTGAACTATAAATCCCAGTAACTACAACTCCCAAATGTCAAGGTCTGTTTTCCTTAAACTCCATTCATATCTGGATATATGGAATATTCATGCCAAGTTTAGTCCAGAACCATCTTTGTTTGAGTCCACAGTGCTCTCTGGATGTAGGTGAACTACAAATCCAAAACTCAATGTCAATGCCCACCAAACCCTTCTAGTGCTTTCTGTTGACCATGGTAGTCCTGTATGGCATGTTTAGTTCAATGCCATTGTTGGTGGAGTTCAGATTGTTCTTTGATTGTAGGTTAATTATAAATCCCAGCAACTACAACTTCCAAATGACAAAATCAATTTTTTTGAGTGATGGTCACTCCTTGGGTTAGTAGGTGTCTTGTGGCCAAATTTGGCAGTAATTTATCTAGTGGTTAAATTTTTATTTATATAGATTGATCTTTGACAAAAGTGCTCTTGATCCAATTCTAATCTCTATAATTGCATACTGCCTTTTTAATGTAAGTGGAGATGTCATTCTATCAAGCAAACAAAAAATAACAGCTTTATATTCAAAGTAGACTAATTTTGTAATACCCTAGAGTGAATCAAAATGTGTTGGATAGGATATGTTTTATGGATTCAAATGAGCAAGGCTAAGTGAATAATTGTATGAGGGGATTAAGGCAATATGTCCACTTGTAATATATCTGCTCAAAAAGTATGACAAAGGTTTGTCTCTTGTAGATTTAACATTTGGAACAATAGTCCAAACACAAAGAGACTTTAATGATTTTGAACAATGAGGAAAAACAACCCTGATGTGTATATACTTTATGTTTTCTACATCATTGTAAAAATGGTTAAACTTTATGGAAAATGTAAAGTGAAATATTTCAAACTTTATTTCAGCAACACTCAAATGGTCTGGTTTTCGCACTTCTACCCAGTTTTCAAGGTCAATTCTCACTATTCAATGAAAACTGCACAAGGACCTCATTTTTTCATTATATAAACAAGTTGAATAAATATGTGAGGAAAGGAACACATTAGCCCTGCCCTCTTTTATCTCTAGTTCAATTGCTTCCTCATATTTAGGTGAACTTCTCCCATAATGGACACTTTCCAAGTAGTCATGGACCCCTTGCTTTTTGTTTTAGTTTGCTTGGTTTTCTGGTTCAAATGCAGTGGTTTCAGCAATTGTTGCCGGACACTACCTCTGATGTGCAACAGATGCCAGCAGGTCTATGGGACCTTGTTACGCTGAGATAATCCAAGCTATGAGCCTCGCTTTGGCTCCTAGTACCAAGAAGGCATACATGCATGCTAGATCTGAATTTGATTATTTTCAGCACAGTGAAAAGTATGAGGAAGCTTGTCCATGTTTTACATTTCTGTGTTTATTTACATGGTAAGGGGTTATCGGCACAATGCGTACATTCAGATACATGTCTTTGCCATGGTCCTTTTGGTTTAAGTCATTAGGTCCTCTTGACAGTATCAATGATTGCAGGCTAAGGAAGGTTCTGGAAGTTTTCGCCAGGGTAACAGGTAGGACTCCTAATTATTGGTAGCTGCTTTTCCCCAACACCTTGAAGGGGTTGTATGGGGTTTGGGCATCCCACATTTCAAAGTGGCCTTGTTCCATGCTGCATATTTGATAGCTTTCTTAGCAGTGTTGCACATCAGCAAATTGATTGTTGGGTCAAAAGGGGATACATCCGGCAAGGCCCTGCATGATGATATTTCATTCATGGACAATTCTCTCTTGGTTAAAATTTGGTCATCTAAAACTGACCAGAGGAGCCATGGTGCCACCTTGCAGCTCCAGCATTGCTAAGATGCTAAACTGTGTCCGGTTTAGTCTACTTACCAATTTTTAGAGATAGGAAGACAATACCAAAGGCCACTATTCTACCCTGCAAATTGGTCCCCTTTGACCAGCAAAAACGTAATTCCACTTTTGTTGTCTAGTCTCTTATTTATCTGGTTTGCTAGCAATTGTGTGTTGCTGAATGATGGCCAGGGAGCTTCAGAGAGCTCCTGGCCATTGCTGGCTATCTTTGCTGATATGAACCATGCAGGCTGCCTCTGCTAATATGCATGACTGAGGAAAGGTGATCATTCCTCTTCCTTTCCTCCATTTCCTGTCCAAGTTACTGAAATTGGCAAAGGTATCTAGTGATAACCAACACCTTTCTGGACCTCCATAGCAGCAACAAACATCAGCAAAGGTAAAGGTGACAATCCAGAGGAGCCACACAGAATGGTCAGAACTTGATCTTGCCACTGCTGCAAGTTGAGAGCACACCATGGCAAAATCCAGGGTGGGTCTGAAGCAGCAATACTGAAAGGACCAGGCATTAGCGCAGCTGGTAAATCACTGAAAGGTTGCCAGTTCAAAGCCCTGGGTCTGCGTGAGCTGCCAACTGTTGGCCCAGATTACAGTTGACCTAAGCAGTTTGAAAACAACTTGAGCTATAATTAGAGAAATTAGGTACTGTTAAAACAAGTGGGGGAGGTATTTTACAACAACATAAAAGAAAAAAAGGTCAGAAAGTGTCAGGTAACCAAAAAGAAGGAGGAAATCCTGATGGCTCTTCATAATAGATGATGGAGCAACAGCACCCCTTTATGGCTGGCTTCGAGCAGAACCTTCCATTGTTCCAAAAAACTGGATGTCAACACAACATACCTCTTAATGGGATCAGCGCTCAGGGAGAACACAACTCCTCTGTTGCGCCAGCTCCACTGGCTGCCAGTATGCTACCAGGCACAATTCAAAGGGCTGGCTTTAGCTTATAAAGCCCTTAATGGTTCTGGCCCAGCCTACCTGTCTGAATGTATCTCTCCCTATGAATCAGCTAGGAATTTAAGATCTTATGGGGAGGCCCTGCTCTCAATCCCACCTTTGTCGCAGGTGCATCTGGTGGGGACGAGGGACAGGGTCTTCTCAGTGCTGGCTCCCTGGCTATGTAACTCCCTCCATAGGGATATTAGATCATCTCCCTCCCTACTGACATTCCAAAAAAATAAAAATTAAAACCTGGCTTTTTGAACAAGCCTTTGAAAATGTAGTGCAATGATTACATATGGAACTCAGGAAGAATGAACATGGAACGGCTTGACAATGTCCTTGGAAAATGAGTTAATAGGAAGTTACTGGTGTCTTATGCTTTTAATTTTTTACAGGGTTTTTATAATATGTGTTAAATGTTTTCAATTTTGTTTTAATTCTGTTTATGTTCATTGTGGCATTGAATCGGGCCAGTGTAAGCCACCTTGAGTCGCCTTCGGGCTGAGAAAGGCAGCATAGAAATGCAGTGAATAAATAAATAAATTTATGTTCTGTCTGTCTCTGTATTGTCTAACCAAAATAGCATTGAATGTTTGCTGTGTATGTGTACTGTGATCTACCCTGAGTCCCCTTGTGTTGTTGTTGTTGTTGTTGTTGTTGTTATTGACCCAAAAAGATGGCCCCTAAGTGTGAATCCAATCCATGGTTTATACTGTATGGTGTTCACTAAAATGACTATATTAAAGAACACTTGCACATGCATGGCTCATACATATCTCATGTAGGAGCAAGCATGCCCAGCACAATGGTGGAAAGACTTGGTGTAAGGCATATTTACCAAATTTCTGCTTTATCTTAGGACAGGCAGCCATGCATGAGAACTGTAATCCTTCGTATTCATCTAACTTTATCTGATATATAACCATGGGTAGAATCAAAAGAGCTTCTTTAGGAATACTGAAGTTTTGTTGACAATTTCTCTTTGAAAAGCCAATATGCCACACCATAAAGAGATTTTGAACACTTCAGTTTCAAAAGTGATGTGCCATGTAGAATTAGGGGATTAAACAGAAGCATAAACCCTCTTTGGATCCATGTCATACCACTTTGATTCCTGATCTGTAACATTTTATCATGGTTTCAATGCATATCTGAAACACATCTTGTAGAAATCATGTAACTGATCCTAATCCTTTTGCAGAATCATTAAACTACCACATTTGTTTTCTCACATTTGTTCATTGTTATAACAACTCCAAAAACTGCGATTAGATATCTATTAGATATTCTTGTACTAATTCCGCAGCACAGACTTCATAGGGTTTGAAGTACACAAGATACAGAAAGGGAACCGAGAGAGAGAAAGAGAGCCTCTCATGGGTTATTTTATGTGTGCCCAGCATTGATGACATCTGGCTGTCATTCTTCTAAGAAAGACTGAAAAATGACACGGATTCCTGAAGAGTTAATGCTTCTTAGGAGACACATAAGTCTGTGGTTAGAGAGCCATTTGGTTATGTCCACAGAGACATGTTATAGTCTGTAAAACACACACAGGCACACACAGTGGTGCAGAAGACCATCTGCACACCAGTAATAATTGCCGTTTATAATCCCAGATCATTATAGCACTTATTTCTTTGCTCTGCTAAATTTGAAAGGGTTTATGAGGAGAAAAGTCTTGCTTTAGTTCAGATTTTATTTAACCTTTTTATAGCTCTCACTGGAACCAATATTATCTCTGCCTATATTCTACCCAATGATATTTCCAACACTGGAAGTGCGTAGACTTCAAACTAATTTGAGGGTAATTGGTACAGCTGTGAAATAAAGAACACATTTCTTTAATTTTTGAAAAATATTTTGGTTCTTGTGTGTCCTTTGAATTGCAGAAGATGAAAGTATGAAAATGGCTGCTGCTCTATGAATTTTGTTTTTAAATACATGTTAAAATGCATTTTCTTCAATATCTGCTCATAAAACTCATTCATTGTATAAAAAATGGTACAGTTCCATCCATTTGAAAGATGGTTTCAAAAATTGAAGCATTTGTCAATAATAGTACATTTTTTTCAAATGGAGATGGTATATTATAATGTCCAAAAATCAATAGTGAGTAAGGAATACTATTCTAAAATCTCTGTTCAACTATGAAATCACTAGGTAATTTTGAGAAAGTCCACAGATCTCAGTTTCAGTGCACCATGTAAAATATGGGACTAATAATACTCAAGGTTTTATTTTTTATTTATTTATTTATTTATTTATTTATTTATTTATTGTTCATTTTTGTATTTCGCTCCTCCCAGCAGGCTCGGGGCGGATAACAGTGAGATATACGGGCAGCATGTCACGACATGTCGACATGCGGCCCTACAATAAAACATAAAAGCATAAAAACACATTAAAAACACATTTACATCAACATACAGGGATGAGAGGACATACGGCATAGTTCTTGGTCCAGTGTGCCTAGTTAAAAGCTAAGCCAAAAAGGGCCGTCTTGCAAGCCCTCCGGAAGGAGGCCAGTTCCGAGATAGCTCGAGTACTGTCCGGGAGGGCATTCCAAAGCACCGGTGCCGCTACGGAAAAGGTCCTTTGTCTGGTCGTCGATAGGTGGCAGGAGCAGACTGATGGCACTAGCAACAGATTCTGTTCATCTGAGCGCAGTGATCTCGGGGGAGAATACGGGGTAAGGCGGTCCCTCAGGTACGCAGGCCCTAGGCCGTGCAAGGCCTTGAAGGTCAGAACCAACACCTTGAAGGCAATTCGGTACTCAATGGGAAGCCAGTGCAATTGCCGAAGGGTGGGTGTAATGTGCTCCCTCACTGGCGATCCTGCCAGCAGGCGAGCAGCGGCATTCTGCACTACCTTGAGTTTCCGGATTGTCGACAAGGGAAGGCCAACGTAGAGGGCATTACAGTAGTCTAATCTCGAGATGACCGTCGCTTGGATTACCGTGGCCAGGTCGTTCCTGGACAGGTAGGGTGCCAGTCGCCTAGCCAGTCAGAGGTGATAGAATGACGTCCTGCTGACCATGGAGACCTGAGCCTCCATGGTCAGCGAGGAGTCCAGCAAAACCCCCAAGCTCTTAACCGATGGCGATGGGTTAAGCCGCTCGCCATCCAGGGTAGGCAACCGGCACCCACCCAGACCAGGCCGACCAGGCCACAGGATCTCCGTCTTCGACGGATTCACCTTCAGCCGGCTACCAAGTATTCCTCACAAAGCATTTGAAACTGGAAAAAACAGACATTGATCATGACAATCCCTATAATCACATTAAAAGGAAGTCCAATAATCATTTACATTATTGAAATAGTGTAGTTTGAATCCACTTTAACTGTTGTGGCCCAGGGCTAAGGAATCCTGAGATTTGTAATTTGGTGAGTGCTCTTTGACAGAGAAGGCTAAAGACCTACTATCTCATGATTCCACAGCATTGAGACATTACAACTTAAGTAGTGGTAAACTGCATTCATTCTACAGTGTAGAACTGGCATTGACAAACCCAGTCCCAGGGAGCAGATGTGCCCCCCCTCACTATCCTATTTTTCCGTCCTTTTCTCTTTCCTCCATCCATCCTTCCATCCCTCTCTTTCTTCCTTACCTCCCTCTTTCTCCCTTCTTCCTTCCCTTTTACCCTTTCCTCCTCCCTCCCTCTTTCCTCCCTCCTTCCCTCTTGCTTTTTCTGTCCTTCCTTCCTTCCATTTTGTCTTTCCTCCCTCTCTCCATTCCCTTCCATCCCTTCTTTCCTTTCCTTTCCTTCCTTCTGTATTCCTCCCTCCTTTCCTCCCGAGGGATATTTAGCTGGGAGAAGAGAAGGCAGAGAGGGAACATGAGAACCACGTTTCAAGATTTCAAAAGGGTGTCCCATTGAGGGGGGGGGTAGCTTTCTGCTGCTCTAGAGACCAGGGCACAAGGGAGCATTGGCAGCCAAAAAGATTTGACTGAAAAGATTACGAAGAATTTCCTGAGAGCGGCATAGGCTGCCTGGGAGTGTGGTGGAGTTTCCTTCTCAGGAGGCCTTTCTCTTAGAGGCTGTCTATTGGCAGTGCTTTAATTGTGCCTTCCTGCATGGAAGGATGTTCCTGGTTCTTGGCAGGGGGTTGGACTGGAAGGCCCATGAGTTCTCTTCCAGCTCTGTGATTCTATGGTTCTCTGGCAGGGGGTTGGAAAAGATTCCCTTGGAGGGTCTCATCCAGCTCTGGGATTCTATATCAGAAGTAGGCAATATGGGGTGTATATACTTTTTCTCCCCCTGTCCACCATCTCATCCTGACCAAGACCAACCCTTTTGGGATCCCATCTTTCCTTTACTTTCTGCCTCTGAAAGAGAAGAGGAAGGGCAGAGAAGGGACTTGCAGAAACACCCTTCCTCCCAGCCCACCCACCCTGCTCCACCCACTATGCAGCCCCCAAGTTAAAAAGTTTGCCCATGCCTGATGTAGATTATACCTTAGTTATTATAATTCCTATAATCAAACCAGTTCTATACTGGAAAGAAACTTTTTGCAAAGGTAAGGATGAAACAGTTTTGTTGTGATCACAAGGGCTCTAGAATTCTCTGAGCTTTATTATGAAAACATAAATTTTCCTATATCTGATTCTGAAATATAGAGTAATGTATAAAATGAATAAAGTTCATTCAGTGCTAGAGGAATATTGCATTATCTTCTCCATAAACGTTATTTCTTTGTGACCAGCAAAGAAGTAGTCAAGAAAATCTTCTGTAGTGAAACACTTAAGTATATTTTAAATAACTGAGAGTTAGATATCAGCTCTGTGGTTATTCGGTGGGGGAGTATTTTTCTCCTGATCTTTTATATAAAATCCAGAATTAATCTCCTTCTCTGCCAACCATATTTTTCAGGAGGAAAAATGCTTCCCATTAATGCTAAAGTTTATTCTTTGGTCTTTTAAATTGCAAAAGAAATTTAAGATCATCAAAGAAATTCAAATAAACCACTCTAGGGTTTCTGAGAATGTTTTCGTACAAACCTTAGCTTTGAATTTGAGTATGTGTATGAAAGCTTATGCTACCAACTTCGTTCTCTTAGTTAGTCTCTAAGGTGCTGCATGATCCCTTTGCATACTGTGTTACAAAGTATGTGTCTGATCCCCTCCAAGAACTAGTGACTGTGCTCATTATTTCAAATTGTCTGGGCACAGCTGCCAGTTTTTGAGCATTGAGGGGAATACTCATAAAAGGTGTAAACATGAAAATGAGACTTCAGCTCTTGTTCAGATGTGTTGGGCATTGATAGCGTTATCATATAAAGCAGCTATTTCATAGTAGGTGTGAGATCATAGACAAGATACATACAGGGATCAGCAATTTCATTATTTCACCATTCTTCATTTGTGTAATTGTACTGAATTGCCAATTCATAGTCCCATGATTGTTTTTCCACATGCCTTCATATCCCCACCTTCCCAGACTTAAAAAAATGGTAAACAAAAAGGTAAATATAACTGAAAAAAAGTTTTACTATAAAACAAAGCAAACAGTTAGGGAGAGGGAAGAGAGTGGAAGCGGGGGACAATTCCACCACTTACATTGCTTTAATGCAGGCGTGGGCAATTACCTTCCCTCCAGGTGTTTTGGACTTCAAATCCCAGAAATCCTAACAGCTGGTAAACTGGCTAGGATTTCTGGGAGTTGAAGTCCAAAACCCCTGGAGGGCTGGTCATGCCTGCTTTAGTAACGTAACACGTAAAGTGTAAACAATCAATAAGGTAATACATTCATTAGGAATTTCAAAAAGTGTTATTACACATATATAAACAGCTTAACACAAATTACAAATGCATATAGTGCATGCCCGCTGTGGGCTCCTACCCCGTACGCCAATGGCGTCAATCAAAGTCCAGGTAACTTCGGGTTTGAAGGGCAAAATTCAAGGGTTCATGGAAGAAGACTGGGTTTCAAGGTAGGTAAACAAGGGGAGGAGATGCACAAGCCCAGCAGGGCTGTGTCCCAACGAAAGCGGGTGGGCTAGCAAGCCATGTTGGAAATTCGGACGAATGCTGTGATGCAGAGTTGTTCGCAGGCAGGAACCCAGGCTATTTCCTTTCACAAATTAGAAGACGTAGGGTTGATCGCTGGGTCGCCCGAACATGTCACTGGGCCGACGGGGATACGCTGTACAATGGTCCCAACTCCCGTTTCGACCCCCTAAAACTGGGTCTTTATCAAGGCCAATGTTGTAGGGCAAAGCAACTCAATTTCATCCTGAGGCATGAACAAAGTCTGTAGACAATAAGCTACCATGAGTAAACGGCTTGGAAAACATATAGTACACTCAAAAGCAACTCATACATACATATTACATATTGAATAGTGGTACAAATATAACAATAATATAAGGTAACATACCTAGATCATAGAGGCAAGTGCATACTTCTACGTCATGACCAACGGCCGAAGCAAGTACATAGTGCTGCTTGGTCTGCTTATAAGCTCAACCAAGGGCCAGGTGAAAGCGATGCAATATGATTTAACTAAGCTCTAACGCAGGAGTTCTGTTAAGGTGATTTTATCATTGAGTCCTATAGGAATTTCTGTACAAAGGGTTTGGATATAACGAGTTTCGATCCTGCGAAGGTACATGTCCAGATTACCATGGGGGGCTGGACTCGTTTAACACCAAAGAACAGTAGGTCGTCAGGTCCATGCTGCATGGTTTTAAAATGTACATACAGAGGGGAATCCTCAGACAAATTTCTGATTTTGGACCGATGTTCAGAAATCCTGACATTTAAATTTCTTTTAGTCTCCCCCAGATATATCTTCCCACAAGGACAACAAATCCTATACACGCAGGAATCCGTTTTGCATGTAAAAAAAACTCCTGGAACACAAACCTCCTGCCAGTGCCTGGGTTAAAAATTTCCTTTTCTGAGTACACAAATCTACATTGAGCACAGGTACCGCATCTATGCGTTTTAGGGGTAAGAGTACTCCTCTTATGCTGGCACAGAGGCACAATATACCCATTGCACTAAGGTACTGTAGGTGACAAGAACATTGAGAAACTGTGTTGTTGGCACTGTTTCCCATCAGTAGCAGCAGATAGGAAGAAGGCAAACCAGCAATGGCATCATGCAATTGTAATCATCACCAAAGGTGATGATCCTGCTTTAATGCATTTTTGCCTGATAATTGCAAGAAAGTCCTGCCAAACTCTGCAATTAGTAGACACATTTCTGAGGGGGGCATGAAATTATATGAATTGTTTATCTACATAATAGAAGGTAGACCAATGCAATTCTTTTGGAAATAAGGTTAGCAGATGTCCATATAAAAAGTTATCCCTCTGAAAACAATGTCAGAAGCTTGAAGAAAATAATGGATATTGTGGCTTCAGAAGCTTCAGTACCAAAAAAATTTGCTGAAATATTGACTTTGTAGCTGAATGTGTTGCACAGATGCACCTTGCATGGATAATGGAGAATTGTAATTCTGACCCGACCTTGTTTGGTGATTGCCAAACCTAAGAGATTTGCTTTCCAACTGGCTCAGTGTTATTGCTGTAAAGTTTGAAAAAGACATTTAACAGTTGGCTACAGTAACTGCTCTATTCTTTCTGGATGTGGCAAGATCAGGAAATGAAAATACCACAAGAAACGATGTTCTTGAGCTATTTCCAGGAAAACCATATCCTGAAAGGCTGGGCTTGTAATTGGAATGCCTCTTCTTATAACAGTTCAGATCTAATTTGTAGGCTACAGTAAAAAGAAAAGGATAAATTCCAATCCAGAATGAACTTTTGAACCTTATGACTTTAGTGCAGCCTTGATGATAAATGATGGCATCTATTTTCCTACACTGCTTCCTTTGTAGTCCAGTCTCAGTGTAATAGCTTTCAGGAACACCCCTCTCTCTGACCTTCTATAGAATATGAGGATATTTGCAACAAAAAGAAAGCTTGTGGAAAATATATTGCATAAAAATTATTACATTGGCTACAATATGGATTCATTGATTTTATTTACATAATTACAAAGAAGTTAAGATTGTGAAGAACATCTGATATATTCTGACAAAAAATTACAGCACAACCCTATTTATGTCCTCTAAGAAGTTTCAGAGAATTCACTGGTCTGTATTTCCAGGAAAGTCATGGTAAGATTATGATTTAAATGGGTGGCATACTTTTTTGGGAATTAATTTTAATCAATGCTCCATTTAATGAGTATTTGAAAGTTTACCATTTGCACACACATGCATCTACCCCATATTTTGCAAAGAGATGTTATGGTATTGTAATGGCAGCTAACACTTGCACAACACCCTACTACTACTACTACTATATTTATTTGCATCCCATCTCTGCTTTGCCTATAGTAAGCTTCAATTTTTTGTCCTCATCCAGTCCACTATTTTCCTGATTTGCCCCTCAAGAACAGCCTTAATACCACATTGAAAAATGCAAAGTATAAGAGAACAGCACACACAGTTGGATAATACAAAAGAAAGCAAAGAAATCTTAATGCAGATACAATACTCAAGTCTCTGATAAAGTCCAAAATAAAACAGCAGACTCACTTCAGATAAAGAACAATGTGCATTGACCAATAAATCCTTAGAAGCAGTTTCTCAAAATGCAAAAGCTGGTACAAATGGGAGTGAAAGCAGAAGCATCAAAGCTGTTTGATACCAGCAAAAGCTGACTACTCCTGCTGCTGATTTGTAGCCCTGAATTCCCCATGCAGGAGGTGCTAGGGTGGTTCTCAATTAATTTGGTGGTTCTAGCAACTATTCTAGCTGAACTGTGTCTCTGCTCTGTTTCCTTTCACCTTTCCAGAAATGTGGGCACTTGGAAAACCTCATTCACTGATTCTAACTCCCCTTCAATTCCAATGGCACGTGTGATGAAGTGGTAAAACAGCTTCCTTGGATCAGGGTGGAAAGTAGCAGTAAAGTTTCGTATCATTTCCTGTTCCTCTTCATCTTCTGAAGATGAGGAATCCCTAACAGCTATTCATGACAGATACTGGTTTAAGACCAGGGACCTCTTCACATGTAACTTTTTTTCAGCAGCAAAACACAGGGTTTTTCTTCTTGAGCCATGGAGCCTAATGGCTCTTATCACACCCCAGAGAGCTTCTTCAGGAGACATTCCATGGCTAAACAGCAACTGCCACCAAAAAGGCAGCAGAGAACAATGGCAAGCTCCATTAGGAAAGATGGGTCAAGCTGCCATAAACAGGTTCCCCCCCCCCCCCATGTGAAGAGGCAGGGGGGAAGCTGCAATGGACTGGAGCAAAGGGTGAGAGGTGACCACTGCTTCTGTGCTAATGCCACTGTGACACAGTGAGGCAAGCCAATTCCAATGGTGCATGTGGTGAAGTGGTAAGAAAACTTCCTTGGATTAGGGTGTAAAGGAGCAGTAAAGTTTGGTATCATCTACATATTGACAACAGAAAATCAAAACTCCAGGTTACCTCTCCCAGTGGTTTTATGTAAATATTAAATAACATAGCAGACAAAATAGAACCCAGAGGGAATCCACATGCCAATGGCTAAGGGATCAAGCAGGAACCCCAGCACCACCATATTCTGGGTTAACCTCTCCAGAAAGAAATTGAGCCATGGTAAAACACTGCTTTTATGTCCCTTCTCAGGAAAGTGACCCAAAAAGATACCATGGCTGATGGCATCAAAATCTACTGAGAAGTCAATTGAAACAGCACAGACACATTCTCATTATCCAGCTTTCAGTGAAAATTATCCACAAAGGCAACTAAAGCTGTCTGTCCCATAGCCAGACCTGAAACCAGATGAAATGAAACCCTGTCAAGAAGAATCTTTGACTAAACTTATTTAGTGTAAAAAATGGACACTTCGTGCAGGAAATAATTATTGTCTTTGCAGAAAATATTTCTATGCACAATTGTTTCCTGTACAGAGGAAACTGTTTCTTGAGTAAAATGTGCCAGGGTTTTGGGTTTTTTTGTAAAACAATGTGTGTGGATTTTCCACAGAATATATACTAGATTGTGAAAGGGCTTCAAAAACTGGATGATTTTAGAAAAGTTTTTCACATTGGAAATAATTTTGCTAAAATTATTAATGCCTCTTTTCATGAAGAAAAAACTCAGATTTTTATTCATTTCTGAACAATGTGATAAGGAAAGCAAATGGATTTTGTTTGTTTCTAATTTATAACATAAAAATAAATAAAAATATAGGGACAAATAGAAAATGCGAAAAAATAATCTGAGTAATTGCTGCTTTCTGTGTTTCTTATTTTTATTTATTTCTTGTAGGAAATACGAAACTAACAATGGACAGTGTATTGTACTGCTTAGCAAACTGATACATTCCAGGAACATTATGCAGGGAGAAGAGAAGTCAGACTAATAATAATAATAAATAATAATAAAACTTTATTTATACCCCACCACCATCTCCCCAAAAGGACTCGGGACGGCTTACATGAGGCCAAGCTCAACACAGTACATCAGTAAAACAATAAAGCAAGCAAATAAAACATAATACAAATATTATAATAACATATAAGCAGTAAAACAGAAAAAATTAAAACACTTTGGGCAGGGCCAGGTGTAGTAGATTATTTTTTTAAAAAAAACACTGGGTGTGAACAGAAGTAAGGTATATCTAAACAGGGTTTTTTTAGAGGGTAGTGTAGAGAGATCAATCCAATGGATAGATAAAGTGCTTCAGAGGACATATTGCAGAAAATTGGTCAGATCAGGGCAGTGTTTCCTTTATTCAGGGAAGGCACAATTGAACAGCCACATTTTCAAGCTCCTCCTGAAGACTGCCAATGTGGGGGCTTGTATGATATCCTCGGGGAGTGAGTTCCAGAGTCAGGGGGCCACCATAGAGAAGGCCCTCTATAAGTGAATAGATATGAAAAACTGTTCAATATGAAACAGGGAAACAGTTGTTGAATATCTATAAAACTCTCTGAGGTATTGTAATGCACTGATTAACAAGGAGATACATTCAGTGAACATTTCACAATGGGGTAAGGCAGAGCTTGGAGTGGTCTGAAATTGACAACACACAAAAAACTTTGGAGGTTTTTCATATCTGTACTTATCTGGGTAAGGGGAAAAGGAACTAAGGATCCTTTATAATGATGATGATGATGATGATGATGTATTTATTTAAACAGGGGTTGAATTGACAATTGGGGCATGAGAGACATCTAACAGAAGTTTAGTTTTTTTATATTAAAAATCCACCTGTTATGCACTGGGCCTCCTATGCGCACATGGGAATCTGCTTGTGTTTATATTAAGATATTCACATGTGCACCTTTATGTCCTCCATCTTGATCTTCTTCAAAAGAAACCTGTGAGGATGGCAGGGGACCATATCCTGGGACTGACAGCTGTGTGTATGGATCTGCTGTCAGGTCTCAGGATTTTTTTGACTCAATTATAAAACATGGATTTTGGTGCTGTCTGGAAGAATCCTTGGACTTCCATCTTCAGTGCAATGTGAGCTTTGTACTAGAGGTCAGGTAGAAATTTTATCCTATTTACATGATTTTTTACTAACTCATTCTGTATCTGAGGGTCTTCATTGATTACGGGTGATGTCTTTAAATGGGTTATCTCTAGCAAAAGGGGGGGGGGGTATAAGAGTTCAGTGTGCATCTTGGCACTCTTTGGTGAAAGGTGCCATTCTGGAAGAACCTCTTTCGATACTGTGACAGGGGCAGGAATGTGGGAAATGCTGCCCTTGGGGTTAAGCTGGGAGAGAGTTACTCTCTCGTACCTGAATTTATCTTCCAGAAAACGATTGACTGGGGAGAGCAACCAATAGCATCAATTTGCCTTCAGGGCCAGGTTTTTAAATCCAAGATAGACTGAGGAAATGGTCAAGTTGTTCCCCTGGCATGACTCAGTTAAATAAGGTTAGGTCAATAAAATGGCCCCTGTTCAACCCCGACTCATTAGATTATTATTGGTTTTCAATTTACTTTTAAGAATGTACAGCCAGTCCTCCTTATCTGTGGTTTTTTCATCTGAGGATTCAACCATTCACAGCTTGAAAACATCCCCCTCAAAAAAAAAATCCAAACATTTATGCTCTTTTGCCTCTTCTGTGCCTTAAGTTCTTAAAGAAATAGTGGAGAATGGATGGAATGAAAAATAAAGCTTTTTAAAAAAATCCTGGTGTAAATCTTTGTTTCCTATTCCTGGCACTGTGATCTTGGAAGTCATAGTTCAGTTGATTGTTGACATCAGTCAGTAGCTTCTGGGTAGCTTAAAATTTCTCCCCATTTCTTTGCTTGAGTATGTCTGGACAAAAATGCTGAAGATATGCTTTTTGGAACGTATCCATAGATAATGTTATTTTAAAAATGTTACAGTATATTCTTAGGAAATGGCAAGGAATGTTGTATTTGTTAATAAGAGCTAATAATGAGTAAATATGATATTTCCATACAGAGTTGTCTATCCATTCTTATTTGAATGGCTACCGGGTGTGACCCAAAGCACACACAATGACAGAAGCGTGGCTTCAGTTTGGAAACCTTTCTACATATGCTTTCAGTTTGTTTTCCAGATTAGATACCAGATTGCATTGTATTGGAGACTATAAATCCCACATTTTTTTATTTTGAGATAATCGTAGGTTGTTGGAAAAGGAGTAGTCAATCTTTGAAGATGAAATTATCTTCAAGAAATTCTCTCTTCCTCTCTCTCAGGTCCCATCTACACATGTTGTAAAATCCAGAATGATATGCATTACAAGGGGATGGGTTGACTAGAAAATGCAAGCCACTAATATGTGGTGCAAAGAACAACCACATGGAAAACACATGTTTAAAAAGTCAGGAGAAAGCTCAAAATATGTGATAAAATGTGCTTTAGTGCAGAACAGAAATTTGGAAAGAACATGCGCAACACTCATGAAAACAGTGCTACCTCTGGAAAATTCAGAAAAGAAATCAGATACGGCTGTAGCACCCATGGGCTCGTTCGTGCCACTGGGGGGGTGATCGGGGTCCCGTTGGCATTGGGACCCGCACAGGCTGGAAGGGACTCGGAGGATGAGTTGGAAGGCCCAGAGCAAGATTGGTCAGCCGTGCCTTTGCCCATTTCACCTGTAGAGAGCTTAGCCTGGGATCTCGAGTGGGAGCATTCTCCCGGGGAAGGAGCGGACCAGGTGGAGATGGGAGGCAGCGAAGCAGATAGCGGAGATAGTTATGAATTCCCAAACGGCCGAGGTTCCCAAGAGCTGGCCGGGCAGCAGATGGAGGCTAGCGGCTGGGAAACTCCGGGGGAGGCTGCTTCTCAGGAAGATAGCGATACTGGACTGGAAGAGCGGGGCCGTTCTCATACAGGCGCAGGGACATAGAGGAGGGCAGGAGGAGCTGGCATCTGTCCCTAGACCGTCGCCGTTCGGAAAGTAGAGACTGGAGACGCCGGGCCCTAGATCGTCGGGGTTCCAGGCCGAGGGATTAAGAACGGCCCCGTGGGAACTGATCGTCAGTTCTCCGGCCACGTCTGATCTGAAAGGCGTGAAGCGGAGTAAATCCTGGAGCCTAGTTTGGCTCGCCTTGGACCAAGACCTTGCCTTGTTTCCGATTCGCATTGGTGCGGATCCCTTGCTTCGTTCCGGATTGAATCCGGGAGCCTTGCCAAGCTTTTTACCACAGTTGCCTTTGAATCTACCTTTTGGAACTTTTGCTTACATTACTGAACTGCAGCTTCGTGCTGATTGCTCTATTCTATGAACTTTTTAAGTGAATTGCTTTTTTGGATTTGTTTTATTCAATAAACATAGTTAGCCTTTGCTACGTCTCCGTGTGTGTGTTAAAGGGGCAGTTCTAAGTCGGCGCTCGTGACAACGGCACTCTCAGGAAGGTAAACAAACATATTTTCCCTCTCTCCTTGAGACGCAATTGCTTTCCCCTTTTTGTTTTTGAGTTGGAAATTGAGATGCATTACTTATTCTCATTGGACGGCTGCTGCAGTTCAGTGCACCACACCCAACAGTGTAAGAAAAAAAATCAATTGTGTTGGATTGATTCTGCATGAAGGGAACTTTGTGAACACCACAGGAGCTTTTTCACAGTTTGGGTGTGTGTGTGTGTGTGTGAGAGAGAGAGAGTGCACACAGACAGCTCCTTTAATGTGGAAGTTACCGCAATAAAAAGGGGGCTGTCCAGAGGACATCCTGGACAAACTTGAATTAATTTGCCAGAAACCAGGAAAACCCTTGTTTGTGGCAAATTAATTTGTTAATGGGCTTATTCCGCACCTTCTTGGAAGGTGCAGGATAAGCCCACTACTTCTGGTGTGTGGACTGAGGTCCAGATAGTATTCCCATGGTTTTCTGAGCTAAATTTGTCTGGAAAACTGTAAGAACACCAACCCCCTCCCCAACCCCCCCCCCAGCACAGTAAAAAAAACAAAATAATTTACCTGGCCTCCATTACAGGGTTGCCAGAACTCCCCTGGTGCATACAAATGATGTGCCGGGAGAAAGGGGGAAGAGGAAAATCACGCCTGCCCCTTTTTCTCCTAGCAAATCATTTGCACATTCCGGGAGATCTCTGGCAGCCCTCTAATGGAGGCCAGGTAAGTTCTTTTGTTTTTATTTTTTTACTGTGCTTTTGGCGAGGGGATTAGAGTGTCTGTTCTCCCAGAAAGTTCCAGGAGAACATCTGGATACCCACCCCAGAAAGCATGCACTTTCTGAGGTGTGTATTGATAGAGGCCCAGGAACATCCACATTTATTAAATACAGATGCTCCTGGGATAAAGCGTTGTGTGGAAGCTCCCTGATACTCTCCAGAAAGGAAATTGATTTCTTTCATTCACATTCTGATTCAGATTATGTGGCTGTGTACATAAGAACATAAGAAGAGCCATGCTGAATCGGACCTCAGCCCATCTAGTCCAGCATTCTGTGTCACACAGTGGCCCACCAGTTGTACACGGGGATCTCGAGCAGAAGGGAGGGCAAAACCCTGACCTGCTCCTGACCCCCCACAACCAGTACCCGGGGAAGATCCTGCCTACCTCAACCAACTCCGAGGTGGCACTTGAATGTCCTTTTCAGTAACTACCGATACACTTGGTATCCATGAATCTGTCTAATCCTGCCTTGAAGTTGTTCAGGCTGACAGCTGTCACAACCTCTTCTGGAAGTGAGTTCCATAACCCAATGACCCTCTGGGTGAAGAAATATTTCCCCTTATTAGTCCTAATTTCCTACCTTGGTGCTTCAGGGAGTGCCCTCTAGTCCTAGTGTTTTGTGACAAAGAAAACAGTTTTTCTTTATTCACCTTTTCTATCCCATGCATGATTTTATACACTTCGATCAAGTCACCTCTTAAACGCCGTCTTTCAAGGCTGAAAAGACCAAGGCGTTGCAACCTGGTTTCATAAGGGAGCCGCTCCAGGCTCAGACTCAGATAAAGCTGTGTCAAAGAAAAGAAGAGATGCAACATAAATGCATATACATATAAAAACACATGCAATCTCTCAGAGAGATACCTTAAATTTAAAATGTAATTGGTAGTTGCTAATTAACAATGGCTGATGGTCTGATACACATAACAAACTATTTTCTGATGTGTGCCTTCTGATAGGTGCCTTCTCTTTATTATTGCATAATAATGGGAAGGCAGATTGTATCTCACTAATATATTCACCAACCATACTACATATATAGTGCTCTTCAGGTTCTTTAAATATAATAATAATAATAATCTTTATTTGTACCCCGCCCCCATCTCCCTAATTGGGACTCGGGGCAGCTCACATGAGGCCATGCCAAAACAACAAATTACAATAAATTAAAATCAAAGTATCAGCAATAAACACAATAAAATACATACATATAAAAATATACAACTAGATAATATCTAAAATCACAAAGACAGGGTGGGCCACAGGCACATATATAAAGTGTTATAAACTCAGGGTGAGATAAGCAGAATAGCATCCTTTACAGGAAAAAAGCATCCTATATGGGGGAGGGGGATAGAGGCACAGTGGAAAAGCCAGGATTTCAGATGTTTTTTAAAGGTCTCCAGAGTGGGGGCTTTCCAAATCTGTCCGGGAAAGGAATTCCAGAGTTGGGGGCTACAGAGGAGAAGGCACTCTCCCTTGTGCCTACCAGATGAGTCTGTGAGACTGGCAAGGGCGACAGGAGGGCCTTCCCCAAAGAGTGGAGGGTTCAAACTGGTTCATGGAGGGAAATCCGGTCACGAAGGTAGGCGGGTCCTGAACCGTTTATAGGTGAACACCTGTACCTTGAATTGGGATCAGAAAATAAATGGCAGCCAGTGCAGTTCTTTAAACGGGGGTTGACCACTCCCTGTAACTTGCCTCAGTTATTAATCTGGCTGCTGATCGCTGGACAAGTTGATGTTTCTGGGTCATCTTCAAGGGTAGCCCCACATAGAGTGCATTGCAGTAATCCAATCTAGAGGTAACCAAGGCTTCATGAGGTATGGTCGTAGTTGGCGCATGGGTTTTAACTGTGTGAAGGCCCTCCTGGCCACCGCCAACACCTGAGCATCAAGTGTCAGAGCTGAATCCAGGAGGACCCCCAAACTGTGGACCTGTGACTTCAGGGGGAGTGTAACCCCGTCCAGCACAGGTTGCCACCCAATACCCTGGTCAGATGAACAACTGACCTGGAGGACCTCTGTCTTATCAGGATTGATCCTCAGCTTGCCTTTCCTCATCCAGACCGTCACAGCGGCCAGGCACTGGTCCAGTATCCGAGGGGCTTCCTTGGAATCTGGTGGAAATGAGTAATGGAGTTGGGTGTCATCTGCAAAGAGATGGCACCATACTCCAAAACTCCGGATTATCTCGCCCAGCAGTTTCATGTAGATGTTAATTAGCATGGGGGACAGAATAGATCCTTGCGGGACCCCACAGATCAATGGCCAGGGGTCCGAGCAGGAGTCCCCCAGCTTCACCGACTGGGAACGCCCCTCCAGGAAGGACCCGAGCCACAGAAGAACCGTGCACCCGAGTCCCATCCCAGCAAGTCTCCCCAGAAGGATACCGTGATTGACAGTATCGAAAGCCACTGAGATGTCCAAGAGAACGAGCAGGGTCACACTCCCCCTGTCCAGTTACCTGCGGAGGTCATCCACCAAGGTGACCAAAGCCAATATGTGTGTGAGAGACTCTTCTTCTAAGATTGTGACAGTAGGTGAGTAATATCACTGAGCCCTGAGCTAAAAATAGTTCAAGTTGATGCACTGTGTATTTCTCCCACACATCTGCATCAGTGCAATTGTATTGTTTAACTTTCAAACTCTGCAGTTTCCATGGAAAGCCCCACAATACAATGAAAATCTCAGTCTCAGCCATGGAATTATCTAGCTTTCCCACTGTTGAGCCACTTATAAATGCACTTTGGCAAATATACCAAATTATATGGTGGGTTAAGGACATTGTATATGGAGGTTGCTCTTAATCTAGAAATGGTTCTAAATGTATTAAGATAGTGCTCCATTTAAAGTACAAAGCAATACAACATCAGACTACAGCTGGCAGCTTACACACTCTAAGACCTTAGCACAGGAAAGGGGCCAGACACTAATAATAAAATCAATTTTTACATAGGGTGAGATACTTAAAATCTAAACTATGCACACTCTTACATTGTTCAGTTCTAGGAATAAAGACCCAAGCATAATGAAGACAATAAACCCACTTGCCTTGGGGTAAGTCTAGAAATATGAACATATCTAGAGAATACTCTACAAATAAGCAAGTTCTATTGTGCTCATATAATAACAAACAACTGCAAACCGGGTCCCTGAATGCTTACTGTATATTTTCAAACAGAGACTGCAGCTTAGAAAAAACCACCAAGACTATGAATCATAATCGTTGCCAACTTCACATTTACCTTAAAGGAAATGGGGGGAACAAACAATACAATAATGACATTGAATTTTTGATTGACTTTATGAGGGAGTTGAGATGTTGAACTTTGAAAGGTATTTGGGTCTTTTTGGACTTTCAAAGTCTCTCAGTTCATTTTAACACATTAAATTGTATATTCTGATGGTGATATTTAATGTTATTTAAAGAAAAAACCTAGTCTGCATCTACATTGTAGAATGCAGATTGATATCACTTCAATGCTATGGCATCTTGGGATATATAGTTCTACAAATCCTTTAGCCTTCTTTGCCAAAGAGTGCTAATGCCTCACCAAACTACAATTCCCAGAATTTCTTAGTACTGAGCCATGGCAGTTAAAGTCCTATCTAACTTCATTACTCATACAGTATAGATATAATCTTTGTTTTTGAATTTAGAGTACATATACACTGTAGAATTAATGCAGTTTGGCAACACTTTAGTTGCCATTGCAGAGTGCTGTGGAATTATGGACTTGCTGTTTAGTGATGCCAAAGACCTCATAAAATTCCCATGATTTCTTAGCATTGAGCCCTGACTATTAAAGTGATGTCAAACTATATTAATTCTACAGTGTAGATGCCTCTATTAATAGGTAATGCTTGAAATTGATGCTCTGACATTCAAGCTTTGGCAAATTTGAGGACTTTAATTTAATCACTGAATAGTTTGGTACATTTTACCTGTGAAATTTGAAACTATAGGAGCACTAAACAAATACAGGAATCAGAATTATATGATTGCTTCAATATTATACCAGGGACTTGGGAGATTAGGTTTGTTGTGAAGCCAAGACCATGCTTCCAAACAGGGGGGTTAATCCAAACAGCAAACAATCCAAGTCCAAATCAAAGAAACCAGTTGAAAAGACAAAAAACTGAAGGAAATTACACAAGGTGACAAATAGTCTGTTCCAAGAGCCAAGATCAGAGTTCATAGTCAATCCAAAATCTAAATGCCAATGTCCAAAAGTTGGTCCAAGCGTCATTGATCCCCAAATCACCAGCAGTCCAAAGCCACAGCTCCAAACACTGCTGTTGCTGCCAGCAACAAGGTGCAAATCCTGATCACCTTATATGCTAGTTTCACAGATGCCACTTATTGATAGCTTGTTTTTCTACAAATTGAGTGAATCTGCGAACTTGAGCCTTTTCACTTCGAAAGTCTAAAAGAGCTGAAACACTTAACCCTTCCTCCATCTGTTCAGATGAACTTGAACTTGCTTGTACTTGCTCTGCAGGCTACGAAGTGGTAGCTTTTCCCAAAGGCTCATCTTCCAAGATTGGCTAAGGAGGCTGCTGGGCACTGCTGGGCTCCAACTCAAATGTTAACCCTTAAGACAGCTCCTTCTCACTCTCACCATCAGAACTAGCTATGACAAAGTTACACTCTCTCTCAGCCTAAGAGGAAGACAAGAACACACATCCTCTGATTAAAACTTGCTATAAAAATCATAGGACACATTTCTCCAAAGTTGAACATTACTTATACCCAAATAGTGCTTGTGCAAGAGTGAATTATAATGTGTGTATGCATATGGAATTATCTTTCCCTTTACAACTCTCTAAATATTGTACCAGAGACCTTACAAATCCCCCAGATTCAGTGCCCAGATAGCTTCCACTAACAAAGTCATCAAAACAGATTTAGCAATGGAGTCAGGCCCATCTTATTTTCCGATGTTGGGATCATCAGAGTGGAGTCCATCTTAAGATATGCCTGCTTTCAAAAAAGAGAGATGATTTCCATCACTGAGCACATCAAACTTGATAGATTGCTGCTCTCATGAGGTGTAGTCAACATAGCCAGGGATCAAAAATGCTTGGATTTGCAGCCCCTCAACTTCTGGGAAGTCACCACATTCCTAATCCTGTCCCTTTTTTCATCACCAGCCCACACATTGTATGACATAGAAAGTATCATTAAGGCATTTATAAGGAAGTAGAATAATGCCTCATCTATAGTATAGTTTCTCATTATATTTGGCAAGCAAATGAATCAAAGCTAATGAATAAAAGACATGATTCTTAAGCTTGTGGACCATTAACAAAAGAGTTGATATGATTAAGCACTGTGGGTTGGGATCTAAATAAATCAGCATTGAAACTAGGCTAGGATATTTTTTTTTCACTTTCAAACATCCACCTGGGTATTAACATTGCACCATTGTTTGGCTAGCTGCTGATTAATATTTTGGATGATTAAGTAATCAGCATTTCAGATGATCAATTAATCACCATGGCTCATGTAACAAATGACATACTTACAAAACTATTTTATCACAGGATGGAGGTCCGGCTTATTCTCAGATTTCCCACTGGAAAAGTGAAGTGACTATTATCAATTAAACAACACCATCCATCATTGAACACATGACCTTTAAAACTAGATTAGTTTTCTTGGACACATGCACACATTTAAGGACTTTCAATATCTTCATTATTTACCCTTATAACTTGACATGGGAACATTTTGGGCCCTTTCACACAGCCATATAACTCACAATATCTGCTTTGAACTGGAATCTCTGAGTCCACACAGCCATATATCCCAGTTCAAAGCAGATAATGTGATATTTTATTCAGCTGTGCGGAAGGGGCCTTAGAAAGTCCAAAATGGTGTAATATTTCGGATAGTGGGTTACAATCCTGGAGAACATGAAAACCCACTGGGTGACCCTGGGTAAGTCACAGTCTCACAGAATCCAAGGAAGGCAAAAGTAAAACCCCTCTGAACAAATCTTTTAAAGAAAATGTGATTGGGGGGGTGGGGTGGTTGTATGTATTGTATTAATTCTTGCCCAGGTATCATTGTTTTGCTTTTTCCCTCATTGTTGAAAATTTTGATTACATGATATCATCATAAGTTTATAATCCAACAACTGTTCATATGGCAAAACAATAGTATTTTCAGGGCCTTAGGGTTATAAACTGCAATGGAGTTAAGCCATAAATAGATAGAATCATAGCCATGCTACAGGTGAGATCACTGCTAATGAATGAAGTATGGCAGGGACAAGCAACTACAAGGGGACAGGGGGCAATTTTCACCGTCATGTCCTCCGTGGATTATACCATTGCATCCTGACTTGCTAAAAATGGTACTGTGTCACTTCTATTTTCACCCTTTCTCCAATTTTCAGCCTTTTTGTCATTGTGGGGCTTCTGGCATGGTGAAATGAATAACTGCAATTATAATCATTTGGATGTATCTGTGACTGACTTCAGATGTATACACACAGAGAGAGAATTTACAGAACCGCTGTGAAGTTCATGAGTAGCAAAAACAGGATCTGGGGCTTCATTCAGCCTGTGAACCATATTTTCTCCACCCTCATTTACAGTATCAGCAACATAGAAATGGCCACTGAGAAATGAAGACTTCCAGGTGAAATGCAGTGGGACATTTGGACATGTTTGAATTTCAAATACTAATCTCAGTGGACTTCCCAAGAAAGATCTTCCTCCACTCAAAGCATAAATGAACAGAATGGGCCAAAGAGATTAATTCTTCCATGATTCCTAATAGCTACCAAAAGAAACCACTCTTCTCAGCTGTATGCCTGATGCAAGCATTTGTTATTTAGTAGGAAAGATCCAAAGGACATCAGTCACAGTGATTCTCTGATTTTTATTCCTTTGAACATCTTTTGACAATGTTTAAGGTAAGGTATCCCTAATGATCTACTTTTGAAATTATTCATTCAGTGACATGGGAAATTTGTCACATCAGAAGGCAGCTGCACATACACAACAAATGCACATATATGGGAATGAGTAAGCTGGAACATTTATATGTTTCACCCTTTTATCTATGGATCATTGTTTTGCTTCAGGTTCACTTCTTCAATAATTAATTGTATTACATAGGGATTTTTTTATTTGCTGTGTATGATGCTACACCTCTTTGAACAATCAGCAGCCTAATTCCTGCTCCAGGTGAGACAGAACCTTTGCTCCTCAGTTTCTTTCAAAGCTGAAGGATCCACTTTGAATTTGCCTGAAAGATTATACATGACCTTATAAAGATTTGAAACTTTAAAAATTTCATTAGAATAATTCTGCAAATATCAGTGGGAATTATTGAAATATTACTATTAAGCATATATAAAGTGTTATGTCTACTAAGATACTTGAGTTTTTTTAAAATAAAGGTTTCCTACTGAGGGTAGTTGACATTAGATTGCCACTCTGTTTCCTCTCAAAGCTTCAAAACATTAAAAAAGAAACACCCTTTGAATCTGCTTATTATACCGCATTGTAGCCGGCTGCTCGTCATAAAGTTCAGTTTCTGCCCATGTACAATAATACCACAGTATGGTTGATCCTCTATATCACATTTATGATCCCCAAATAATAGGCTCTCACATGACTCTATTCAATGGCTACATTCTACTTGGCCAAAACCCAATTGCTAATCCCACATACAGTTGAAACATTGAATCAGTGAGATTTACAGAAATGGTAAATTACCATTCAGCAATTGAGTCGACGGGTATACTTTGGCAGGGACTAGCAGTTGGAAATAGGCCTCTATTTGAAACCTTATTTAATTCCTTATGAGTTTCACTTCTTTGATGATACTGGGTTTTATTTTGAATGTATTTCTTGTATTCCCATTTCCATTGTTCTCAGTGTACAAGGCCATCTGTTCTCTCTGCAGATGCGTTTGAATTTTATCATTGTCATTCTTAGCATTGTACAAACCATGAACAATATGACAATATGGCATATAACATATGTGAGTTAGCCAAATGTGAATTGTTGTTGAAATTACTTGTCAAAACATCAGGGGGAACAATGTTTGCTTTCCCAAGCACCAAGTACATCTATTGTAGCAGGATCACAAATGTGGCAGGTTTATGATACCTTTGACTGCCATGCATATTGCTCTGCTGAGATTTTTTGTCTTTGCTGCATGAAAGCAAACCATGTGTGCCTTGTGTAGTCTCAGAATGCTTTTGTATATGTCAGAAGGGCAATTGAAAATAATTCAGATCACAAGTTCAAGCGAAAACAGAGATCCACAAGAGAGTGCCAACTTGGCTTAAAGAGGAAACTGTTTTTTTCAAAGTATGCTATCACATTTCTTTTGATATGTTAGTGTCAGTATGAGATGAGTTTGTCGTATCAATTTGGAATAGAGAATATTCCATGGGAACAAATTCTTTTTTTTTAAGGCAACAACCTTTTAGGAGTGGAGATTATTGCCTTTTGTACCTATTGCATTTGAGTCAGATGTAAATCATGGAAAAGAAGCTTGGCCCATAGACCACAGGTTATATGATCTAGAACAGGTTGGGGGTTTTTTGGGGGGGATAATTGGACGGTTGAGCTGGCACTGGATTTTTCTATCCTATCAGTGGCTATGCAATTGTACTGAATTTGGGCTGTGACTCCAGTTCAAGCACTAGTGGAGATGTCCATGAAGATCACATGCCAAAGATTTGCCAGTCTCATTTCTGTGTGTTTGTGAAATTCATAATGGAATAAGATTTATCTTTTTAGGAAGAGAGCTAAAATATAAGCACTCTGGTAGACTCATATAGTATTCAGTTAGACTCATATAAAAGCCTTCAAAAATAAAGGGTTTTTTTTTAAAAAAAAAACATTTTTCAGAATGCATAGAAAAGAAGAAAGTCCTTAATCTTAGGACAGAACAGTTCCAGCCTGATGATGAATTTTCCTCAACTTTTGAAAACCTTGTTATAAAATGGCATTTTTTTCATGTTCTCTCTTGGCTAGATACTCACACAGTTTCCTTTACGGAATTAACACTCAAAGAAATGTCTAATTCTGCTAGCCAAAATACATAAATCTCCTTCTTTTCACCAATTTTATAAACAGGTGTTAGTTAATGAAGGGTGATTTTTTTTTGGTTAATAAAATATATCTCCAGTTTCAAAGTTTTGTGGCTGAAATTTAAGCAAAACACTAAATGCAAAATAAGTGCTATCATTGAACGACACTAATTTTGCAGAGCACAGAATTGACTAGCCTTTAGAAAATGACAAATTATAGAGCAAAATGAAATAGAAGATTTGATTCACAAATTAGCCAGACCTGGAGGCAAAGGAAGGGAGAGAAGAGAAAGGATTGCAAAATATAGTTAGCCCTCTGTATCATCAGATGGATTCAACCATCCACAACTTGAAATTCTTCAAAAAAAAGCAGAAAATAATCCCAAAAGCATACCTGGATTTTGCCATGTTATGTAAAGATATCTCTTTAATATCTCAGTCGGTTCTCTGCATACACAGATTAAAGACATGTAGTTGTAAATTATTTTATTTATTTATTTATTATGTCTTCGCATTTGTCTACCCCCCCCCCCAAGGCTCGGGGTGGCTCACAACAGGTCCAATGAGTACGTAATAAAAACAGAGTATATCATAAAGAACAATAAAACACAATAAAGTTAAAACATGATTAAAAACAGCATATAAAAACACAATAGGTTGCACATTAGGCATTGCGACAACAATCAATAGTACAAGATGGCGAAAAAACCACAGGTTATCCAGCTCCCTAGGCCTGCTGGAACAGCAAAGTCTTACAGGCCTTCCTGAATGGGAGGAGACCCTGGATGGCGCAAATGTCGGCGGGCAATGAGTTCCAGAGGGCTGGAGACACAATCGAAAAAGCCCACCAACGAGTCGCAGTTAAGCGGTAGGTCTTAACACTAGGGATGACCAGGAGGTTTTGCTCTTCAATAGTTTGAAAATGTTGCAAATAATAATAATAATAGTAATACCTTGATTTTTCCATTTGGTATAAGAGAGACACCAGTGTACTACACCATTTTATATAACAGGACTGGACATCCAAAGATTTTGATATATACAGAGGTTCCTGGAACCAAACTCCGGGAAATATCAGTGGGTCCACATACCTATAACATCCTGACACCTTACATATTAAAATATAGCCCAACATACATTTATGTGTATGTTTTGCTGACTATAAAGGGTATTTATTTCCTTAGTAAGTTCATGTATTCTGATATAATGTTTGTGGTGTTTTTGCGGAGTTGATAATTTTAAGTGGACAATTAGCAATGGTTCTGTTATACTGTGAATATTTTGTTACAAATCATAAACCCAATGAAGTTTAACAGCACTAGGGAGGTTTTACAGATGGGGTTTTACAGATACATTAAATTCCATCCTGTGAGCAGTGAGTACCACCCCTCTTATTAAACTATACAGGCTCATCCAGTGTTGAAGTTTTAGATCATTCTGAGTTTTAATGACACACAACTGTTATTTTCTGCTTAATTCATTCACTGAGTCATGGCATTCAAGCAGTTTGCATACCTTCCTATAATGCTTCCCATTTTATTTTTGTCTGAAGTTTTACTCATTACCTCATACAGTGCCTGAGGATGAATTAATGTTCAGAGCTGCTAGAAAAGAATCATTACTGTAAAATTATATTTTCTGACACAATTGCCCAAAAATCCTTACAAAATATTACATATAGTTATTTACTAGATCATGAAAATTTTTGTATTGCTCTTAAAAATGGGTGTGCTGTAACATTTTAATTTTCACTTCAGTTAGGGTAGGATACAGAGAAACAGAAGAGTTTCCAATTGGAGTTTGAAAACAAAAACTATAATTTCCAATTTAGTCAGGCAAGGCTACACTTTGTTACTTTGTCTGTTTAACATGCATACTAAACGTATCACACATAAAACAGGATTACATGCAGATGAAAGATGTGTGCAAATTGGAGAAAGTATTACTGAGAATTTAAGATATTCAGATGACACTATACCACTGATAGAAAATAGCAAAGGTATGGAAGAATTACTGAATAAATTCAAGAAAGATACTGCAAAGTCAGGTTTACAGTTTAACACAAAGAAAACAAAATAATGGTCACAGATGTCTTACATAACTTTAAAGGAGATGATAAAGATATTGAAATTGCTCAATAGAGTTTTGATTGTGTGTTCCTGCATGGTAGAGGTTTGGACTGAATGTTCCTTGTGGTCTCTTCCAATTCTATGATTCTATGATTCTACAACACTCTTGTAGATCAGTGTTGAGACTTTAGGTTTGGAAGGCAACACATCAATTCAGTTTTATACTTCTTTTTGCTGGCATTCTATATGACTGTTAGAACTAACACTAGTATTTGCCTAAACTAAAATACAACAACAACAACAAATTTGTAGACCACCCTATCTCCCTGAAGAAACTCAGGGCGGTTTCCAGAACGTATGGCAAACATTCAATGCTAACAAAGAACATATTAACAAATTACATCAAAACAAAATATATCAAAAAATATAAAACAACCTAACTATAAACTTCATACCAAATAAAAATTAACCAAAATTAAAACATAGCATAAGCTGACATAATCATGTAGTATAAATCTAACAGAATAAAACATTTAAAACAACTACAACCTTATTAAGAGGTGGGATAGTTCCAACAGCTAACAGGCTTAGATCAATTCCTGTATCTAGATAGAATTTATATATACATATATAGCCCAACATACATTTATGTGTATGTTTTGCTGACTACATATGTATGTTTTGCCATACATACGATGGTAAATATCGAGACGTATTAGTCTTCCTCTTCCCCATACACCAGACTGCATGTATGTGTTTTTAGCAACTTTTTGAAGGCGAAGAGAGACGGGGCAGTTTTTATTTGGGGGGGGATGGAGTTTCAGAGGTGAAGAGCGAACATGGAGAAGGCCCCCCTCTCTTGTTCCCACCAGCAGTGCTTGAAATGGGGGTGGGACTGAGAGCAGGGTCTTCTCTGCAGATCGCAGTACTCAAGCCAGTTTGTATGCAGAGATGTGGTTCTGCAAGTAGTCAGGGCCTGAACTGTTTAGGGCTTTATATTGAAACAACCAGCACTTTGTATTTAGCCTGGAAGCAGATTGGCAGTCAGTGGAGCTGCCACAGCATGGAAGTCATCCTTGCCAATTAGTAACTTGCAAGATGGATTTGAGGTATTTCACTGATATTCAATAGGAATAGGAATTTTCAAGATGGTGAAGAAAATTCCTATCATCAAGTAATCTTCCATGTCACTAAGAAGTATGTTGAATTATTTTATATACAGAACCATTTTATTCTATCTTCAATTTTCATTTCTTTGGCTAGCATACTTTACGACAGTTCACATGGTGATACACAACAAAAAAGCAATAAGAATGGGAAAGTAATCACTGTCAACACTTCTTTTGTTTCTCTGTGTGTGTGTATTTTCACACATGTTTGTTAAAACCATAGTTAAAAGCAAAATGCAGATGTTTCTCCTCTTCTCATTAGAAAAAGAGAGGCTCTGGGGTATGAATAGGTTCCTCATTCAAATTGTTGTTTTCTCAGCAGTTTTCACCTACTTCTTTTTTCAAGAATGTTTAATACATCCAGAGAGATTTCCCCCTGACATTGTAATAGGCTCTCTCTTTAAATCTGCAGATAAAAAACAGGCATGTTTATAGTCATGTGTCTGCTTTTTAAAAAATACAGTCAAGACAAATAAAAGAGTATTACAGATCATCTGTCAAATGAATGCTATGCTTCTGTTCTTGTCATTGCCTGCTGATATGCAGCACACATTGGTCATGGCAACTGGTTGAAGAGAAGAAAAAAAACATTGTTGATATACCTCTGTTGCAGCTTTGTCAGCCGGCAGCTGGAGATAAGGAGCCCTGAAATATTGCAGAGATGGGGATTCTGATATCTTTTTAAAATGTTGAGAGCCTCCCTGAAAGTATTCTACATCTTCAATTCCCTATAAGTTGAATAAACCTCCTTATTGGATTGGTTGAAAAAGAGGGCTCTGTGAAAAGCGTTAAATGTTATAACATTCTGGTATTATTCATGAACAATACAGTACGTAAATGTTGAGAGCCTCCCTGAAAGTATTCTACATCTTCAATTCCCTATAAGTTGAATAAACCTCCTTATTGGATTGGTTGAAAAAGAGGGCTCTGTGAAAAGTGTTTGCCTGCCCACCCCTGAAATAAAGAGACCACACAAGTATAGTTGGGTTCAATTATGGGCAACTTTTATTGTAAATTGTTACCTATTTAATTGGCCCTAACCTAAACTATTAGGAATCAGGAACTTAGTGACAGAGCCGAGGAGGTATCCCGATTGGCTATACCCCTCGGCTAACAGTGGCAAAACCTCTTTGCTCTAACCAGAACCAAACAACAGTTAAACAAGTGGACAGAAGTCTATATCCGAAGAATGTCACAATCAGACTCTGTCATAGTATGCCATTAAGCCTTGCCTCACCGAAACTACCTTCGAGTGAGTGATTGAACAAATAACCCACCCCGATCCTGAACTGTGGGAGGGGGCTTGTGAAGACAACTTTGCATACTCCTCTCTATTTTCCGCTGGCCTAATTAAAAGTAGACCCACTAAACCATCTAGCCCCTAAACAGTCTAGGGCTAGCAAAAACCTTCAAAAATCAGAACGAAGGAAAAATTCCTCAACCGCCCCGGTTCCGCCGAACCGCCGGTTCCGCGACGACCAATACTATACTGTTAATGGGCGGGTGTGGTGGGCTGAGCCTGGCTCCGAATGAGATCTTCAGGGGCGGGGTCGGCAAAGGCCGGCCCGCTCCCTGATCTAGATGGTTCCAGGGAGGAACCATCGCTCTTTTTCCTGGGGAGGCAAACTCTCCTTCCCCTTGGAGGAAGGAAAGTCCCTTGCCTGCCCACCCTGAAATAAAGAGACCACACAAGTATAGTTGGGTTCATTATGGGCAACTTTTATTGTAAATTGTTACCTATTTAATTCGTCCTAACCTAAACTATTAGGAATCAGGAACTTGGTGACAGAGCGAGGAGGTATCCCGATTGGCTATACCCTCGGCTAACAGTGGCAAAAACCTCTTTGCTCTAACCAGAACCAAACAACAGTTAAACAAGTGGACAGAAGTCTATATCCCAAGAATGTCACAATCAGACTCTGTCATAGTATGCCATTAAGCCTTGCCTCACCGAAACTACCTTTCGAGTGAGTGATTGAACAAATAACCCACCCCGATCCTGAACTGTGGGAGGGGCTTGTGTGAAGACAACTTTGCATACTCCTCTCTATTTTTCGCCACCGATGTGGACAGGTGTCCACCTAGTCCACATCCCCACCAAGCTCTCTAAAGCCAACTGAATCCCCAACTGCAAATTGGACAAAACAAATTGTTACCTCCTCAGACAGATGAATACCATCTGCCCGATACAAACTTAAATTTGTGGGAAATATTACCATGACCAATGTATGATCCGCTGTCGCGGCGATAAAAAGGCTCGCATGGCACGGTTCACGCTTTCTTGATCGCTCAAGTCGACGAACGCTACCACCTCCAGCCCACTTGAGCCGAGGTATGATGGCCGACCAAACAACATGAACATGCGGCCAACGCCGCCGAAAAACGTCCTCCCTAGCCTGCTGGTAGAGCGGCCTACCTGTTAGGAGACCCAGGTCATTACCACCGAGGTGGATGACCAAGACGTCAGGCGGTTGTGAGCCCCTGACGCCTAACAGAAATGGTATCAAGCCTTCCCAGCACATACCTTTTTTTTCCTCTCCACTCGACAACAGCGGTGGAGGAAAACCCAAATGCCGGCCATAGGAAGTCCGCTGGGCATGCCGCCCTGCCCAGTGGATGTAGCTATGACCACATACCAGGACGTTACCACGCGCCGGCTGCATCGGATCTGAAACAATAACATATTTAACTTAACTTTGAACGAACGTAACCCTTATAAGCATTTGACTTCCATCTGCCCAAGGCCTTAATTTTTTCGGCACCATAACCCAGCTCTGATGCCGTTGATGCCGCCCCAATCCGAAAAGAGTGGGTACCAAATTTGTGTTGTGCCAGCCCCAGTAGCTTTAACGCCTTGTTCGTGACCGTCCAGAACTGATATTTAGTCAAAGGCGTGCGTGTCAAAGTGACAAAAAGGTACCCTGGCTTGATGCTCGAACAGCCAGGTATTGAGACATGGCCCTTATTGGGCACAAGTCAGCATCACTGCATGCAACCAAACTAATCAAACAGCCTTTTCCTTGCTGATCCGTTTTAGATGATCTAATTCCAATTTTTAAAGTGTTCTGTAACAACGTCACGGCGGAAAAAAGGAGGGCCCTGTAAGACACGTCAGTCTTTGACTTTGCCACCACCGCTTATTCTAAGCGCCCAAAAAGGCTGTAAGAGCCGCTGAATGAAAAAGTAATTTTTCAGATCCGACGAGCACAAATTTGGCCAGGTGTGGTGCAAACCTTTTAGAATAACTGGCGTTAACGGCTCCCTATCATCTTCGGGCCGCCTATATTGGTTCGACCACCCTGCCATCAATTTATGTAGCCTAAAATCATTGGTCCTGTCTGGAAGGCCCTGAGCCTTCAACCAATAGGCCAAGGCTGCCAATTTAACTCGAATCGTATGAGGGGCTAGCCCCCGCCTCCTTGAATAGACACAGAATTGGGCCAAATGCTTATAAGGAACAGGAAAAATAACAGGTAGGCCATAATAATTTCGAAAATCAGAAAATTCCTGAACACACTTCAAATAAGCCTTCCTAGAGCTGGGAGCAAGAGCGTGTGCCATACCCAAGGTCACCTCCTCGCCCAACCATCCAGAGATGGTCTGGCATGGGTTCCGGCCGGGCGTCTGCGTTGGGTGCTAACTGCCAGAACCGCTCCATCTGCATACGAGACAGAGCGTCGGCCAATGAGTTATCCAACCCAGCGATGTGAAAAGCACGGAACAAAAATATTATGCTCTAAACAGTGAAGTGTGAAAACGCAAAGCGGCCATAACCCTTCGCGATTTGGAAGTGAGGGTGTTAATCACTTGACTGTGGCCATATTGTCGCACCAAAAGTGCACCGTTGAATTTGAAAACTATCCACCCATAGCGAAACAGCCACTATGATGGAAAAAAACTCCAAAAAGGTCAAATCCGATGTTATGCCCAACGCATGCCACTGTTGGGGCCAAACCTGGCACACCAGTGCCCCCTAAAATATACGCCGAAACTAATCGAGCCAGATGCATCGGATGCCACCTTTAAGGCGTCACGTACCAACAGCTCTTGGCGCCAAAAGGAAACCCCGTTGAATTTTGACAAAAATCTGAGCCAAATTTCCAAATCTAATTTTATGGAGCGAAGTTATTCGAATATGATGATGTGGCAAGGTTATCCCGAAATGGCATCGCACAATCTGCGTAAAAGGCCCTTCCCGGCGCAACAACCTTGCATGCAAAGTTTAAATGTCCAATTAGTACCTGAAACTCCCTCAGGGTCGCTTTTTTACGCACCAAAAATTGCTGAACTCTCTGACACAGGTCTGCCACCTTGTCGGGTGGCAACCGGGAAAAATTGCTGTACAGTGTCCAACTCAACCCCTAAAAAGGATAAGACCTGCAGTGGACCTTCTGTTTTTTTCCTCAGCTAACGGGATCCCCATTTTGGCGGTAAGTTGTTGGAAGGACCGCAACAGCGAAAGGCAGTTACCGGACCCGCACTTCCCGATAAACAAAAAATCATCCAGGTAGTGCACAACTCCCGATTGGCCAGATTCTTTCTTAATAGCCCACTCAAGAAATGTGCTAAATGCCTCAAAAGCTGCACACGATATGGAGCAGCCCATGGGCAAAGCACGGTCCATATACTATGACCCCTGGAAATAAAATCCCAATAGCTCAAAATCTAGGGGTGTACGGGAGCAGCCTAAAAGCGGACTTGATGTCAGACTTCGCCAATTCCGCGCCTGAGCCAAATCGCTTAACAATGGACACCGCCCTGTCAAAAGACGTGTACTGCACCGAGCAGAGCTCCTCGGGATCGCGCCATTCACCGATCTGCCCCTGGGATATGACAGATGATGAATAAGGCGAAACTCCCCTTCGGCCTTCTTGGGCACTATACCTAACGGGGAAACCCTAAACTGGGACGTGGGCGGAGACGCGAAAGGCCCCAACACCCGTCCCTCACGGAGCTCCTTATTAATCTTTTGTTGTACAACTGACTCCATCCCCAGTATAGACCTAAGGTTTGGCGCCATCCGCTGCATGCGCGGTCCCTGAGCTGGAACCAAAAAACCTAGACTAAAACCCTCAAGTAAATATGTTGCCGCTTCCCTGTCAGGATACAAATGCAACCAGTAAGTCAGCTGTTCTAAATTAACTGGACTGGGGCCCTTTTGGAAAGGGAGGTGATCCTGTGTTCTTACCAGGGGGCATGCCTCCCCGGTTGTTGCCCCGATTGGGCTTTTGCTTATTGCAATGTTTGGCCGAGTGCAGGCCCAAACATATGGTGCAGGCGTGCAGGTATCTACAGTTAGGTTTATTACATGCCCCTTGGGACGCAAATTCCCAGCACATATATCTACGCTGGGGCTGGGATTGCGGGGCTGCCGGCCGAAAGGGCTGGCCCTTTTTGAAATTCTGTACTGTGTGGCCACTGTCTGCCTTTTGGCTAAAAGCGGTCTTGGTGGACTGCATAACTTCTGACCAAAGTTGATTATCGATCAAGTCCCAACGCTTATTGGGCCGACTTGCTGCCTTGGAACGGAAGCGCTTATCATATTCCAACCATATGTTCCCGGGAACTCAATGTGAGCGTTGTAAATAATGTTTTGATATATCACTAATGACATGGCCCTGTAAGGCGAGACATCAACTATCAATGCCATGTAAATCATGTAACAGGCCAGCCAATTCTCCCATGTCTGCTCGACCCTTCGCTTCTTAAGCTTCTCTTTAGCCTCCTCATCCAACTCGTCCTTCTCTTTTTTATCTAGGTCCCTGTAGTATAGAGAGAATATGTCTATATATTCATTCCTCCGGACCTTGTCAATAACCCTTTGAGTTAAATGGGAGGCCAGCTCGGCGACCGACAACACCGAGTCGCCTCCTCGGGCCACTTATCTGTTCCCCAAAAATGATGTGCTGGCCCTGTCCTAGCAGCTTCAAGCATTGGTGCGGGAACAATCGGGGCTGATGGAATGACACTAGCCTCACACCCTGATGTGCCCGCCTCCAACTGAGTGCTCTGTCTTGGTGTCGAGTGTTGTATGTGTCCCTGATCCCAGGGCCATGTAAGTGTGGTGTTCATACCCGTAGAAGTGGTGGCTGCCTCTGACAGCAGCCCTTGGGTGGCTTCCTCCTGCGACGCCGCTGGCGCTGGACTGGAAACCGAATCGACTGCCCCATCACGGATGGCGGGATAACAGGTTCCACATCGGCGAACGGCACTTCTTGGCATTCTGGAACCGGAGCCTCCGTGGGCGGTTGCGCCTCACCTCTGCCCGTGCGCCGACAGTGGCTTCTAGGCGAGACATACGAGACATAAGATGTTTTAGTATCAGCTTCCTGCTGGCATGCCGTGCAGGACGCTGGCCAACATCCCCCCCCAGACCCATTCGACTCTCAAAATCTCTCATTCGCGCCATCAGCGCATTTAAGTCGGCTGGGGTCGTTTCGTCGTCTGAAGACATCACATCCGGGGGCGGGGGGCGCTTGGCGGCCGTCCTCTCGGCAGGGCCCTTCCCTTTCGGGCCTGGTACATTCTTCTTAGGTGCCATCCTACAAGAATAACACATGTCAATGATTAAATGCGGATAAAATTAGACCCCCATCCTGATGCAGGTCTACCAGAAACATGTAGTCCCCATGGTTGAATAACTTTCAGCAGCATTCTCGAAGCTCCCTAGGAATGAGGGTATACAAACCCCCAGTGCCGCCCTTGTTATGAATCAGAATTTATTTGATTTGTTATGTAAATTAAATTTATTATATTTGTTAAATTATTATATTTATTATTATTATGTATTTGATTGTTCAATACATATTAAATCAAACATTATATAACCTTATTAAAATTAACCCATTCTACAATTGAATTAACAATAACCAGTCAGAAATAGCCTCCTATTAAACCAACAAAATCAATTGGAAAGGTATAAGGTTTAGATCAACAGCCACCCGCACCGAAAGTCAGAGGCTCCCCAAGCACAGACCAGCAACCAAATAGAATTAGTTGATGATCAGCCACCATAGTGAACCCCCCACTCGCAGCCTAGGAAAAAGAAAAATGGGGGGGGGGGGAGAGTGGGGAGGGAATACCACCCCAAGGTGTTCCAATACTAAAAAATTCCCATTACCCTTTCTCTCCCACCTTGGCCAATGGGAATGTTCAAAACAAAATGGCCGCCGGCCATGCGGGTGGCACTGGGGGCCGCCATTTTGTATCAGCCTCGTGCTGCTGGAAGGCAAACATCCAAAATGGCGGCCGCAGGCTTCAACAATGGGGGGGGGGGAGAAGAACCAATTCTCCCATAACCACCCCCCGCCAGGGATCCGCCAGGCCGCCCCATTGCCCCCGACCAAGCACCTTCCAAGGGGCCAGAAAGAGGCCAATAGGAGGAGGGAGGGGGAGGGCATCCCTACACCCCAAAGTCTCGATCCCGCTGTCGCGGGCCCGCACACGCTACAAGACGAGAGGAGGGAGGCGCCCGCACAGCGCGGCCGCTCACCCCCCCTCCAGCGACCGGGGATTTTTCCCCAGTCACCCGCAGCGCCCGGGCAGGGGGGGGGGAGGCCCGAGCCCGCCCCCCCCGGTAAGGCCCCGACGTCCGGGGCCCCCCAACAGCGCGCCGCGGGTTAAGGGAGGGTGCCGCTTGGGCCTACCAGCCCACCCGCGCCCGCCGCGCGTCGCCCGCGAAAGCAAGGGGTGGGAGGGGGAGCCAGGCCCCATGCGGCTGGGAGCCGCACTCCCTCCGTAGGCCAGGACCGCGGGAGGGGGGGGGGCGCCGCGAGAGGAGTCACCCCCCCCCGGACCCCCGCGGATAGGCCCGAGCCAGGCCGCATCCCGCCCGCGGGAAAAACGGCCGCTTCGCGGCCGCCCACCCCGGGAAGGCGGGCTCCCGGGAAGGGGGAGCCCGCCCGATCTAGGGCCCGCTGAGGGGGCCAAAACGGGGGGGGGGCAAGGAGGTGCAGAGCCCCCGCCCAGGCCCCCAACACCGACCTCCTCTGGATCCACGCGCGCCCCTCTTCAGCCAGGAGGTCAGAGGGAGACGTCCTTCTCCCTCTGAGCCTGGCTCCGAATGAGATCTTCAGGGGGCGGGTCGGCTAAAGGCCGGCTCCGCCCCCTGATCTAGATGGTTCCAGGGAGGAACCATCGCCTCTTTTTCCTGGGGGGAGGCAAACTTCTCTCCTTCCCCCTTTGGAGGAAGGAAAGTCCCTAAATGTTATAACATTCTGGTATTATTCATGAACAATAACAGTACGTAAACACTCCTTCTTTGAAGATATTTAAAAGATATTAAGTTGCTTTAGCTATGTATTTCTGTGTTGTGGGGGTTAGACTAGCTTGCCCTTGCTGTCCTTTCTAACTCTACTGTTCTATAATTCTATGGGCCTGTCTGCATCAGTCACAAATGCAGAATTAGGCTAGAAGTGGCTCCTGGATGTCCAGACAATGTCCAGAGACTTCCAGCTTCTAACATGAGGTAAAACCAGTTAACGTGAAGAGATGCATTAAGGGATAGCTAGGCCTTAAAAAGGATCTGGCTCTGCCCCCATCATGCACTTGCAACCATCTCTGACATAAGGAGGTGGTTGCCAATTAATGTCCAGACTCATCTGAGCATCCAACATTAAGTGGTTTTGGCCTTGAATGCTCAAGAAGTAGCTATTATCAAATATGTCTGTATGCTTACTGATGATCAATAATTTATTTATTTATTTAAAACTTGTATATCCTGATCTTCTCTACCTCCGTAGAGGGACTTAGACCGGCTAACAGCAAGAATTCAATGCTAAGAATAAAAACCTTTAAAACACCCGATTATTGCTGGGGAAACAATGGAAGCAGAAGGACATCCCAAGTCTGGAAGATTGGCTGTGGAAATCTATGGACATGATTCAAATGGATTTACTATCCCAGAAACTGAATGAGAGGAAGGAAAAAACCGACTGGTCCGGCTTCAGGGAATATATGCAGAATAAAGGAACACCCTTTTTAATTAACATAAAGGAAGTTTAACAGCTACCACAAACATTTCAGCTTGTTGCTTAACATAGCTTTTCCTTTTTTTCTCTCTCTTCTTTCGCTCCCTTTGCGGGCACGGAGAACTGTGTAATCTATAGGGGAACCTATAGTAAATAACAAGTAAATGAACCTTTTGAGGGTATTGGGAAGTCGGATTTTATATGTATTGTTGTCTGCCCCCCCTCCTTTTTGTGTGTAACCCCCACAGTCCCCATCCCAACCCCTCCCTGTCACCCTTTCCCACCACCCACACTGTGGACGGATATACTTTCTTCCGTCATAGCACAAAAACTCAACAAAGATATATTTTAAAAAAACATCATACATAAACAATCAATTAAAAATACATATATGATAAAATGCATATAAACCATTTGCTAAGATAAAATCATGTCCAACTCAGTCCGTACATTGTGGTCAATAACTTTAGTCAATTACCAGTCTCAGCCATCACTCTGCTAATGCCTCGTTCCACACCCAAGATTTCACTACCTTCCTAAAGATCAGGAGGGAGGGGCAGACCTAATTTCATTTGGGATAGAGTTCCATAGCCGAAGGACCAACACAGAAAAGACCCTGTCTCTCGTTCCTACCAGTCCCGACTGCGAAAGTGGTGGGACCGAGAGCAGGGCCTTTCCAGAAGTTCTTAATGGCCTTGATAGTTCATAGGGAAGAATACGTTCGGACAGGTAAACTGGGCCGGAACCGTATAGGGCAGTGTTTCTCAACCTTTCTAATGCTGCGACCCCTTAATACAGTTCCTCATGTTGTGATGACCCCTAACCATAACATTATTTTCATTGCTACTTCATAACTGTATTTGTGTGTGTGGGGGGGGGTTGATTTTGTCATTTGGAAGCTGTAGTTTCTGGGATTTATAGTTCACCTTCAATCGAAGAGCATTCTGAACTCACCAACAATGGAATTGAAACAAACTTGGCACTCAAAATTCCCATGGCCAACAGCAAATACTGGAAGGTTTTGGTGGGCATTGACCTGGAGTTTGGGAGTTGTAGTTCACCTACATCCAGAGAGCACTATAGACTCAACAAGGATGGATCCGGACCACACTTGACACGAATCTTCAATATACCCAAATGTGAACACTGGTGGAGTTTGGGGAGTTGTAGTTGCTGGAATTTATAGTTCACCTACGATCAAAGAGCCCCTTGCACCCCACCAATGATAGGAATGGGTCAAACTTCCTATACCGAACCCTCATGCCTTGAAGGGACTAGCTGGCGTGAGCCTCCATCCCACCTCTCACACTCTCCCTCACCCACACATGCGCATCATGCTGCCATGCGCCAAGCACGCCTGCTCTCCCCTCCCTGCTTGAGTCTCAGAAACAGCTCTCCCTTGGCTGGGAGGCCTGCCAATCACAGGACAAGTGGAGAGATCTTCAACCTTCTCTGCCAAAGGGCTTCCTAAGACCATCAGAAATATATGTTTTCTGATGGCCTTTGGCGACCCCTCTGAAACACTGGTATAGGGTTTTCTAGGTTAAAACCAAATGTGTCCCTATGTCAAGAGTCACCTTCCCTGTGGAACTTCATCATGAAGAAGGCATGGAAAGACCATTACCTGGCAATTTTTAGCAGGGAAATGTTATAGTGATTGAATCATAATATTACAGAGATGTAGTGATTCTTGAAATTATATGATTATATATATATATATATATATATATATATATATATATATATCTCCTTAATGCTTGCACAATGTATAATGGTAAAGGTTACAACACCATTGACGGGTGACTATTCAACCTCTTTTCAAATACTTCTAGCAAACAAGAGCCCATCCCCTCTGAGGTCTTTCTACTCCAAAGCAAAACAACAGGGCATAGAAAATTTACTTTAGTGAACTACTAATCCTACTGGCTTTGCCAAGTTGGAAATTCTGGGAGCCGAAGTCCAATAAAGGAAGCTTTCTGAATTTAAAGAACACCTTTCATCTTATGAAGTAGTATTAACATCTCTTGATACTGCTGCTATTAGGAAGGCTTGGATTATATCTAGCAATGCCAAAAGACAGCTGTAGTCATAACAGTTTATCCTTATCATGTTCTAAAACACATCATTCTCAATATGTGGAAGGAGAAAGGGGTGTTGGGGCTACATTGGCTCCACATTGGACACCTTTGAAGGAAAAGGGAAGAGGGACAGACCGAGAGCAAGATGGCAACCTTGAAGTGACAGGCTTGAATTTGAAGGAACTGGGGGTGATGATGGCTGACAGGGAGCTCTGACGTGGGCTGGTCCATGAGGTCATGAAGAGTCAGACACAACTATTACTTAACCACAAATAAACAACAAGCTTTTTTCCCTCTTGAGATTATTTAAAATGTAAACATCTTCCACATTAATCACATTTTTATTGGAGAGACAAAAAGAGGAGGAGGAAGAAAGAGGATGAGGGGAGGAATATATGATTTCCCTTAAATTTGTAAGATATGTCCATGCAATCAAAGGGATCAGAAAGCGATGCATGCATGCCACAGTCACGGTTTCGGTCATCAGCTGCTAAAATGCAGCCAGCAGTGCCTTCTGCCAGTGTTCTGGCTCCAAAAGGAATTTCAACAGCAGTTCTTTCATCCTGCGGTTGTCTTGTTCTTTCTCTATCACTTCTAAGAGCCACTTAGCTGGTGGATCTGAAGGAGAGGATTATATTATTGATAGTGTATATAGGATAAACATTCTGATGAATTGCAGTAGCACCAATCTGGTCATTCATTCCAATGTGGTTAAGTAATAGCTTTGTAGGAAAACAACACCTGTTCTTTATGCAGCAGGCAATACTTTGCCATATATTGATATCATAACGTAGCCACTTCTTGAATTTCTAAAACGGAACTATGCAGAAGGCAGAAATAAATTAAAGCTAGCCGAGCATGGATTAGACATACCTGCAAAATGATAAGTCACTAGCTAGTTAATAATTAATTCTTATATTTATAAATTTCCCAGGCAGCTGTGCATAGCAAAATAAATCAATTCCAAATGCATTACAAGCTACCTTTAAAAACCACTTGTCATGGTATAGAGGTACTTCCTGGATAGTAGATTGGAGCATGCCTTCTCTGCCCCTCCATTTTCTAGTATGGAAACATCTCATCTTCTGTAAAAATAGGAAACAATTTTTGGTGTTTAACACACTAGACCAAGTACAGACAGATGAAGATCAGTGTGGTTTAATGTTTTGAGCCTCTTTCTAAAAAGCAGGGGAGAAAGTCTAGGTGAATGTACCTTTGGGGGTCTTTTTATCTCCCAGTATTTCAAAAATACCTGCAAGCTACACACTCCAATCAAAATATTTTGCATTACTGTGGAGTGGCAAAAAGCTTGGAAAACCCCAAACCAAAAACAAAGCAAGTGGACAAAAATAGAAATGAAAGTTACTTTTGTTTGAATGGCGGTTGCTTATCAGCTGATTTTTCAGGGGAAGGGGAGGCCACTATGTAGAGGCCCAATACTAAAAAAAAATAACAACTGACTCCTTGAAATATGCCCATTCCTTCCCTTTTACCAAAGAGGTTTATATTCCCAAATAGCCAGGAAGCTGAATGGGTGACATAGTATAGTCCGAGTATACATTGTCTCATGGCATTTAATGAGAAAGGGAATAAGAGTTGTATGAAACCAAACTGAGCTTCTGAAAGCAAGTAAAGGTTACACTGAAATACGACTGTATGAACCACTGAATGGAGTCACATTTTCTAAAGTTGGTTCTGTTGTCCTGGCACATTAATAGGCTCATGCCTGCATGAAATGTATCAGATATCTGATTTATACATATGTGAGTGGAATGAGTGAATAATAAATAGCTTCATCCACTTCATAAAAACTGTTTCCCGGAGAAAAGGGCTGTAATCAGGAGTCATCAGAAATCTAGTAACTTTTTCACAGTCTTATGTTGAAACCTTCCTTATCCACTTTCCATTCTGACATATTACCTTCCATATAGATTCCTGCCAGAATTCAATCTAAGCACTTGGGGGGGGGGGGGGGTTAGGGGAGTATATATAGAAATAATGGATTTTCCTTCAGGTCTTTTAAAATACAATAATATATGTGATGAACAATTCCATGTAATTTCAGATGTTCCTTTATATTTCATATTATGTCATCAAATATGTCAGTTGAGCCTTGGCATCCTGAAAGGATGTGGGCATTTCTGAAATTGTTGCCTTTCACATGTTTTCTCAGTCAGTAGACCCCATGGCTCTATATTCTTCAGGATACAGTAACACACATTTAGGGCAATGCTTTTTTCCCCAGTCATAATGACCAGAAAAAAACCCTCAAAAATCCATAAGTACTGCCTTATTATTGCTGTTCTGGCTCTTTATACAATAAAGAAGTAATATAATCATACCCAGGCAGTTTACAATCTCCATTAGGGCTGGTAATTCTCTCTTTGCTCGTCACCCCATAATTGAAGGTCCCAGTTGATCTAATAGCAGCAAGAGAATGCTGCAGAATTACAGATTTTACTTTGGATTTCTACTAGAGCTCTACCAATCAGAGCAAAAGGATACATACTTTGATTAAATAATGCAGGATCCAGGAATGCTCACCAAGTTGGCAGAATTAGCCACCAAAGTATTTATTAATCAATTGTTTAAGATATCGACTCATGATCAGTTGCCAAAGTAAGCTGAAATACATGTACAGCAAGAAACAGGCATTTTATACATTTTACAGCATTCAAATTTCCCATGCTGCCCAGCTGTACCAGCTTCACCAGTATTGGCTCAGCCTATTTTGTGAGGGAGGGGGCTATTGCCAACCAATCAGAGAGCATTCCCTGCTTCAGGGAACTCTCCAGTTGCTGAAGGAGGGGGTGTGCTGGTTCAGGACAATAGTGCTGAAGTAAAAATATGAAGCAATATGAGTCCCTTAAGGACAATTAAAAAACATGATTCAGCCATCATGGCCTCCGGATTGACTTATTGTTTTGATTTATATGTGAAGTCTTTGTCTCAGAGAAACACTGGATTTTTTAAATAAAAAATCCAAACGAATACTGTTCTGTATATTGTCGAAGACTTTCACGGCTGGAGTCACTGGGTTGTTGTAAGTTTTTCAGGCTGTATGGCCATGTTTCAAAAGCATTCTCTCACTGGCATCTATGGCAGGCATCCTTAGAGTTTGTGAGGTCTGAGGATGTCTGCCATAGATGCAGGCAAAACATCAGGAGAGAATGCTTCTGGAACATAGCCATACAATCCAAAAAACTTACAACAACCCAAACACTGTTCTCTGTGATTGGATTGCTGGGAAGGGCATGCCATTGTTTAAGACAGTGGTTCTCAACCTGTGGGTCCCCAGGAGTTTTGGCCTACCAGCTGTTAGGATTTCTGGGAGTTGAAGACCAAAACAACTGGAGACCCACAGGTTGAGAACCACTGGTTTAAGAGCTTTGCTAAGTTCCTGGGCATACTAGGTGACCAAAGCCTTTATGACTGAATCATTTGTCCTGGTGGCTCAGACAAAGGACATACTGGAGTCCTTCTGACTGTTGCCCAATCCAAAACTTATGGGTTCCTTGAGGCACTCAAATGGATCCTTCTAATGTAAATGAGGCATGGGAAGCCAGCCAAAGATTCCCACAACATGAAAAATGGGTGAAAGATCACTCTGATGGCAAACATCTTTCCACTGGATTTTTATGAAACATAAAGCATAACATATTAATACACATGGGAGATCAGGGATATTGAGGAACCCAGTCTGGGGCCTCTTTGGGTATCCACAAGGAGAGGAGAAACATATACAATAAGCAATAGGATTTCATTTTTTTTAAAGGATAGGCATGCAGATTGTGGGGGGAGTCAGGGGACTCTGGCGACAAAAGCAGAATAGTCAAAGGGTTTAGGGAAGGAAGCAGATAAAAATAGTGATTTCAGAAATGGAGGGGTGGATAGTTCTCTGTATCCATGACCTGGAGAAATATCGTTTTCAGGGGTCCCTAGGTCATGTTGGTTCAAGAAGAGGCCAGAGAGTGTACCCTGAGTGGGGAAAGTGAGCACAGATGACTGATTGTCAGGCGGGCCCTATAATGGTGGGATCCAACCATCTGGAGCAAAAAGGAGCAAGGAAAGACACTTTGCAGCAAGGAAAGATACATTGTAGCAAAGAGGGACATGTGGCAGAAGCTCAGAATAAACTCTTTATTAAAGGGTTGAAACAATATAACTAAGAAATGTGGGGGAAGAGAATATTGATTGCAGGCAGTCTGCAGCTAGACTCTCCCATTTGCCTGGATACACGCAGAGCCAAGCCAGAGGAATTGGAATACCTGCAGCCTGTGGAACTCCCCACTCAGGGCCGACCTTCCCCATTAAGTGACCTACGCGGTCGCGTAGGGCAATGTTCCCGGAGAGGGGTGTGGCCACCTGGGAGGGCCGCCGCACCCCCGCCGTGTCGCCGCAGCCAGGCGGCGCGGAGGAGCGGGGGAAGAGGGGACTCACGGGGCGGGCTCACGGACCCGAGGAGGAGCAGGAGCAGGGGAGGCCACGAGGGCAGCCCCACAGAGACGCAGCGGTGGCAGCAGTGCCCCGGAAGGGGCCGGAGCCAGGAGCATCTTCGTGGGTCACCGTCGTGCCTCTGCCGAGGAGGCTGGGAGGACGCCCGCAGAACGGAAGGAGAGATGCTGGAGGGAGGGAGGGAAGGAGGAAGAGGCCACCGAGCCTCCGCAGGGCTCACTCCCTCCGGCGTCTCTCCTTCTGGGCATCATTACAGCACGCGGCCGGCGAGGCCTTCCTTCCCTTCCTCCTCGGCAGAGGCGCGACGAAGTGACATCACGAAGATGCGCCTCTGGCTACGGGCCCTTCCGGGGGCGCTGCTGCTGCTGCTGCCGCTGCATCTCCATGGGGGCCGCCCTTGTGGCCTCCCCCCTCCTCCTGCTCCTCCTCGGGTCCATGAGCCCGCCCCGTGAGTCCCCTCTCCCCCCCATTCCTCCACGCCGGCGCGCTCAGGAGTCTGCGCATGCGCGGGCGCCGCCGGGAGCCACCGGGGGGGGGTGAAAATAAAGTTCGCGTACTCCCCCCGGAGAGCTCAGGCCGCCCCTGTCCCCACTGCAGGTGAGTGGGGAACAAATAAATTTAATAGGGGGTGGGGTCAAGCCTCGGCAACATCTTCACACATGCAACTGGCCTATTGATGCCCACAGCCAAGTAATGGCTTCCAGCTGCCCAACTAGGTTGGATTGTCTTCAGAGGTGAACCCTGACACTGCCCAGCTGCCTTGCATATCCAAGGAAGAAGGAGAAGAGTTGACTTTTGGTCAACAGAGTTGCACTTCTGCAGTTCTATTGAATCTTGACCTACATGTCTAAGGGAAGTAAGCAATTCAGTCATAATACCAGAAAAAAGATGTCCAATGTGTTTTATGTTGAACTGAAGAATGCTGGTGGAATGCAAGCTGTAGAAATTCCTGACATCCAGTGGCATTTGAGAATGTATGTAGACTTTCAAAACTTGACATGGATTTCCTGTTTTATATATAAAACATTTTAAAGTCAATTTAATTTAAAAAGAAACTGGTCATATTTCTTCTAATCTTTTACTGCATACACTCTATAACTTTTGTTTTAATTGTTGCAGTCTCTGAATAAAAACAATTGTTCAAAGCTCAGGCACAGAATAAGCACAGCAGTACAAGCCATTCTTGGAATACGCCACAAGTCAAAACCTGTCATGCTGCCACCATAGGTAGATAATTTGTGATATAACTTGACTATTGTATTCAGGTGAATGCAGCTGGCAGTAGGTTTTAGTAAGATAATGCATAATAAGAGTCCTGCAATGGTTATAATTAAGGAAGATAGAACAGTGAAGTATCTACCACGCAACCCCCATTTTTCTTTTCTGTTAAATGAAGGTCGTTATTGTCTCCACATGTTTACATCTGAAATTCCTTTACTATATAACATCAATTCTGTTTGGACTTGGATTTGGATTTAAGCCTTAAAGATCTGCAGAACAACTTTTTCTTCCTCAACAGCAGCAAGCAAGAGAGAACAAACTGCTGGATTCATTTTAGGGTAGATAAATCATATTCTGAAAGGATAGAAGTTATGGATTATTATAACATACTCTATGTGGTTATGAATCCCTAGACGGTTTTGGTCCAGACTATTTGGCTGTCTGCATTCCCTTATACAAACCTGACCAGGGTCCTGAGATCTTTGGGAGAGCCTCTTCCCTCAGTCCCACTTCCATCTCAAGGTCAGTTGGTGGGAATGAGACAGCGGGTCTTCCTTCTTGATGGCTGCCCCTCAACTCTGGAACTCCCTGCCCAGGGAAGCCAGAATGGCCCCCTCCCTGCTGTCCTTCTGGCAGTAGGCTAAAACCTTTTTATTCAGACAGGCTTTTAAAGATGAAGGTTTTTAAGATCAAGTCAGGGGGTGCTGTGATTTTTAACTTTGATATTTTTGTAATGCTTTTTAACTGGGAATAGTTTAATACTGTTTATATTTAATCCTGTTTTAATGTTTATATATTTGTATATCTTAAATTGTATACAGATGCTTTTATGTTAAGCTGCTTTGAGTCTCCTGTTGGAGAGATAAAGTGGGGTATACATAAATATAATAATAATAATGTTTATTTATTTATTTATTTCTTGGGACTTCTACACCGCCGACTCCCGAGGGCTCGCGGCAGCTCACAAGAACCAGTGGCACAGCGCCAGAGGGTTAAAAACAGAACACTTAAAAACACCATTAAAACATGCAACAACAATTAAAACAAAGAGCAGCAGCAAATGTAATAGCCCAGTGAATGTACAGACGAGCCTACTCACCGAAGGCCTGCCTAAACAAGTGAGTTTTGCAGGCCCGTCTAAACGGGAGTAGGTCCCTCAGGGCTCTGGCTTCGGCCGGGAGGGTGTTCCATAGCATAGGGGCTATCACGGAGAACGCCCTCCGGCGGGTAGATGTTAAATGAGCCAACTTTACAGATGGTATTACTAAGAGGTTGGCCTCCTCGGACCGGAGTGATCTCGATGGGCAATATGGAGTGAGACGGTCCCTCAGGTACGCTGGCCCCAGGCCGTGGATGGCCTTGAAGGTAAGAACCAGCACTTTGAAGGCGTTAAGGTGAAGACTTGTCCTATGTGGCCAGAACTGAATTATCAATGGTTCAATTGGTAAAATTTATTCAGGCTTCTCAATGGCTTCCCCATGCAGAGGGTGAGGGGGCATGTTGTGGTGCTATTTCTTAACCATTTTCTGCATCTCCTGTAACTCTTATATCACCAACACTTAATGGGTTTCTTGAAGTCATTAAGAAAAATACATGGAACCAAGCTTTTAGTCTAATAGAAGTATGCAGGGCTGAAAATCTGTTCAGCATGAGGATTCTTGTGCTTTTGTTTACAGTGTGACATATTTTATTCATCCCTGTCACTACTCCAAGATAAGCTCACACATGTCCACAAAGGGGTCCTTATTTTGGAACCATTTCATAGACCCAAGCATCTTTTTTCTGACCTTGTATGTGATTGTAGATATTGTTTAAAGTGCCACAGTTTTCCATATGTGTTAATGGTGATACAGAAGGTATCAGAAAGATGTGGTCCTCCAGATGTTGCACAAGAAAAGATCCAGTCAGCTCTAGACATCATAACTCATGGCAAAGGACGGTGGAAAAGAATGATGCATTCCAGCATCATCTGGAGAGGCCACATATTTCCCAGCCCTGGACTATGGGATCCTTGAATTGCTCCAGCATAGATTTTATTCTTATGTCTTTGATCTCTGTTTGATGCAATACTGATATTTGGAAAGATAAAGCAAAAATTACTGCCAGCTGTTAAATACATGAATTAGACAGAGAAAAAGAATTCAGGGGGTTGACTTTTAGACCTGTATCTGTTTTATTCAGATTTTAGTATTACAGTTTAGAAAGGTCTCTGTGTATATTGATACCAATTCTTTTGAATGAGTTAAGCCATAAATCAGCATAATATTAAACACCATAGAATACCTGGCTGCTGTTAAAGGGGAAAAACTATATAATATATGGGTCAAAAGCATAAGCTTTAGAATACAATTTAACTGTGATCCATTGTGTCTTTAATTCAGGTCTAAAATGCATTTGGTTTTCCTTGGCTCTGTCTGAAAGGGAAGTTCAAGCCACCAATAAAGCTGCTTTACTTTGCCATCTGAAACAGATTTTTAAAATAGATCTGCAATACTCAAAATGGCCAACATTCCTTTGACTAGCCTTTCCCCTGCCCTCCATCATGTATTTACTTACTTGGTATAAACACTAACTCAGACCCTTCTCACTGTGATAAAAGATGGTAGGCATAAAAAATACCCAGTAAGCTATCATTAATTCATTCCATTCTGTTTGGCAATCAGATCCAGTGTTTTCCCTGGCTGTGGGTGGTCTCTGCTGAGGTTTGGTGTCAGTTGTCTAAAAGAAACTTTTTGGAGCTAAATTCCTCCATCTAAAGACAATAAATGTATAGATATGTATACATATTCTAATTTCAGAAAATAAATATTTAATTGCTAATATTCAGTAATGGGGAGAGAGAAGAGAGATGAAGTAGCTGACTAAACATAAAAGGTCACCTACCAAGCCCAGGCAACAAAGAATAAGATGGGGAAATACTTCTGAAAAATATATTGTGGAAATTTCAGGATATACGATAATTTATTTTGGTTTCACTCTGAATCCCCTGATCAGATGACTTAAGACCATTTTACTTCTGTTATCCAGTACTGATTCCTATTTTATACCTATGGATAGTTTTTGTTATTTCATCATATATCATGACAACATTTTTACCGAATTGACAAATATAATGAAATACTGTAAAACAGCATCTTGGATGCTTAACAGAAACCTCTGGATGTATTAGGAAGACAGTAGTCAGTTTATAACGAACAGTTCAACATTTTCTGGTTTTGTTGTTTGAAATCAATCAAATATAGCTACCTTTTAAGGGAAAAACCATGGTCTAGGAGACTGCTTAGCTTCCACAGTAGTCAGTGTGCTTTGACTGGTTGCTGGTCTTTTTTATCCTTCCCAACTGATCACATTGATTGAGGACCCAGATGTAAGGTGGGATATATGACATTTCGAAGTCCATATGAAACAATTTCCAGAGCACCCACAACCTTACTTTTGATTTGTTTTCTCATCTTATCTGTACACATGCTTCATGCTTTTATGAGTGCTTTTTCAATTTTATATTTTTATTAGAAATTAAAATTTATGCAATTTTAAAATTACATCCAATCCAGTAATTCCAATCTTTGAGAGATCGCTTTAAATGATTTTCTGGGTGAAGGCACTGAAGTACATGTTGAGTTTGTGAAATGTAGGGCCAGTCCTTCCTCATATAACAAGTGACCCACACAGTGGCATATGGGTCTCCCACACCTTCTTGAGATATACAGTTTATACAGAAATTAATCCTGCATGTTTATTTAGTTCAAATCCAAATCCTGGCACATCCAATAAAGTCAGGAAAAATTCCAACCCAAAGACTTGGAAAACTATTACTGATCTATATGAACAGATCTGAGCTAGAAGAACAGCAGTGGAAATAGTGCCCTCTATAAGCCACTTACCCCTCCCCTTGCCCCAGAAGCTACAAAAAGATATTTTAAAATTCCTGCTGATTCTCTACCAGTCTTCCTCCTCACACACCTAAACCTCTCATCCAGGCACTCCCCCCCCCCTGCAAAAAAGGGAATGCCTTCCTGAAATGTAAACTGGGGAGCATGACATCATTTCCAGTCATGTTTTCTGTGCCCATATAACCCACTAAGGGTGGGAGGTATGAGTGCTGAAATTGGCCCCTGTCCCCTCTACAGTTACCAACTCTTTATAATCTGCTTTTTCCTGAAACCAACCCTTTGATCTTATTAGCATTTATTTCCTACAGGTTATTAAACCCCCCCCCCTTTAAAAAAAACCCTCATAGGCAATACAACCATTGATTATGATCAGACAGAAAATGTGTAAGAAGGGCAGGGAAACGGAGAGAGATCTAATTTGTTATTGTGTTCTAGAAAAAGTATGGAATGGCAGTGTGGAGGAAAAAAAGCTGTTGCATCTTAATCATTTGGCTTTCTTTTTGTGAATGGCTTTTCAAGAGGCTACATTAAATGAGACCAACCTTACACAGCCTGAAGGAGTTCAGCAGGGCTGATTTCTCAAACCTTTGCATTTCTTTTCCCCATCCCTCCCATCCCAAGGCAAGTAAAGTAGGTGGTCTGTGGTTTACATTAAAAGCCTTTTTAACTCTGGGATAGATGACCTCTTATGCCTTAACAGTACTGAGCAGATTAGGTCAATGTTCAGTCAACTAGCGGTTTTGAAAGCATTTCTTTGTTACATTTATTATCTGGTATAAATAAGATCATTGCATTACACTGTGGCACTAGGTGTTGATTGGTGAATGCTTTCCAAGCTTCCATTTGCCTATTGAACTTTCCCTAGTTACAGTTTTATGGCTTTTAGCTCACACTCGGCTCCCAATACCACAAAGCCAGCTGTTTTTGTAGAACCTCATCAGGATTTGTTTCAGTAATTTGTGGCTCAATATAAGAAGTGGGAACATGCTGGTTGCCAATGGGTGGTGAAGGAAATGGCCCTCTCAGGTATCTGAGAAAAAAAGGAAGGAGGGAACTGCAGGGTTACCTACTCAATCCCTTTGAATAAGCAAACAGCTTATTTAGCCTCTTACTGACAGTCTTCTTCCTCCCAACACTCACCTCTAATTAGTTCTCCAGATACAGTATGCCAAATCTCAAATTTCTTCAAAATTCCACCTGAAAGCTTTATTATATGATTCTCACAAGACTCGTCTTTCACTATTGGGCTCCATATCACAAATACAAATTCAAATATACTTTATAATGTGGAGGTTAAATTTTTAGACTACAACTCCCAGAATGCTCCAGATGTGAAGTATGAAGTCCAGGTGTTCTGACTTTTTACTGCCAAATAGGAATTGGGTACTTAGTGATCACAGCATTGAGAAGGTGTCATTTCAGTGTCATTTTCCTGATCTAAACTGGACTCCAAAGCAAAAGGTTTTTTGAAAATCCTTCTGGTCTCACAGCCAGCATCTCTAGTATCTATATGGGAGAGGGTCCTCTGGGAGCCCCCTCTATATATTTCCAAAAGTATTTTCTCATACCTTGCCCCAATTTGCTATTACTTCTTTTGCAGAAATAAATCATCTGCATGAGGTTATAATGCCTTATTGTCACAGTACTATGAACAGTTCCTTATGGGCTGGTGGAGTCTGTTCAGGACATAAGATAGATGTTGCTGATCAAAGTTTGAAAAGCTTGGGATAGCTGTGTTTACCTGCAACATGTTTTTTCCTACTGATTTCCTAATCACAAAATAAGCATCAATTATTTAAGGCAAACAGCAAAGATGATGTGCATCAACCCATCCTTCCATCTAATCCCCTCTCCTAATTTTTCTTCAATAGGAGTTTTAAAAAATAGAATTTCTCATAGTCTTGTGTAAGCAGATATAGTGGAGATGAATGTATGTGTATATCAAATATAGTGAAATCACATATTTCCCCATCTGTTGTGAGTAATCAGGTGAATACACAAATTATCTTTCTACTAGGCTTGTTTAGGTTTGGTTCGGAAATACCTAAAATTTGGAAAAACCTATTGAATTTGGACCTTTGAACCAATTTCGAACCATGCAAGAAAAGTGGGAGGGGCAAATCTGAATTTGAACCACTTACCCATTGTTTGGAATTATTCTGTAATGTTCGGAGGTTTCCCATGCTTATTTTAATTTTCAGAATCATTAAGCATTGGTAAAGCCTAAATAAAATCTCACGGTTTCCCTTCCCTGGCGAGTGGCGATGCAAAGAGGGATGAGGTGGGCGAGGCTAAGCACAGCTATTCTTGAAGGCCACACCCACAGAAGGCCACCATAGAGATTGCAAAAGGTCCCGTAGTTTAACAGCAGTTAAAATCTTGCGGTTTCCCTTCCCTGGCGAGTAGCGATGCAAAGAGGGTTGAGGTGGGCATGGCTAAGCACAGCTATTCTTAAAGGCTACAACCACAGTGGTAGAGATTGCAAAAGGTCCTGTAGTTGCAGGACCTTTTGCAATCTCTACCACTGGGGGTGTGGCCTTCAAGAATAGCTGTGCTTAGCTATGCCCATTTCATCCCTCTTTGCATCGCCACTCAACAGGGAAGGGAAACCGCGAGATTTTAAAACTATTTGTTTAGGCTTTATCAAAGTTGCTTGCTTAATGGTTGTGTAAATCAAAATAACTGTGGGAGGCATCCGAAAAATTACAGAATAATTCCACACTGCCTTGCTGCTCATTAGTCAAAATGGTAGAGCAGCAGTCTTTGTCTAAATATAAAATAAACTGAATCTACAAAGGTGTCTAAAGAGAAGGCAGCAAAGCCTTTCCCTGCAATAAATCCTTTCCCTGCAACAAAGATAACAGTGTCCACCACAAAAGGGGAGCCTCCATGACTCTCCACGCCTTCCTTTTCAGCAAAACGTCCGCCTTGGCTCTCTATGCCATGCCCATGGCTCTCACTGTTTGCCGTTATTTGCCACAATTTTCTTTTTGCCATTTTCCCCTGGCAGGGTTTGAACCCACGGTACTTCTGCTTATGAGGCTGGTGCACTCTCCTTGAGGCACGCTAGCCCTGTAGTAAAACCAAGTCAGAATTTATACTTCAGTATGAAGTCAGTTCTTCTTTTTCCTGTAGTGGGGTCAGTCAAGCCCTGATTCTCCCAAAACTTGAAGACATTCCTTCTTTCATCTATTCCTTTAGAGTCCTCTAGAATTGCTGCACCGGGGAGTCTGGCTTGCTAAGATACTTTGGGAAACTACGTATCTCATGCATATAAAATTGCCTCAAAAGCTTCACATGTCTTCTGTTGTCTCATTGTCTTGTGCTCCTGAGACTCCATTCCCTTCCCTTTGGTGAGAAACCATGTTCTTGATCCTAAAGAAGGGGATCAGTCTAGATGTCCCTTGGTGGAGTTTTCTCTGTATGATTTCTGTTCTCTCCCAAATTAATACAGTTTGTGCAACACAAAGTTTCTGGAGTAGAACAACTACTTTCAAAGTAAAGACCACACAAAGCAAAAGGAAAAACATTTTCAAATTAAAACATAGTTGCTTTATTATTTAATTTTCTTTGGCAGGGGAGGGGGATTGAACCCACAGACTTATGTCTATTAGGCCGGCTCACTCTCCCTGAGCCACACTAGCCCTGTAGTAAAACCAAGTCAGAACTTGTATTTAAGCTGGGTCAGTCTATAAAAAACTTTTAATAAAAACTTTGAATATTTATCAAAAATCCATGGATAAGTCAAAAGTTATGAAATTTGGTGAGCTAGCAGTGATCCATGTGTTCTACCACTGTAGCAAGTTTCATTATGATTGGTCTAAAAATGAGGGAGAGACAATCCCCTTGAGTTTCTGCAGTGCCAGTGCTGTTTCTTTCCTACTGCACATGCATGTCTGCCATTAACGAAGCAATTCAGACATTTCAAAAATTTTGGATATTTCCAACTTTTCCAGAAAATTTCTGAAATAATTTCAAAATCGAATTGCCAGCTCCCCCTATGTCCTAAACGGGTTTTGGACCATTTTTTTTTAATCAAACAAGCCTATTTTCTACTTATGTAAAATAATTTTAAAGGCTTAAGCAGGGAAGCTCTTAGGAAAATAAAAGTGAAAATCCAGATGCAATTATTAGCCTTTATCTTCATCTTGCTAAAACTGGAGATTGTTTCCCATTGTGTTTCCTTTCATCAGTTCATTAAGTCATCTACATGTTCATTTTGCAAGGTTTGTGCATATGCAAACCAATCATCCCTGCTTCTGTTATGCACCACAAGGCAAATCAAATGTGCTAAATTGACTTATCTTAATCTGTCTTATCAATTCACAAACTTCAGGCAATGATGAACATCTCTAGAACAGGGGGAAAAATAAATATATTTACATGTATACCTTCCGTTACATTCTTATAATCTGTGCAATGTAATTATGTGCAAACTGTTACAGATAATTTCTCCACAATATTCTTCCTCCTGCATGGCACATTATTATCACTCCTTTATATCATATTTGTTTGTATTGTTTTCCTCTAACCCTTTTTATGTTTTGCCTCATGTCTTCTGAAGTGAAAGAGCAGCAGAGGGAAACAACCTTCTAGAATATTACATGAATATGTGTGTCTTTGGGTTCCTACTCCACTTTCCACACTTTTCAATTTCTGAAAATATTGCCTGTCTTACACTGCAAACTTCAAGCTTTTAATTTGATCTGGCACACTGTATTAAAAGCCACCATTTTTTTATCAAGCTGAATCCACAGCTATCAGGTTTTTATCACATGAATAGTTTCTACATTGTGTGATTCTAAGACTTGTGCTTCATACTTCTTCATTGAGAATATAGTGGACTGGTTGAAGTCTACTTGGAGCAAATAGACTTCTCCAGTTTTGGCTTCATGTGTTTGAAAGGCATACACTTGGGCACATGAGTTACTGCTCATAGAAATCTCCTTTTCCATGAACACTTGTGTTTGGATAACTCTAGACAGGGTCCAGAATGTGGGATGGAAGCAACTTCAAAGCTTTGCTCAAGAGGGTCATGAAATACCCATGGAGTGCTTGGCAGAGGAGGCCCTGGGGTGGCGAAGTTCGTGAAAAATGAAAGCATAATTAGCAAGAGGACACCCTGGATCTGTATAATACTCAGATTAGAACTATATAAGTATTCCAGAATTTCTTAGCCTAAATACTGTTTATGTTAAGCAGATCATGGGCATATAGTCATTTTTCCAAGTTCTGGTTTGGTGTGCAAGCTGCAGCTAGACTGCTAGTCTGCCCTGTGCCAAAAGCAAAGAGTTCCATCCAAGTTCTGACATTCAGTACACTATCTAGGTATGATGGAGATACAAGGACATCCTGAATAGCCATTGAAAGGAGACATGGCCAACACGAATAATAATAGTACTTTTTTTGACAAACTGAAAATTGAAGAAGCTCTTGAAATAGTGAAACAAAAAAACACCGCATCAACCAGAAACAGTGAGCGATATGAAGCTAGAGTCATCCAATACAAACAAACTCTTCCAATCTGATCAGAGGTAGTTCTACTGAAGTCTGAATCAGCAGGTGGCTGTGAAAAATGAAAACCCAGAAAAAAACAGCTTCATATGCATTCTGGAAAGATCTGTGGGAAACAGAAAAAAGATTACAAACAAAAAAACTGAGTGGATAAAATACTTTGAAAATAAATTTTCAGAGAACAAAATGAGAACCTTGGAAATAACAATAGAAATTATCGCTGAAAGAGTGAAGAAAGTCAAGAACTGGACATCACCTGGCAATGATCAAATGCACAGATTTTGGCTTAAATATCTGATTAGCCTGCACTCATTAATGGCTGAACAATTCAATGAGATGCTGCAAACTGTAAACATCAGCAAATGTATAACAACTGGGAAGACATATTTGATACAGAAAGATCCAGCAAAAGGGATAATACCAGGAAACTACAGGCTCTCCATGGACAGTTCATGAGAAAATTGAGAGCCAAATTGATAACGAAAACACATGGATGTGGTGCACAAATGGAACTTTGAAAAGAGGAGATGGAGGACCTGATCCTGGCAGCTCAAGAACAAGCCATTAGAACAAATGCCATCAAAGCCAGAATTGAAAAGTTGACGATAGATCCCAAGTGCAGACACTGCAAGGAAGCAGATGAAACAATAGATCACATCCTCAGCTCCTGCAAGAAGATCACGCAGACAGACTACAAGCAGAGGCATAACACCGGTGGTCAGATGATTAATTGGAACTTGTGCCACAAATCCCATCTGCCTGCAACAAAGAACTTGTGGTATCACAAGTCTGAAAAAGTTACAGAAAATGAATACATTAAACTACTCTGGGACTTCTGAATCCAGGCTGACAAGAGTTCTGGAGCACAATACTCCTGACCTCACGGTCGTGTTAAAAAACAAAGTATGGATCATCAATGTTGCAATCGCAGGCGACAGCAGGATTGAAGAGAAACAACTGGAAACGCTCACGTGATATGAACATTTAAAGATTGAACTGCAAAGATTCTGGGACAAGTCAGTAAAGATGGTCTGCAACTTCAACACAATCAGCATTGACAAAATTACAATCTGCCTGCAAAAGGCCACCTTACTCGGATCTGCATGCATTATTTTCTGAAACATTGCACAGTCCTAGACACTTAGGAAGTGTCCGGTGTGTGATCCAACAGAACAGCCAGCAGAGTGATCTTGTTTGCTGTGGACTCATCTTGTTGTGTTTCAATAATAATAATAATACTTTATTTCTATACCACCCTATCTCCCAAAAGGGACTCAGGGCAGTGTACAAAAAATGATCGGCAAACATTCAATACCCGAGAAACATAACATAATAAAGCACTTCAAATAATAAACAATCAAGTAGACAGCATATTATAAAACAACTCAATAACAAGTGTGAAATTTAAATATACAAAGTAAAATAATTGAGACAAATTTCTCTAATAGCCAGAGGTAATTGACACATTTAAATTGAATCATACAGTTAACAATAGGCCATCCAGATGCAGGTAGGTTTCCATGGACTGAGGAAAATTTAAATAGAGCATTAGTCCTCCTCTCCATATGCTTGAGTACACAAGTAAGTTTTTAACAGCTTCTTAAAGGAGAGGAGGGAAGGGGTAGTTTTCAGTTCTTTCGGGAGGGGATTCCAGAGGCGGGCTTGAGACAGAAGTGGGATCCAAAGAAGGGCCTCCTTCACAAATTGCAGTACTTGTGTTGGTTTATATGCAGAAAGGCAGTTTTTCAAATAGTCTGGGCCTGAACTATTTAGGGCTTTAAAGGTAATGACCAGCATTTTGTATTTAGCCTGGAAACGGATAGGCAGCCAGTGGAGTTGCTGCAACATGGGAGTCGTATCTCATGGTATGGTGCCCTGGCTAGTAACCTGGCTGCCGATCTTTGAACTAATTGCACCTTCTGAACTATCTTCAAAGGCAGCCCCACGTAGAGAGCATTGCAGTAGTACAAATGGGAAGTGATAAGGCATGGACTACCATGGCCACATCTGGTGTCTCAAGGTATGGATGCAGCTTGAGCACAAATGTTAATTGTGCAAATGCACTCCTGACAACCACGGATGCCTGGGATGCTTCCTCAGTAAGATATTTGAAAAAGTATTTAGAGGTCTTTTTAGAGACTCCCAGTCTCTGAGTGAGGCAGGGAACGCTAATACTCAGCTGTGGTGTAATTGCGACCATGTCTCCCCTCTCCTCTTCTGTTTTCTTCTTGTTGTTTCCTTGTTCCCTGTTTGACTCCCACAATGAACCTCAGAAGACAAGAGTGAATGGGGTGGGTGGCCAGGCAGGGGGGAGACTCCAGGAGAACTCCAGGAGGGAAGATTACCTCATCTTTGTTGGTAGTTTAGATTTCTCCTCAGGAGCTGCCTTGATTTTCTGCTGCCTCTTCCACCATTTTGGGATGGTTGGGATAAGGGAATGTTGAATACTAGGCATGAGAAAAAAGTTATGAAAATGAAATGATTCGTAAGAAATTCGTAAGAAATGCTACTTTTGAGTATTTCCGCACCTGGAACGCCAACCAGGAAGTGGACTTTCTTTATAGAACTTCGGGGCCAGGATTTTCTTATGTCGTTATTAGGTCGTAAGGGGGACCCTCCTTCTCTCTCACCACCCTCCCGCCTCCCTTGCCAATAAGTATTATGGCAAGGCAAGCCCTAAACTCCCTCCTTCTTTCGGCTGGAAGCCCGGAAAAAATGTAAACAGAGAGGATTACTCAGAAATAAATCTGCAAAGGAGGGCACTTTGGATGAAGTTCCCTCCTTTGTGGATTTACTTCTGAGTAAACCTCTCTGTTTACATTTTTCCAGGCTTCCTGCCTCTCCTGCCTGCCAGGATCTAAAGCATCAAAGAGTATTGGGGTGAGAAACCAACCTAATGTATAATAGAATGAATGCTACTGTAAGTGCCTAATATTATAAGTAATCCAACTGGTCATACCTACATTCCATGCACATGCAATAATACAGCAGTAATAACAATAACAAGAGGTAAAATTCAAACCGAAGTATTCTGACTGGTCCCTGCCTCATGCGGTGCAAACGGGTTCTTCTCTATTAGCCCGGGAAAAGCCAGCGTTTTCTGCTTGGGTGCACACACATACATATTCTTGGGGGATTTGCTGCAGAACCGGGCTCATAGAGAAGATTCTGCAGCAAATCCCCCCAAAGAATATGTATGTGTGTGCACCAAGCAGAAAACGCTGCTTTTTCCCGGCTCACAGAGAAGAGCCCGTTGCACCGCATGAGGAGGGACCAGTCAGAATACTTCGGTTTGAATTTTACCTCTTCTTATACCCATTGTTATTACTGCTGTATTATTGCATGTGCATGGAATGTAGGTATATGACCAGCCTGGGCAAACTTGGGCCCTCGCTCCCTCGGGATCGGGGTGAGAGAGAGGCAGCGAGGAGCGAGGGGGGGCTCCTCCTCCTTTGCTGCTTCCAAGAATAGAATACCCGCTCCCTCCCTCCCTCCTTCCCCCTCCCTCCTTCCTATTTGGAGAGTCCCATCTAGAATTCAGTGTGATTTATTCAAGTTTTGGCCTACAACTCCCAGAAATCCCAGCCAATTTACCAGCTGTTAGGATTTCTGGGAGTTGTAGGCCAAAACCATCTGGAATGCGCATGTGCTGGCATACGAACTACTAACAAATTTCGTTAGTAATTAAGTTACATTTTAGAAATTTTTGGAAATTTTTTTGTAAGTCTTTCTTTTACTAATCAACCCCCCCCCCCCCATTTGATTTTAGAATCGCCATTTTTGGGTTCGAAACCATGCCTATTGAATACATAGTACACACCAAATGTATACTATGACAGATTCTTGCAATTCAATTGTTATGAGGAGCAGCTTAAAGAGCTGGGTATGTGTCACGATGCCAGGGCTCTGCCTTATTCAGATAGAGATGAACCAAACACCCAGTTTGTAACAAACAGTTTTATTAAAACAGCACTTACTTTCTGGCTGCTTTAATGGTCCAAAATATAAAACATAAAGATAGCACTCAGCCACAGAATAAACACAAACTGATAGTCAAAAGGTCCAGTCCAGTGGTCAAATGCTAGGAGTTCAATAAACAAAGTCCAAGGATCAAGAGTCTATACCGTAGTCAAAAGCCATTCCGGAGGTTCAAGGTTCCAGGGCTCCATGATTACATGAGACAGGTCAGGATACTGTTGCACTTCAGACAAGGAGTACCCCCCTAGTTCACACACACAACAGACAGTCTGAATAGGCTTTTATTGAAACAAATATAGTGTCCAACAAAAGGGTTAAGAGAAGATAAATGGTAGGATATGTCCAAGGTAAACACACAGTTCCATTAGTCCCAAAATCCAAAGGCAAAGGTAAAGTTCCAAAATCCAAAAGCAAAGGTAAAAAGCTTGATGCAAATCCCATGAATAATACAAGACAGCTATAGGAGCAAAACATGCTCAAAGACTTAGGCACAATCAAGAGCTTGGAGACAAGACAGAAATTGGCATGGTATTCTAAACGAAGCATGGAATCTAAAAGACAATTTCCCAAGCAAGCTCTAATAAGGACAAATCAGTTTCGATTTCCCAAACGGCTGCTGCGTCGTAGACTGGCAGCCTGCTTAGATTCTCGAATGTTATCCCTACGATTGAATGTAAGCTCGTTAAAATTCCCAGGTGTTCTGTTATCAGTCTGAAGGGTTTCAGACTCCTGAACACAAGAATTCCCATCTAATACAGCCCTGGGAATTGGCCTATTTTCAGGAAAGCAAGCCTCATCTGAAAGTTCACTTTGCAGTTCAGAGTTTTCACCAGCATTTACATTAACAGCATTTTCATCATCAGCCCCATCAGCCCTAACATGCACATGAACACCAGGCTGAAACACCACAGATACCAACAAACCTGCGGGAAAACCAGCAGCATCCACCACCAAAATAAAATATACTTTTCTCCCAAAATCAGTCCCAAGGTTAGCTCCTTATATCCAGGAACACCCAGCTGCAAGCTATCTCTCGCATGCCTCCACCCTTAATTGCTTTCACCCATAAACACTTGGAGATTACTGAATCCTTTCAAACTAAAACTTTCATTAACCCTTCCATCAACAACTGCTAAGCCTACCACCACCATCAATTACAGAACATAATACATGACAGTTTGTTTTGCCTGCAGAAGACAAGGTCAAGAGGAGACATGATAGTCATTCTTAAAATATTTGAAAGAATGCCATAAGGAGAGAGCAGGCTTGTTTTCTGCTGACCTAGAAACTAGGCCTTGGAGTAATGAGTTCACATTACAGGAAAGAAGATCCCATCTGAATATTAGAATTTCCTGATTGTAAGAACTATTCAATGCATTCAGTGTGTGGTGGAAGCTCCTTCTTTGGGGGCTTTTAAACAGAAGCTGGATGGCCATATCTTGGGGATGCTTTGGTTGTGCTTTGCCTGTATGGCAGGGGATGACCCGTATGGTGTTTCTCAACTCGGTGACTTTTTGAACTTCCTGAGCACTCTTTCATTTTCAATCAACACCAATTCCACCAAGTCCAATGATAGTCTCTCAGAACTTGTTCATTCAGTTCATTTTCACCCCCCTCTCTCACACACCTTATTCATGAGCTCATGAATTCATGTGAAGATACCTCACAATCTTAAAGCCAAAAAAAGACTGCACTTGAGGCATTTCATCTTTCAAATCATCACATTGCTTATTGCTTTCCACAGCTTTGACGGCTCAAACACCTGCAATTCTCTCATATTTCCTTTACTTTTATTACCACACACTTGCAATGAGAGAGGGAAGACATCTGTGACAAGTGAACACAGTTGCACAGCAAAAACACAATTTAATTTGAATAATTTATTCCAGCCCCTTTGACTTTACTGTGTTTGTGAGTCAAAGGATATTTGTTTACAATATCAGTTAAGATATTATTCAAAAACCGGTCACTCTTCATACATGTAAGATCTACAAATGAGTAGAAATAAGGCTAATAGCACCACCTCTTCCTTGTCATTATCTCCCTCTCTAAATATGTCAAGTGATTATCTGAAGGGATATTGTACTTGGAAGGTAAATGAATAACTGAGATTTCTTCTGTTTCTGGAGGTCCTCTGCCGTCTGTCCTCTGCCGTCTGTCCTCTGCCGTCTGTCCTCAGCAAGAAACCTCTAAGAAATCTATAAATAGAAATGTAATTCTTTGTTAATTTTGTGCTTGAGGGAAGGGGGAAAATAATTTTAGCAATTTCCTTTTTTTTTTAAAGATTTTTATTGGTTAAAATATCACGACAAACATACACATAACATCATTACACATCATGGGGTGGGGAAGGGAGGGGAAGGGGGGACACTGGGGAGTGGGTAAGGGGTCACATGTACATCTTCACGACTAACTTAAAACATAACGGTTGACTTCACCCGGGAGTAGCGAGTTATACATTATATTAGGCATTACTAGTATCAACAAAACTTAAATGCAGTAACCTTTCAACATTATTTTCTTTTCTTTTTTAATATAGTCAACTAGCTGACCCCACGTTTCTTCGAATCTTTTAGTTGGGTCCTTTCTCAGAAGTAGGTCAATTTATCCATTTCCGCCACGTTCAGTAATTTGTGTAGCACTTCTTCTGAGTCTGGTATTGTTCTTTCCCTCCAATGTTTTGCGAGTACGATTCTGGCAGCTGTCGCTATATAAATTAGAAGTCTTTCTGTTCCTTTAGACATCTCTTTTCCCTCTAGGATATTCAAGAGAAATAATTCAGGTTTATATACAATTCTTTTCTGCGTAATTGCTTCCATTAATTTGTGTATTTTTTTCCAGTATTTTGATATTTCCCCACACGACCACCATACGTGATAGAAAGTACCCCTATTTGATGCACACTTCCAGCATAGATCATTGCCGGTCTTGTATATATTGTCTAGTTGGGCGGGTGTCAAGTACCATCTGTAAACTACTTTATAAAGGTTCTCCCTCAAAGAATTTGCACAGGTAAAATTCTGGTTATTTTGCCACATTCGCTCCCATTTCTCCTGGCTTAGAGTATAGCCTAGGTTTTTATGCCATTTTTCCCTGTAATCTAGTTGTGGAGACTTTTCTTGTAGATTACCTATTATAAGTTTGTACAGTTTGCTAGTTCTTTTCCCTTGTTGTTGTAGAAGAATTGTCCCCCACCTCGTAGGGGTGATTTCCCACCCTGTTACCCTATCTTTGTAAAACTTTGCTTTTATCTGATTATATTGTAGCCAATCCAATCTAAATTCCTCTAGTTCCTTCTGATTTCTTAGACTAAATGTGTAGTTATCTTTTTTTACTAGCTCTCTATACGTTAACATTTTCTCTCTTCCTGGTCTAATTATGGAGAGGAAAGAGGGGCTGGTGACACCCAAAGTGGGATTTTACTACAAATTAGGTCTTTATATTTTGTCCAAACCTTCAATAATGGCGCCTTTATAATATGGTTTTTAAAGTTTTTGTCCGCACTTATTTTATCATAAAATAAGTAAGCATGCCAGCCACCCTTGTTTTCCCAGCCTTCCAGCTCTAAGAGGTTCTTATCGTTGATTTCTAGCCATGGTCGTATATTATCCAGGCAATTAGCCTCGTAATAGCTTATTAAATCAGGGAATCCACAGCCTCCTGCATAGGGTTGTACTGTCAAATATTTTAACTTAATTCTGGCTTTTTTGCCATTCCAAATAAAGGAGGCGAGTTCTGCCTGCCATTTTCTGATTAGTGTCAGATTCTTTAGAATAGGTAAAGTCTGGAAAAAGAAGTTTATCTTGGGAAATACCTTCATCTTGATTAGGGAGATTCTCCCTAGCCATGATAAATTTAGTTTCCTCCATCCTTCGAGTTTCCCTTTGATCTCCCTCCAACATTTTTCGTAGTTGTTTTTTACGAGTTGGCAATTTTTATTTGTCATCTCGACCCCCAAATATTTAATCTTTTTAGCTAGTGGGATTCCAAATTTCCTTTCAAGCTCTCTCCCTTCCTGATTTTCTATATTTTTTACTAGCATTTGCGACTTCTTTTTATTTAATTTGAGGCCGGCTACTTCCCCAAAAGCTTCTATTCTTTCTATCCATTTTGCCATATTTTCTGTTGGGTTAATTACCATGCAGGCTAGGTCGTCCGCAAAGGCCAAAATTTTGTACTTATTCTGCTTAACCGATACGCCCTTTACCTCCTCGTCCTTTTGTATTTCTCTCAATAGGATCTCTAGTACGAAATTAAAGATCAAAGGCGACAGCGGGCATCCCTGCCTTGTTCCTTTAGTGATCTTAAATCTCTTAGATCTTAGGCCGTTCGCCATTACGGTTGCCAATTGAGTTTTATATATTGCATTTATTGCGGATGTGAATTTAAATCCCATATCAAGTTCTGCTAGGAGACGTTCTACCATCCCCCCAATGTACCTGATCAAAAGCTTTTCTGCGTCGAGAAAGTACAGCGGCTTTTAGGCCAATATTTTTGTCTAGGTATTCGATCAGATTAATAATCTGTCTTATATTTCTCTTCATCGATCTCCCTGGCAAGAATCCAGCTTGGTTATTAGAGATCCATTTATTGAGGAAGTTCTTGAATCTGGAGGCCCAGATATTCGCGTAGATCTTATAGTCCAAGTTAAGGAGAGATATAGGTCTATAGTTCTCGACCCTTTCCTCGGCTTTACCTTCCTTATGGATAACTATGATCTCTGCCTCTTTCCAAGATTCCAGCATCTCTCCCGTTGTTATGACCTTATCAATTACCGCTTTAATGTGAGGGGCTAACTCTATTTTCATCGTTTTGTAGTAGGTGTCCGTGAATCCATCCAGACCCGGAGCTTTTCCACACTTTAGTGTCTCTATTGCCTTATAAATTTCTTCTATAGTTACTTCTCCGCTAAGAGCTTCTCTATCTTCTTCTGAGATCTGTGTTAGCCTTTGTTTATTTAGGTATTGTTGTATTTTCACTCCCTCGATATTATCCCTTCTGTATAGTCCCTGGTAATAGTTGGAGAAGGTCTCTACGATCTCCTCATCCGTATTATAGCTCCTCTCGTCTATATTTATTTTTGTTATAATCTTTTTATGTTGTTTCTTCTTAACTTGGTAGGCCAGCCATTTTCCTGTTTTATTGGCACTCTCGAATGTCTTTTGTTTGGTAAACTTTAGCTTCCTGTCTATTTCCTCCATAGTTAGCATTTTTATTTGGTTATTTACTATTACTCTTTTGGCCAGTGTCCCTTTTTCCTTGGGGTGGACTTTTAGCTTTTTCTCAAGTATATCCAGCTCTTTAGTAAGTTTTTCCATCTCCAGTCTTTTTTGCTTTTTTTTTTCACAGGCCCTTGCAATGAGGTTTCCCCTCATCACGGCCTTACCAGCCTCCCAAACTGTTCTTATATCTATCTCTGATTGAATGTTTAATCGGAAGAACTCCTTCAGGTCGGCTTTACTCTTTTGAACGTCTGCCTGTGATTTAAGAAGGTTATCATCTAACCTCCATTTATAGGTTCTCTGGCCTCCTTTAAACCTTATTTCCACTGGGGCATGGTCAGAATGTATCCTTGGGAGTATCGTAGTTTTTGTTACCTTTGTCACAAGCTTCCTAGATGTTAAAATCATGTCTATGCGAGACCAATTCGTTCTCCTTGCGGAGTAAAAGGTATAATCCTCCTCCTTTATATGGTGGTCCCTCCAGATATCTACCAAACAGTTCTGGTTCAACATGGAGAAGAAGCTGGTTGGAAGTTTACTCTTATTCTGTTGGCCCTTAGTTTTTTTGTATTTTTATCAATCTTGGGGTTACATACCCCATTGAAGTCCCCACAAACAATACACTCGTCCCATTCCGTATCAATTATTCTCTTGTTTAGTTTTTCAAAGAAGGTGGCTTTTACATTATTCGGAGCGTATACACATACTATTAAATAATTTTCCCCCCCAATCTTCCCCATGACCGCAACTATCCGGCCCTCCTCATCCTTAAACTGTAATTTCGGGTCCAGTCGGGGGTTTACGTAGAGGGCTACCCCTCTTTGTTTTTTATCTATAGATGAGGTAAATAGCAGTCCTAAATTGTTTTTTTGTAGTAAGTCCACCCTGGAGTCCTTCATATGGGTCTCCTGGATGGCATATATTAAAGCTTTTTGTTTGGCCAGATAGTGAAAGACCTGTCTCCTCTTCTCGGGGATGTTCAAACCATTAATGTTCACCGAAAAGCAGTTCACCTCCATAGAGTTTCCGCTGTTGTGCCTAGACCTCTCCTTCTTCCTCGTCCGCCGATCCCTCTTCCTCCGAGTCCTGTTCCGATTCGTTTCCTTGTGGGGTGGTCTGATCAACGAAGTCGTCCTCTATTGTGTTACCTATTTGGTTTCTCTTTTCCTCATCCTCCTTATTACCTTCTCTGTCATTTCTTTGGTCTTTTAAGGGTTTTCCCCAGGTCTCCCGCTGTTCCTTTGGGGAGTACTTTTTATCTCTTTCTCTTGGCTGTTCTTGACCATTATGCTTTCTGGGGCTCTTATTTGACGAGTTTAAAATGTGTTTCCATTTCTTATAAAATTCCTTTGCTGCCTCCTCCGAATCTATCCAGTATCTTACTGAGCGAAAGGTAAACTGAATTCCGTCATATTTGTCCCATTTATATTTTATGTCGTTATCTTTCAATACATCTGACAGGAAATAATATTTCTTTCTGTTCTCCAGCACTCTTGAGGGGATTTCCCGCATGATTTTTAGTGGTTTTCCATTCACCGTGTACGGGGTTGCAAGGTGGTTCCTTATTACATTTTCTTTCAGTTTTGATGAGTTATATTGGGCTATTATATCCCTGGGTGTTTTATTTCTCCTGGAGAAGGCCGTACTAATTCTGTAGGCCTTCTCCACCTTTTCTTCTATTTGGTCTTCTTCCTTCTGGAGGAGTGCCGCCGTCATCTTTACTATGATGGCCATTGTCCCCTCATAATTCTCTTTTTCCATCTCAGGAATTCCCCTGATTCTCAAAATATAGTCTTTTTGGTGAGACTCTAACTGGGTCGTTTTCCTCTTTAGTTCTTGTTGGAGAGTGAGGAGTTCTCTGGTCTTATCCTGTTCTTTCTGTAAATTAATCCTGTCCTCTTCTCCTTGCTTTTGAATCATTTCCACCAGGTGGAAATTTTAGCAATTTCCTTTGCACTGCAAGAGCATTTTCAAATACTCCCTTGCAGTTCATAGGGAATTGCTAAAAATATTATTTGGTCTAGGAAAACTCTGCAGTTTTTGACTATTCGCAGTTCAGGGCTTATTTTGTACAAAATTTACAGCATTTTCTGCACACAAAATAGTAATTGTTTGTAGTTGGGAATTAATTATATACAAAATGTGGGGAGTTTTCCTTTCCTTTTTGTGCAGAAAACACTATCATCTGCACAGGGAACATCATTTTCTGCACATAAAATAATATTCAGAGAGGATTGCCATTGCCTTCCTCTGAGGCTAAGAGAGCATGAATTATCCAAGGCTACACAGTGAGTTTTCATAACTGTGTGGGAATTCAAACCACAGTCTTCAAGAGTCATATCAAAGAATTCAGAGCCCTGAATTTGCAAGACTTGAGTAAGTCTTGGGCCTCATTGATTTGGGCCTCATTAATAATCTGGGAGCAGCCTTGAGCAGAAATGGGGCCAGCTTGGTCCACACATACCTGAACCCATGATGGTGTCTAACTGCTCTAGCCTGGCTTAGACTGCATCAGCTCTGAAGGAACATCACTGCTGAGCAGGGGCTCAATTGCCACCCCTTCTCCCTATATCACTGCTGGCTACAGTAGCTACAAGTAGCCCTACCTTATGCAGGCAGTTCAATTGACTTCCTTCTATGTCTTTTGATTCATGAAGGATGGGAAGCTAGACAGGAGTGGGCTGCAGGTGTCTAGACTGCCATAACCCAGGAGAGAACATAAATCTTAGTGCAGGATTGGGCTTTCCCCTGAGTTATATTAACCCAGCATGTAGTCACACTAAGAGGTTTTTTTATGGCTAACCAAGGGCTGATCAGTCCCTACACTAACTTTAAATGGTCACTATAGATATAGCCTTTGTCATCACAAAGGCTATAACAAAGCACAGTATGAATCAACATTTGAGCCAATCTTTATCCACCAACTGGAGAAAGTGAGGATACCCTGTAACTGCAACAGAATGAAGTTATTGTTCGTCAAATTGCAACTGTAATGTATGTATATTCTGTTACCTGTAAAAATAATTAATCACAACTAGTTACAATAAGAGAAACTAGATGATTTCAGAGAATCTGGCAGATATTTTTTTCATTTCACATATAGCAGAAGGTGCACTAAGTGTGAATCATTTTTCATTCAAGTGTTTATTTACTGCAAATTTTCTTTAGATCAAATCTTTATCACTTAAGTTTAAGGGAAATATTATAGACACAGATAATAATTTTATTCTGAAAAGTATGGCATTTTCAGAATAAAATATTAAGATGATCCAATGCAGAAATGTTGTTTTCTACCTGCATTGATCTCCTTTCCTTTCTTTTTTATGTTTTGGAAAATAAAGAAATATGGCTGCAAATTCTCAGAATTTTCTTATCCACTGTATTGTGGAAATTGGCAGAGTTCGACAATGCAAATGTTGCATATTTCAATAATTCACCAGTGACTAATAATTGAGATATACCTTTCATTTAAGCAGCTACCTTTTGGCTGAAAGGCGGGGAAATAACATATGAATGAATGAATGGATCCTTCAGCATTCCGTTCTTTGTTTGCTTTACTAATACTTGCTCACGGTCTATTTGCCTTCATCCACAGATGATTAAGACTGCATGAACTTGAGCAGAAGAATCAATTTAGCAAATGTAATAATGTCTCATGGTGTATTTAATTTACCGGGTGAAAATAAGGTTCCATTTTAGCTCTATAACGCTTGTTCTACTTGGGAAGTGAAAGACACGTGGCAGATTCATTGTTAACTCTGATCACACATGTTATTGTGGAACTATCCAGAGGAAAATGCAGGGAAAGCTCTGATCTAGTCTCAGAAATATAGGAATATGATAATCTACTTTATTCATCTATCTAGCATGATGCTATCTACTCTGAAAGGAAACTCCACTTCAAAATTTCAGAGTCTTTCATATCATCTACTACCAAATTCAATTGAAAGAATCAGGAATTGAACCTGGGATTCTATGTGCTCTCTCACTGAGCTGTAGAATTGGGGCTCATTAATACTACACTGTTAGAGAACTTTGACTCCTGTGTTGGGTTCTGTACTGGGAAGAATGCTGGATACATATTAACGAATACCTGGGATTTGTAGTTGAGAAATTATTTGTCTATTAAAATGATTGCAGAAAGCACAATGAAAGTCCCATCTGGAAGAACCCTACGTATTGGACACACTCCCATCTCTTTTAATTTGTATGCATTTTAACATATTTTTAATGCTCACATACTAGGATAGGATCATGTTTCATTGCAGAAAGAACTAGACCTTATGTAATGGAGGCATTATATGACACTGTCACTTCGAGAACTGTTAACAGCGATTGACAATGTGCTTGAGTTTCTTTACAGACAAAATGACTGGAGGAAAATCTCTCCCAAGAACTCTATTACTTCCTGCAATTGAGATAAGTTTTTGTTCCAGCTAATACAATATATTGAGACTAAAACATCTGATGCCATTTTTTAAAAGAAAACAATGATGCTGAGAAGCAGAAGTGGCATATTCTGGCTGCCAGTATGTTGACCCTATCCAGGGGTAACTGTTGTTATTATTTGCCAGCAGGTAAGCTACAATTTATGGTGAACTTCCAAGAGCCCTGGTCATCAACTGCTGTACTCAAGCTTGGAAACTGAGGTTTGTGGATTCCTTAATTGAGTCAATTCACCCGTAGAGCAGTCTCTTTTTCCTATTGCCTTCCACTTTACAGAGCATTGTCATCTTATTCTTTACCAATGAGGCAAGGCATCTCCTGACATGTCCAAAATATGAAAACTCTAGTTTAGTCATCTAGGTTTCTTGGTTTAAGAAAGTCAATGTGTATATTACATGCCATTACTAATTTAACTACTGTTCTCAAGACATTGGATCAGAAAAAAATACATAACTCATTCAATAAACATATTCTTTTCTTCTGTTCTATTTTCATTTTTATCCTTTGTGCCTAAAAGCTAATCAATTTCTACAAAGTGCTTGCTTTGCTAGGGAAACAGTGCTTCATACCCAATGAGCCCCATCTGAGTCTACTACAGTAGTTGAAATTACACTGCTGTCTATAGTCATGAATTTGCCTGGCATGCTTCAAAGCACATATGGCATGTTCTGCTTGGATGTTTCACATTCTCAGATCACAGGAGCACTGCATCAGGGCTAGGTGTATAATTGAGCAATTGGCAAAGTATTCACCACATCCAGAGAGAGAGGGAGAGAGAGAACCTATCTTGTTCATATACCTTTGTCTACGTTGAATGCTTTTTTATGCTGCCAGGTTTTAATTATTGTTCCTGGAAGGATAGCATTCAGCATGAGGAAAATAGGTATTTTTCAACCAAATTAGAACCTGGCAGATACATTGTAAAATGTGGAGAAGTAGAAAACACTGTCTTTTGAAAGCTGCAGAATGATGACAACAAATGGACCCTGACAATGCCACTGAAGAATTTAGCTGATTGTTGTACCTTCATCTCCTTTGAAAAGAAGGAAAGGGCAAATTTCAATAGAAGCTTTTATAGTTCCACTTAATTAAAACCTGACGGCTTAGCAAGACTGTCAGGAAGTAGAGTGTAACTGAGTGCATATATTAGCAGGCTAAATATGCAGGGAGTGACAATGCATTCCAGCTAGCAGGAAGTTTCCCTAATGGATTTATTATTCATATGTATATCTGACTGAGTACAAGAAAATATTACATCAGCTATGTAATTCCTCAGCATTATTTTTTTAATTATTCCCTTTGTTATTCATCCCCAGCTTCTCCTCCAGCTCCCCCTTGTCTTATTTAACAGAACAAAACACATCCTGCAAACAAATGTTTCAGCCATAACCTCAATGACTTGACTATATTGAATTGTACCCTGTTTCAAAGGCTATTCCCTTCTCTAGGGATGCATCCACACTGAATAATTAATGCAGTTTGATAATACTTTAGCTATGGAATCTTAGAATCTGCAGTTTGGTGGAGCACTCTTTGGCAGAAAAAAATCTTGTAAAATACTCTCAAGATTCCATATCATTGGTGGTGTCAAAATGCATTTATTCCACAGCATTGATGCAGCCTACATTTATTTATTTTGTATCAAAAGCATTCCATAAATTAGTATACAACTGATAAAAATAGAAGATGTGCACGTGGCTAAATATCTTTAGACCAAAAACGGGCAACAGCAATGGCATTGTCTGTAGCCTCCAACAATTCCTCCTCTGTACATGAGGCAGGTCACAGTGGACAAGCATACAGATGAGGAGTTAGTGCCCAATAAGGCATTTTATGTTTAATTTGTAAATGATTCCATCTTCATCAGAGGCCACAAAGAACTATGCTATGACATTTTAAAAAATTCAAGGTAGGCATTCTTGCATTTTAAAATACACTTTCAAGTGATATGCAAATGGATCAGTTTATTTGTTTATTTATTCATTCATTCACTTATGCAAGACTTACCTAACCATGTTATTTTCTTTTGCACATGCATAGTGTTCATTCTGGATAAAAGGTTTTCTGAAATACACCGCCTCGAGTCGCCTTCGGGCTGAGAGAGGCGGTCTAGAAGCAAAGTAAATAAATAAATAAATATGTTTAATTGCACTTTTGCTTGCAATATCTGAACCTAGCTCTACTCTTTCCATGTTATTTCTGCCTCTGTTTCCAATTTTTCTGTGAAAGACATATGGCCTTGGAACACATAAGCTTGTTAACTGGGGTACGGCAGTATCTTTTTGAACATTTATTGTGGACTATCTCATCCTAAGGAGACCTTTTCACTAAAAATTAATATTCCTGGCACATTTATGTGTGTTTTGTGATGATCATTCTGTACAAGAAGTAAGTGGAATTATTTCCCACAATGGAAGCTCTATGATCCGTAACATGCTGCTTGCGGCATGGCTCTCCAGCCTTTCAAGGGTGACTGCTGAAGCAATGTCCGAACACAAATAGCTTTATACAGGTCAATAGAGGGAGTCAATGCAATTGTGAAACTTTAAAGGTGCTAGATGAAGCCTGAAAGTGTCTCAGAAAGAAAGGAAGATTTCCCCATTTGTGTGTCTTTGATAGTTTAGGAATAGCAAAACATTACCTTGAATTAATTGTTTTGAAGGTATAAGAGAACAGATCTTTTTAAAAATCAAACAAGATATTTATAGTGTTATTGTCTTGTATTTTGTCCTCAGAAGTACTGAAGTGGCGAGAGTTACTGAAATGCTCGATGCAGCCAATAAATTCCAGGAAAGTAACACATATTAGTGCATTGTAGCAGAAGCAATTAAGAGTCTTCTGGCACCTTAAGTATGATAATGGATATTGTGGCATGAGACTTTTGATCAGTGCCAAAGTATCAGTCATGTAGCTGGTACAAACTTATGACACTGTTCCAGTAATCCTAGTTTTATTTGGAAAAAAAGGAAGCAGATAGAACAATGCATTGTAAAAATGAAGGATTTATCAGTGTCCTCTATCAACTTTATAGACCCCCCCCCAAATCATACTCAGCTAATATTGACCACTATCTTGACACACAATGTTCTTGATGATTTGCAATCCAACTGATTGTTTGGCTCTTAAACCACTTTTAAAAAATGGCCTTTTATTTATTTATTTATTTATTCGATTTTATATTCCGCCCCTCCCCGCAGGCTCGGGGCGGATCACAAAAAGCGAGCATACAGTAAAACATAGCACAACAGTAGAGCACATCATAAAAACATAAAACATATCATAAAACATACAGTAAAAACAGTTGTACGTAGCACTGATGGTATAGTCTACGGTTCCTAACTGAGACGGGATAGACCCGATAGGATTTGAGGTTACCCGAATGCCAATCTGAAGAGGGCCGTCTTGCATTCCCTTCGGAAAGGGAGAAGTCCGGGAACCATTCGAGTGTGGTTAGGGAGCGAGTTCCAGAGTGCTGGAGCCGCCGCAGAGAAGGCTCTCTGTCTTGTACTGGACAAGTGACAGGAGCGGGACGATGGTATAACCAGCAAGTTTTGCTCTTCCGAGTGCAGTGATCTCGGGGGAACGTACGGGGTAAGGCGGTCCCTCAGGTACACAGGCCCTAGACCGTGCAAGGCCTTAAAGGTTAAAACCAACACCTTGAAGGCATTTACCCCACTGAAGAGCAATTTTTTTAATTGCTCTTCAGCTGAAGAGCTGAAGGGCATTGTAAGTTTCATTTTTTCATGTTGTTATTCCAAATAAATGACTTCTCATTGGGGCTGAGGAAGGAATTAGGGATGATCCCAACTGGCTGGTGGAAAGTGACAAAGGCCAGCAGATCACATGATTGATCCCCCTAAGAAGAATTTCAATCACAGTTAAATTTCTAATATTAAATTCTCCTTTGACTTTTTTCAGGACATGTATGTGGATACTCACAGTTTACTAGTAGATCAGTTCAGTATAAACACACATAACATGATACTAAAGACAACTTAGGCAGCAGCATAAGCATTCATGATGGGAAGAAGAAAAAAACCAAAGTGGCCATACTAAGTGGCCACCAGTGGTGCAAATGAGAGGAGTTTTCTGAAAGCAAGCTCATATCGAAATGTTTGTTCAGGGACTCATGTGGGCACTTCAGACGAACTTGCCACTATGTGTATACTGAATGTAGCACTATCAATGCAAATTTATTTATTATTTATTTACAGCATTTATATTTCACCTTTTTCACCCTGAAGGGAAGATCATAGATCACATACATGTCAAACATTCAATGCCGTTAAACAGAAAGGAGAGACAACACATAGAGGTATATGTTGGCATTTTTCCCAACTTCAGCATCTGGCCACAGGAGGGTGCTGTTGCTCCATCCTCTATTATGAAGAGCCCTTGATCACAGACTTCCTCCTTCTTTTGATCATCAGCACTATTTCCTTTTTTATAGTGCCATAAAATACCTCCTTGCTTAAGCGGTACCTAATTTCTCTACTCACAGCTCACAGCTGTTTTTGAACTGCTTAGGTGGACAGTGAGCTGGGCTAAAGGTTGGGTGCTCACCTTGACCTGGGCTTCAAACTGCCAACCTTTTGATTGGTGTGATCCATTGCTGCTGGTGATTAACCAGCTGTGCTAAAGCCCATCCCCAAATACTGAGTCTATGCAAATTGGGAAAATATGATACTTTTTTTCCCAGGAGTAGTGAGGCCCTTGGTTTATGTACCTTTCATGTTTCATTTGGGTTATAGAGTTTGTTGTTTTAGGGTTCTTGTGCTATTGGCTTAAAATCCAAGAAATGCCAACTGCTAGATTACCAAAAAAATGTCTCTTGGAACTTAACAATGGTCTACCTGTTAACAATTGGGTCCACAAGGCAGCACAACTGGCCATTAAATATGGTCTCTTGGTTAGTAAGCTGGCAAAGCTAGACCACCCCACAAGGAAGACAAAAATAAACAAGACAATATTAGAAGTCACTACACTTACAGACCTCCAGGCTGCCTGTGACTCTCCGTGTGCCCCCCTATACTACAGCCTTAGACAATCCACTGGCTACCCAGACTACCTTGACAGCCTGACCTTTGTCCAGCTCCGACGAGCCGTCACAGAGCTCAGACTAAATATGTTTGATTCAGCGGAAAGGGACGGGAGGCTTAAAAAGTCCCCAAAATTGAGCGAAGATGTATTGTTGGTTGCCCCTACCCAGAGGACCTGGTACATTACTTAATGTGCTGCCCCTACACAAAGATCCTAGGGAGCGCTTTATCTTACCTTTACTGGACAACAAAATCTTTCTGAATTCTCAAGAGATACTACTCTACCTCCTTATGGATACAGATAAATATACGACCTGGCGTGTAGCCCTGTTTGCCCTTGCGGCTAAGAAGATTAGGAGGAGGCACATAGCGGAGATGGCTGTCCTATGTAAAGGAGATAATCTGGTTTAAGAAGGTTTAAATGTGACTCATGGTGTATAAGTAACTGGTAACCTTTTATTGTCTACTATGCAAATTCCATATGTATTGTTTTGTGTGTGCGCTCTTTTTTATTTTGGACTTGCAACGGCCTTTGGTCAAAAGCAATAAATTTTATACACAGTTTTAGGGTTCTTGATTATGTGGACAGCCTCAATACATAACAGAGTCTCTTCATTTCAGATTTATATTCCTTGTTTGAGTACATTTACTATAAGCATATGAGAGCTAGTACACATTTTCTCCATGTGTTTAATATGTGGTTAATGGGCTATAGACCCACTGAAACTTCAGTCTCTCCCCCCTCTATATATTCAAATCTGGGTTTCTTCATTCAAATGAGTATATTAAGTGGAATATTTGGGTCTGCCCCAATAGATATGCCATGTGTAGGCTTTTTATGTACAGTATGATCAATCTGACAAAAAGGAGGAGTAATGGTCTACCTAAAATGTATATGTGTGTAAGCAGATGCTTATTGTTCATACAATGCAGGGAACATGGGAATGTTACGGGCAAGACTAACAAGTATGACCTAAATATCACGTCCCATTTTTCATAAAATGACCTTTTGTTAAGTCCTACTCATCATTTCTACACAGAACATGCTAAAATGGAAGAAACCACTTCTTTAATTATACACCTTTGTTGTTTTTTTAAGTTCCTGCTATGCTGTTCTGAAAAACAGGTCAAGGCACTACTGTGTTTTCCTCTGGTACCTGTTAACCTCTTTATGAAAAATATATTAGCACAAATTCAAATTTTGTACAACCAAGGATAGCAAGAACACAAAATCAAGCCAAGTACAAGGCACATTCTCTTTTATTACTTTCGCAGAGATGAAATAATTTTTCACAGCTTTGAAATGTGCTGCACTCTTGAGCTTGGAAAGAAATATCATTTGAAATTATTCAACAGAAAAAGCTTAAAAGGAGAACAACTATGGAGGCAAGAGAACAAATCAGGAGGAGAACAACTTTATAATATCCAGGGGATGTCTGTTAATTGGTGAGTATGTACTCTACATTTAAGGGATAGTAGTACAAAATAGTGTTACAACCACTAATGCAATGTGGTGATTTGAGTGTTGGAAACCAGAAGTTGATTCCCAGCTTTCCCACAGAAAGCCAATAGGTGACCTTGGGCATGTCACATACTCTCATCTTGGGGGAAAAACCCTCTATGATGTGGTTGCCTTAGGTCCAATATACACTGCATTATAATGGTCAGTGTAGACTTACTTAAAGAAAATTGAACCACATTGAACTGGATTATATGAGTCTACACTGACCATTATAATGCAGTGTATATGGGACCTAAGGCAACCACATCATAGAGGGGTTGCATGTAATCTGCATTCTGAAACTGGATTACATGGCAGTATAGATAGAGTCTTAGAGTCACTATAAATTGGAATATTTATTTATTTATTATTTTGTTGTCTTTTTTCTAATAATAATAATAATAATAATAATAATGCTTTATCTGTACTCTGCCACCATCTCCCCAAAGGGGTGGCTCACAAAGGCACTCAAGGTGCAACAAACAAAATACAATAAGTGTCTTAATAATATCATGATAACAATAACAGTAACAACAGCATAACACCAAAACCCCCACTAGTTCAAAATCAATAAAATGCAACAGTGTCAGCAGATATAAAACAAATTGCAATCATTATCAGTCTGTAAGTGCAAGGAGAAATAATCAACTCGGTCCTCATTATGATCAATTCCTAAACAAAGGCCTGCATGAAGAGCCATATCTTCAAATTGATTCAAAACATTTGAAGTGTGTTTGGTAATCTAATCTCTTTGGGGAGGGCATTCAAAATCCAGGGGGCCACTACCGAGAAGCCCCTCTCCCTCATTCCCACCAACCGCACTTGAGACAGAGGTGGGACCAAAAGGAGGGCTTCCCCGGTGGATCTCAGGGCCATAGAAGGTGATCTCGAAGACAGGCTGGACCTGAAGCATATAGGGCTTTATAGGTGATAACCTGCACTTTGAATTGAGGCTGGAAACTTATCGGGAGCCAGTGGAGCTGTTTTAATAGGGGCATCATATTTTCCTGATAATTGGCCCCAGTTAGTAATCTGGCAGCCGATCTTTGCACTAGTTGCACTTTTCAGGCTGTCTTCAAAAGCAGCCCCACGTAGAGTGCATTGCAATAGTCAATTCTAGATGTAACTAAGGCGTGGATCACCACAGCCAAGTCAGGCTTTTGAGGTATGGTTGCAGTTTGCACAAAAGCTTTAACTGTGCCCTCCTAGCCACCACTGACACCTGAGCATAAAGCATCAGAGCTGACTCCAGGAGAACCTCCAGACTGCTGACCTGTGTAAACCCATCGAGCACAGGTTGCCACCCTATAGCCTGATCAGTCTCGTGACTGACCAGGAGGACCTCTGTCTTGTCTGGGTTAAGCCTCAGCTTATTAGTCGTCATCCAGTCCATCACAGCCAGGCCAGAATCTGGGGAGCTTCCTTCTGTCAGGCAGATAAAAAGACCTGAATTCAAACAACTATGACAAAAACAAAGTACAAGGAATGGTGAGAAAATGAATGAATGAAGGATTGAGAAGCCAATGACTTGCCAAAAGCTAACGAAATATCCATAGCAGTATAGATGGAAACCATTTGGGGTCTACATTCCATGAATTTACATGGCCAAAAGCAAAAGCAGACAGAATTGTAGATGGATCTCTTACCCTTATTCAGTACACAATGAAGCAGAATTTAACCTGACATTCTCCTCCTCCAATTGTTGCCACATTCTCTTTATCAACTTTATTTAGAGGAGGGTGTAAATAATACCAATTAAATTAGAAGAATAAATGGCCCATATACCAGGTGAGAAAAGGTATGAACTGAGGAAAGTACATTTCAAATAAAGCAGATCAAGATTAAATCTGTATAAAAAGAAACTCATTTTCAATTCAGTAGATGGAACTTGACTAAATAGATGCAGAATATAGAAGCAGAATATAGATCAAATTGATCATTTCAAACTGTAATGAAAAAAAAACCGGACTGATGGATTTGTTATCAGATTGAATGTATTTGGGAATGAAACACCTAGTAGGCCAGGAAGAAAAAGCAAGGGGGAATTTCCTGAGATATGAGATGTCTGCAATCAAAATTAATTTCCAAAGTTTTTAGAAATAATAATTATGAGATTCCTTATCATTTGAAATATTTTCTATCATTGCCAAAGATCAAAGCATCCAAAAATGAAATAAAATGCAGAATCAACTAACAAAATCCATTTTTGCCATTGCTAGAAAGATTTTGCTCTAAGTTATCAGTTCAAAAGAAGAAGATCAAGCTGAAATCTATATGAAAATCACTCAATTTTAAATTTTGTAGATGCATCTTTGTGCACTATGGATTTTGCTTTGTTTTGTTTTTTTAAATATAAAAATACAAGAACAAAATCAAATAGGACTCATATAAAATAGCCTTGGTGTGGGAAAAGCTGGCCTGAGTCCCTCATTGGAGATGAGAAGGTCAGGATACAAAAGTTTTAAATAAATAAAATAATAAAAATATATATTTAAAATAATTTTTGAGATATAGTTCTCAAATATGTTTCTGAAGAAACATAAGTCAAAATAGTATTTATAATACACTTGCTGCCAGTATAGTTTTTTCTTCTTCTGTTGCATCTCTCCCCCCAATCTGGTTTACTATTAATACCTACTTATCTGGCCCTTGACCTACTACAAATTCTTCCCCATTTTACCTCCAGAATTATCCACAAGCTAATGTACTACACGGAAATGAGCGAATACCATCATGTTTTGTTTTAAGAGTTTTAAGAAACCTTTCCTAGCTTTGATACTATGTGCAGCCACTGGTCAAAACAATTCCATGGCCACATTATGCATTCTCAACCCAATGAAATATGTTTGAGTTGATCTCAGGTGACAGGAGGGCAGAGAGTACAGAATATCCCATTCATCATATACTTATGAGGGCATTAATCGTCATTCCACAGTGTCTCATACTTTGAAAGATGAGCAGCAGAGAACATACGGAAAGAGTTTCAGGTTCGGTTTTTTTTTCTTTCTCCTTTCATTTTTTTAAAAATAATCTATTTGGAGGATTAAGACACCCCTGTGTTCAGTTGCACCTCATATATTTCTAGTCTTATATCTCCATCTGCATCTCCCTGTGCTGCCATTAAAATGAAATGTAAGCTTGCATTGAATTATGTTTTTATAAGTTGTTGTTGCTGTTGTTGCACAGCTCTGGCTATAATAGGAAATTTTACTTTTGAATTTAACAGAAAAGCTAAGTCATTGGTGAAAAGAGTTGCCAGACTGGAAATGGGGGTGGGTTTCTATGAATTAGTTTAAGCATTAATGGGATGACATACCCTAAAGCTCCATCAAGCAGGGCAAACATACTAGTCCTCTCTCACCTTCCAAACCCCAAATTTCAGCCACAGTTCTCCCATCCCAATATGGCTCTTCTTTAACTGGTCAATAATATGGAACAGTAGCTAGATCTAGGGGTTGTAGCACCCCAGTTCTCGTTCGTGCCTGGGGGGCATGGGACAGCACCAGGGGTTCCACTTGCATTAGAGCCAGCAGCAGCTGAGATTGATTCTGAAGAGGATTTAGAGGGGCTGGAAGAAGGAGATTTTGCCATAGCTGGGCCTTCTTCTCCCACAGAAAGCCTAGCCTGGGATGAAGGCTGGCCTGATCCTTATGAGGATATGGAAAGCCAGCTGCAAACTGAAAGCAGCGATAGTGAAGAGTATGAACGGCCGGGGGGGCGAGGATCGCAAGAAAGAATGCATGAAGACCTGGAGGAGGATAGCTGTGAACTAGATAGGGAGTTCGACTCTCACGGAGATAGAGACCCAGGTGCTGGGAGGCAAGGCCGAACCTTTGATAGGAGATGGAGCATCGAGTCTAGCAGGAGGGGTTGGTTTCATAGCCTAGACAGACCGAGGTCCCGTACCACAGATTGGAGAAGGAGAAGCCTAGAGCGTCGGGGTCCTCGCCATGAAGATTAAGTAGAGGATCCGTGGGAACGGATCCTCAGTACCTCGGCCACGTCTATTCTATGCAGACGTGTTAGCGAGGCTAGACCATGGAGCTAAGTTTGGGCTAGTGGCCTGCCAAGGGAGCCTTGGACCTTGTATCTTGCATGTTCCTGATTCGCTTTTGCTAAGCGGAGCCTTGCCAAGAGAGCCTTGGACTTTGTACCTTGTTTTGTTCCTGATTCTTTTGCTAAGCGAGGCCTTGTCAAGTTTTGGTTACTTTCAAGCCAAGCTGTTTTTGGACAATACTTTATACTACAATTGCTTTTGCATTTCTGGACAATTACCTTTTCAACTGTTTTTATTCTTCAATAAAGTAGTTAGCTGAATATTGTCTCGGTGTGTGTGATTAAGGGGCCGGCCCAGTCCGTGCATTGTGACAGGGGTTATCTAGGGGATCTAGGGGTTGTTTCCTGTGTTTAAAACAAAGACTAGTTTTAAAAATTGCATTAATACAATTTTTAAAAACTCATTTTGTACTTTGCAGTTTTAGGAAAAACTGGAAAAATTTTTTGCATGTGTCTCTGGATCAGGGTAGAATCAGATAAAGCTTGGGATCACTGGATATTGGGATAGATTGGTTGGTGGTTACCAAGTCTGGAAACTTTGTGGTGTATGTCATTTTATTTCATGCTTAGTGCATAAAATTAAAAGCTAGCAAGGCTTTTAAAATGTAGGCATCCCGTGCAGAACTGACACGTGTATGTATGGGTGGGAGGTGGCCAAGGAAAAGTCACAGGAAAGGGTTTATTTTGTAACCTTTTAAACTCTAATAAGTGTATGTCTGAGTGAGCTATTGCATGCATGTGTGTGCGCTTTCTCTATTCCTTCACCATTGGATCACCTTCCCATCTCAATGTGTGGCTGATAGAAGGCAGCAGACATGCCCTTCCTCTTCTTCCCTCTAGCTTGCAATGACCTCTGACAGGGCTATGGGGAACACTGAGAATGAAGTGGGGAAAGAGAGAAGGTTACCTCCTCTCCCCTTCCCTCATTACCTTGTCATACCGGCTGACAACACGGCAAATGATGCAACAGGTAGGTCCCTTGTCATGGCCGGAAACCACTATGGTGTGCTGGAGAAGGAGAGGACAGCAATGCTAAACAACATTTGGCACCACTGAGTGATGGAGACTCCCTTCTGCCTTCCCAGTGGTTGGGGGTATTCATTGTGGGACAAAAATCAGGGCTAATCTGGCATCTAGTATGCCAAAGTAGCCCTGTGCTTTGGGTCAATATAGATCTGTCCAAAGTCCCTTTAGGACCCTTCCTGCCATGAACTTTGCCTACCTCCTGTTTCCTAAGTTTCATGCTTTAAATTATTCATTTAAACATCTTGAAACTGAGATTGTGCGTTTAAAGTGTGGCAGATTTTCTGTTCCCATTTTTATTTGCTTTTGCCAGTGTACTGTGATTTAATCCTCCAAAGTAAAATAAATTGCTTGGAGAAATTCCTACGTAAATCAGAAAACACAGAAGCATACTCATGTTGAAAGAAGGTCTTCTTAAAGCTGCCATGCTCCAAGACATCAGGGACTACAAAAGATTAGAGCAACCTCCACATTATGGCTTTGCCCATGTTTCTGTTTCCGTTTGAGAAACCAAAATCTGTTTCTTTGCACCAAACTGTGTTCCATATGCCCTAAATTAAATCCCTTCTTTTCTTTCTTCTCAAGAAATTTGATTTAGCATTCCCAGGGCTTTGTAACCATCAGTGTTTACATATACACACTCCCCATTCTTGCCCTACATGGATAGATGTTTGGAGCCAAGTTCGGCAGCTGGTTAATCCAAGTTTTAAACGAAGCTCTTTGCAAACATTTGCAGTCATAAACTCTTCAAGTCTGATCACGGAGAACCTTTCTCTCCATCATTTTAAGCATTCTGGACAAGTGTGGGGAATAAGATATAGTTTCACAATGGAATGAGAGAGGGGGGCAGGTAGACTCCACTGTTAGATCTATTCTTGGTGATATTTTCTATGGAGTCTAGCAGAACAAAATAAAACTTAACAGTAAAATTAAAAGCTATGGAATATCCACCATTTCTAGTTAACACTGGCACTTGAGGGATCATAGGCAATGTTGTTATCAATCTTCATTTTGCAAAAGTAATTAAGTTTCCTGGGCTTTCCATACATTATAATCTTTCTCACACCAACGTGCTTTGCTTTCTTTGAAATCCAGAGAAGATAATAACAAATCCTGAAGTTTATTGGGACTTGGTTAAGTTTTCAGTAGCCATAATTGGTCAGCAGCTGTCGATATTTTGTTTAATCTTACACAGAACAGCTGACCTACTCTTGACTCAAGAGGCCATTTGATGCTTGTATATAATTTTGGTGTTTATTTCACTGCTCTCCTGCTCTTCTTTGAAAGAGGTTGACCAAAGTGATATTAAATACTGTATATGACATAGTATCATTGCAAGTGACAGATATATGAACACCATGTAGATTTTAGCTAGGGGGTGTTGGTGCCAAATGGACTATTCCTTTCAAAACTACAGACAGTCCTTGGGTTACAAACATCCCATAGTTAGGAATGGGGATGAGACAACAGTAAGGGAGAGAAATCTGCCCCTAGGATAGGAAATTCACTCCTGAAAGAGTAATCATGGGGGGAAAGTGTGTCAACTGAAGCCACATCACCAATCCTTGTTTCCACAAAAAGCCAAATATTCCAAAACCAAATTACCACATGGACAGAAAGTGAGGTAAAATCTTCCAAACAGGGACATAGACAGCAAAATGAACATCCCAGGGATGTTAACTTTTCCCTATGCTATCCATCGCTAAAATATTTTTAAAATGTTTTTCTATCTTTACTCCTTGAGAACATAAAATCTATGAAAAATTGAATTGGGGAGGATATGACTGTCAGGACTGTCAGCTTTTGAAAAAAGTCAGCTTTGTGTTCAGACTTTGGCAGAATATGGCCATAGTCAAGCTATTTATTTAAATTATTTACATGCTTTAATCTTGAGCCAGAAATGCTTCCAGAACAGCTTACATATAAATAAAAACAAGACAGTCTTTAGCCTCAAGATTACCATATAAAAGACATAGAGCAAAACAAAAAGTGAATGAGAAAGAAAAAATAAAATAGGGAAACTTTGACACCAATTCTTAATGTTATATTTCCATCAATAAAAACAAGTTGCTACAAACAAGGCACTTACTTATTGGAAGTTCTCCTCCCAGTGGCAAAAATTATTATTATTATTACTATTACTATTATGTTTATTTATACCCTGCTTTTTGCCTCCACAAAGGATACTCAAAGTGATTTACACTGAAAGCATTTCGATACAATTTAAAATCTACAAACATACAAACATTAAAAATACAATTAAATATTGATGGTATAAATGGTATTTTATAAAAAAAATCACAATTAAAATCCATAAAAACTTATTAAAGACACTCACAAGCTAAAACTCCAGCACCATCTGACTTGATATTTTAAAACCTTTTTTAAAGCCTGTCTGAATAGAAAGGTTTTAGCTTGCCACTGGAAGAACCACAGGAAGCGGCAATTCTGGCTTATTTGGGAAGGGAGTTTCACGGTTAATGGGCAGCAACTGAGAGAGAAGATCCGCTTTCTCATTCCTACCAACTGAGATTGCAGTGGAGGTGGGACTGAGAAAAGGGCCTCTATTGAAGATCTCATGGCCTGGGCAGTTTGTACTGGGAGATGTGGTCAGCCACTAGCCTGGACCTGAACCATCGAGGACTTTAAAGGTCATAACCAACACTTTGAATTGTTCCCATAAAAAGAAAGGCAGCCAGTGGAGATGTTGCAACAGAGGAGATGTCCCCTTCCTGTAGCCAGCCCCAGTTAGCAACTTGGCTGTAGCTCTTTGGACCAGCTGAAGTTTCTGAACACTCTTCAAAAACAGCCCCACACAGAGCTCATTACAATAATCCAGACAGATTGTATCAAAGACATGCAATACCATGGCAAGATCGGGCTTCTCATGTAATGGGCACAGTTGGCACACAAGTTTCCATTGTACAGAGGCCCTTCTGGTCATGGCAAATACCTCCAGGTTCAATGCTGAATTCAGGAGTACCCCCAAACTGTTGACCTGTGTCATCAGGGGAGTGTAACCTCATCCAGAATATGCTGTATCCTTATTTCCTGCCTTCCAACTGATCAGGAGCACCACTGTATTGTTTGGATTAAGTTTCAATTTGTTTCTTCTTGTTCAGTCCATTACTGATGACAGGTACCAGTTTAGAGTCAGGACAGCTTCCTTGGCTTTAGATGGGAAGGAGTGGTTGAGTTGGGTATCATCTGCATATGGGTGGCACTGTACACCAAAACTCCGGATGACCTCTCCCAGCCAGTTTCATGTATATGTTAAACACTGCACAGCATGGGGGACAAAATAAAACCCTGAGGAATCCTACAGGACAACGGCCAGGGATTTAAACAGGAGGCCCCTAGTACCACCTTCTGGATACGCCCCCTCCAGGAAGGAATGAAGCTGCAGTAAAAAAGTGCCTCCAAGAACCATCCCAGCAGGACAGCCCAAGAGGATGGTATTGAAAGCTGCCAAGAAGTTCAGGAGTACCAACAGGGACACACTCCCCCTGTCCACTTCTCTGTGTAGGTCACCCACCAAGGTGATCAAAGCTGTCTCTGTTCCATAGCTAGGCATGAAACCAGATTGAAATGAACCTAGATAATCTGTTTCATTCAGAAATCCCTGGATTTGAGAAGTCACCACACACTCCAAAACCTTGCTCAAAAAGGGAAGGCATGACACTGGCCTATAGTTATCTATCATGGGGTTCAGGGACATTAAAAATATATAGGTTTTACAACTGCCTCCTATAGGCAAGTTGAAATCCTGCCTTGTTCCATGGAGGCATTGACCACTGCCTTTACCTGCTCAGCCAGTCTCCCTCTGGCCTGTTTGATCAGCCAGGAAGGCAAGGATCTAGAATATATGTGGGAGCATTCAGAGAAGCCCCAAATACTGTTTATACTTAAGATCACATCTTCATATTAGTTCTAGCTTGACTGCATTACCTTTCACTTAAAGTCTGAATTGCATCAGCATTCTTCTATCCATCATTATATATCATGCAGTGCAATCATGGCCAGCCCTAGCATTAGGTACAGTGTCTAATTTTTGTTCTCAAAGGCAGAAATAATGAGTTTTTCTACTCTTTACAGTTAATGATGTTATTCTGCAAAAAAAAACAAACAAATCTCAAACATTCCACCCTCTGTACACTAGTAACTGCAAGTAATATGATTTTGTGCACACAATTCTTTTCTTTGATGCAGAAAGTCATGTTTTCCACACAGAAAATTCTGGTTTCTATACAAAAATAATCCATGAGTTTAAAAAATATTTAAAATGCACACAATTTCCCATATTGTGCAGCTATAGATGGGCTTGAAGCCAACCTTAAAAACTATGTGATAGACATTGAAAACTAGGAAGCCTTAGCCCTCGAATGTTCTAATTGGAGGTCAACTATTGCAACCCTGACCAGGACTGCCTTCCACCTAGGAAACTGATATCCTCACTGTGGGAGAAAATGCAGATCAAGAATAGGTCTCTAGCTACAGACCAATTGCCAAAACCCTACACTTGGAAGGCAATCATACTTGGCCACCAGGGCTCACCTAAGTAAGTAAGTATTATTGGGCTCTGCCATTACCTTTCCCTGAGTCATCAGCTACTGATCACAAGCATACATTTTCTTATGATGCTCTGGTGACCATTTTACAACATTAAGGGCAATCTGAAGTGAAAACCTAATTCCCTGGTGTAGAAGAAATGTAATCTTGACATCATATGATACAATTCCTTTTCACTTTGTGGGGAAAAAACCCTTGAAAAAAATCTTCTTTTGTACAAAGTAACAGTTGAAATCCTGCACCAAAGGTGACAATGTGCAACTTTACAATGATAGACTTATGCTGCTCACACAATATTCAGCCATGTTAGAGAATTGTGATAATGCCCATTGGGATACTGGGCAAGATGTTCTACAGAGGGCACAGTGAAATGTGGAACCATTTTTTTCTGGCGATATGCAGAGCAGTTATTACCTTTCACTTTCCCATGTCTTGGATTGCACTCATTTTTCATGTGGAATAAGAAGATCTTCACTATCCAGGATTCTCTTCATCTGATTTTTTTGTCATTTTTAAAACCTCTTCATTGTCTACTTTTTGTCCCCATCATCTCAGATCCTGGAGGACAATGAGAGGAAGAAATATGTTAGAAGAAGAAAAAACCTCATAGCCCATCACACTTCCCCTAGTCAATTATGTGCACAATTTTGGACTTTAACGTATTTTGGATTTTGAAATTCTGGGTAAGAGGTACTCAAACTGTATTAGACATTTACTCCAAGTATGTAACTGAAATGTTACTACCTTATTCTAGGTCAGTGGTTCTCAAGCTGTGGCTCCCCAGATGTTTTGGCCTTCAACTCCCAGAAACCATAACAGCTGGCAAACTGGCTATGATTTCTGGGAGTTGTAGGTCAAAACACCTGAGGACCCACAGGTTAAGAACTACTGTTCTAGGGGAAAAGACCGACTCCTTATTCCTGGCAACTGAAGCACTTCTCCTATTTAACTCTCCCTCTATTTTTGAACTCTACTACACTCCCTTTCCTTTAGGTTTTTCTGGCTATTGGGCTAAACCACAAGGCTCTGTGATATACTTTTGATGTGAATCGGCTCCATCATCATAAATGGTGATTTCATCCATGATGGTGTGTAACGTCTAAAAGGCCTATGGTAAGAACTATTGCAAAACAAAATTAGTACAGGGAACCAATACATATAGCTAAATGAATTTTTCCACTTACATTTTTAACTAACACATCCAATATGCCATTCTGTAAAGCCTTGTCAAGTCCATTTCCTGTAATTTGTTCAGTACTTTGCAATTGGGGGAGGGGGGTGCTTAAATAATTTAACATTTGGTGCTTTCACTTATCATCAGTACTTTGGTTCTTTTTTGCTTCATTATTCATTAGTTCCACTTATTATTTTCTTGTTTGCATGCTTTCAGCCAGTTAAAAGTGTGGCATATTTTCTTCACAGCCAATCAGATGTATACAATGCCTAGGGGCACTTTCGGGATTCAGTAAAGTAGAGGAACTGCTGCAGGCTGTTTTCTTCCAGCAAAGTTGATGAAAGATGTGATTGGGAGAAAATAGTCATCTGCTTCATTACTAGAGATTTCTTGGGAGATGAAATTATTAGGTCGCCATAGAGTTCCAATCATACAACAGCAATATGTTCTCTCTCTCAAATTCTGTACACTGTGAGGATAAAAAAATTAGTTTTAGCAGCATTAAAGATTTCCGGTTAATTTGAACAGAGAGTGGACAAACATAGCAACTAAGGCTGTGCACTGATCAGTTTTTCTTATTGCTAGCAGGCCATGCCCCAAAGACAATCAAAATGAAGTTCAAGCAAACTTCTTCCTCTTCCTCTTCCCTTCTGGTTATGAAAATTAGCCCTTGAATCAACACTCTTCCAAAAGCTGGAGAGAAACAAACTACATTGCCAGTGGCCGGCTCTACAATGGCAGGGGATTACACATTACATTACAGATTTCAATTTATATACCGCCACTCCCTGGAAGCTCGGAGCAATTTACAATATAACATCAAAACAATATACACAAAATCAAAAACATAAACAACATACAGTGTACAAATACAACAATAATTTAACAAATACCTGTCTCAAAGGACCGGCTCTGAATTAATACTTCCTAAGCACCCAGTTTGCGACAGGTCCCATGGATGAGTGATATGCTCTTAAAATGGGGTGGAAGTCTGCCATGCAGAAGTCAACAAGGAGGAAACAAGTAACAGAGGGAAGCAACATTTACTCTATCTTCCTTGGAAGATGTCACCCGTTGTTTCATAGGTGCTTCATGTTCCCTTTTTTGTGAATCAGTTGATGTTCACCCCTTCTCCTGTTTTCAAAAGTAAAGCAGTCCTTTCCCCCCTTATGTCGTGATTCAGACCGCCTTAAAGGAGCCAAGCCCAATTAAGTAAATAGTAAAAGTTTATTAACAGAGTCACAAATTTCAAAAATAGAGCAAACTGTCCAAAACCACTGTAAAGATGAACAAAAGAGACTCAAGAAACACAAAATACAACCAACCAGGTCAAAAGCTTTCAAACAAAGTAGAAAGCAGATTAAACCGCTAGAAAATCCACATTAAACAGGAATACGGCAAAACAAGAAAACAAGTCATCGTTCAGTCCTGTGTCATCAATCTGGGGAAGCAGAGCACACCAAACGAGGTTGTCAGAGCAGTCCTGGGTCAAGCTGGAAAAGGTAGCCAAAGAAGAAACATAGCCAAACGGTCCGAAGTCAAAAGCAGGAAGACAGTCAGATCAAAGTCCAAGAAGGGAGTCCAAGGTCCAGAGTTCATGTTCACGAGCAATCCAGCGACACAGGGCAGGGCTTCAGACAGCAAGTACAACTCCTTGCCAGCTGCAAAGAAGGATTATTTCCTAGCCACCTTTATTCAAAGCTCTGCCTCAGAACTCAATTGGACTGATACCCCATTATCATCCCTTTCAACTGCCAGCACTTCTTCACATGCTGCCTTTTGCCTCTCATGCCAAGCCATTTGTCTTCTGGGCGGAAGAGGGTCTACGACAACTTAGATCACCCCATTAATGTGGGATATAATGAGCATGGTGATCAGCAAGAACCCTGATTCTCATCACTCCAATTCCCATCTTGTGTGAATCCCACAAATGAATCACAAATATCACATATCTGTTGAACCTTCGTCCAATCCATGTCACTGGACACCTCTTCAGAACTCTGTGAATCCCCAACCCCACTTCCCATAGACTGCTCCTCATTATCACAACCATCATCCTCTGAAAACCCCAAAAATGTATCATCATCAGAAGACTCATTAAGTATTTGCCTTTCCTGCTCTTCATCTGACTCTTGCTCTTGAGTAGACCTTTGTGCAGCTCTGATTGCAGGTTCTGCTCTCTCAGCCTCAACTATGACACCTTAAGCTCTCTTTTGTGTGCTAAAGTTATCTAGAGAGGTGTAATTGCTAACCAACAATGACTGGAAATAGAAATATGTTAATATAATCATTTAAATGTATTCTTTAACATTTTGATCATTTAAAGTCTGTATTCTATTTTAATGTATAGAGAAGATCAACCTGGGTCTGTATGAAATAATAGTGGGAAGTAAATATACATTTTATATCCCCTCTTCTACCATCTAAATTTTCATCTAATCCTAGAAGTGATAAATGCACAATCATTCTTTTTTTATTCTTGTGTAATTAATGACAAACTTATTTTAAAATTTCTAAAAAAGGGAATGGTGCATTCTCTTTCATTATGTATTATTACTATAGCTGGTTTTAGCCAAGAATAAGGTATCCTACCCATTATAAAATGTAATACAGTTGAATTCATGTTTGTTTTAGTCTTGAAAACTTACCCACAGTCTAGAAAACAGTGCATCCTTTCTAAAGATTCATAACCCCTCTATGGTAATTTAGATATAAGAATATACCATATGGTTAATCATATTGTCCAGTTAATTAGCTACTATGTATGCTGACAGTTAAAAAAACAAGTCAGGATCTTGGGCAAAAAAAATCCTTAAGAATTATTTCATTTGAGGGACAGATAATGAATTTGTTAGAAGCTGGATCAGAGTCAAATCTTCAATCGCTAGATGTGGTACCTCCCCAGTTTGCTTTATCACAGCTTTTCCTGCTTGCATTTGAATGTGCCACTGTAGCATCTTATTTATTATGCATGAAGACTGAGGCCTGTTCACACTATCTACATGTATGGAATAGATCAAGCACCACATTTCTATATCTCTGAGAACTAAACCATAGAAGACTTAGTTTTTTAACACAGCTCTTCCTGCTGCTATCTGAATTGTTAAGATACTTCCTGGTCAGGCAATAAAAATAATTTTATAATGGTGGGGAAAATAATGCAACTTCACCAAATAAAAAATAAAATTCCTTATATATTGTGGATAACAGGATATGAGGAGACTGAGTTCATATGTGTGACTGATTATGTCACAAATACTCTCCATACTTCATTGAAATTATTATGTGTCAATAGATGATCTGTTGCTGTTAGCTTAAGGGCAAGGGCTTTGTAATGTTCTATACAGTAAACCGTATTCTGAAATGTATTATGAAACATACATCATAATATAATATTAAAAATGACTTATACTTAAAAATCTATTCAAAAGATAAAATGTTCACAGAATGCTTAGATATGTTCTTATGTCAAACAACGTGAAGTTCACTTTTCATTCACTGAAAGGCAAACTCGGGGTTGCAATTGACTTTTCTTTCCCTTCACTATAAGCATGTAATCAATTCCAATTGAAATTGCTTTTGAAACTCTGTTATGCAAATACATTCACTTAGCATTTACCAAATGAAAGTTGAAAATGCCTTTAGGTGACTAAGACGGCGTGGAGAGCAGAAACCACAAGAAGTTGGAGAGAAAATGTTTTGCTAAAACAACTGTGTGGTATAAAGGAGGAGAGGAAAACATTCTTAATTCATTATATGTGATGCTGAAGCACTTGATATTTGCACATTCTTCTTCCAAATCCAAGTGTAGCATTCTGCCCTGTGAGCACATTTTTGGAGCAAGCACATATTTGAATTGTTTGTTATTTATTGGCAGTGATCTAGCATTCAGCTTTTGACTACTAAGGAAAAGGGTACATTCTGGAAATTTATGGTGCAGCATAAATTGAAAAAAATATTATTTAATTATTTAATATAAGACTAAGGCCCCTTCCATACTGCACTATATTTCAGGATCTGATCCCACGTTATCTGATTTAAACTAAATTACATGGGTCTCCACTGCCAGATAATCTGAGATGAGCAGATAATCTGGGATCAGATCCTGGTATATAGGGACAGTGTGAAAGGGGGCTTAGTCTTATATTAAATAACTCAGGAAGAAAAAAGGACCTTACATTTAGTTAGAGAAGTCCCTAAGCCAGTGATTCTCAATCTGTGGGTCTCCTTGTGTTTTGGACTACAACTCTCAGAAATCCCAGCCAGTCTACCAGCTGTTAGGATTTCTGGAAGTTGAATCCCAAAAGCACTGCCCTAGACCTAGATCACTTATTCATTTCCCGACTCTTCAAACTTATAAATGGGTTATAAACATCATTTCCCAATTAGTTCTATCATAAAAACATGAAAAATTTATTAAACTACAGAAACTTTGTTTATGAGGGACATCCTGCAGCATATTTTGCTATTATCCAATGAATATCTCCTAGAGTCTCAACCTATTCAATAAAGGTTGTGGTGGCCATAGAAATGAGGTTTCAGGGGTATAACCACTACTTTCAAAGTAAGTACCACACATTTAAACAGGAAATAAGACTTTCAAACCAGGAACAGTTTTTCCCCCAAATTTTGTTATATTGATGGAAGGTTGAATTTTGTTCTGTTGACATTTTTCACTTTAGGCCATTTGAGCGCGCACACTCACCCCTTTCCTTGCTGAAGGGAATTTGGGTTCAGTAGAATTTCAGTCAGCCTAGTGCTGTCTTAGCCAGCTTTTGCCACTATGTCCTACTATGAGGGGAAAATTGTGCAGAATTGTGCAGAATTCTTGCTGATCTTTGGTTCTTCCTGACAAGACATCCTAGCTATTAGAAAACAAATTATTCCCACCTGGAGATGAATGAATATTTTTACACCCCCGGCTAAGCATATGTAGGGATCTCTATAAAACAACTCTTCTAAAGTTGTAATAATAGAAAGACAAAGAGGGAAAGGAAGAGCAGGCAACTACCATACAAAATATTTTAAGCTGCATTTATGAAAGAGGGAAGCTATCGCTAAAAAATGGCCTCTCAAAGTAGAGTTAGTGAGTTCCATAATGAGTGATCTCAAGATAATTCTTCAGTTTGTACATTAATTGCAAATAATGCAAGATGCATTTCTGAAAAGCTCAGCATAATTGTCAGTATTTGTGTCTCTGAAGAAAATAGCTGTTTGATCTTTGCATACCTTGTGACAATCATGGCCCATTTAGAGATTGAACTATTAATAGTGAACATAGTCTCCAACCAACTATTCCCTAAATTAGGACAAGTCAGAAATATCAGTCAAATAACTGGCAGATTATGAAGTGCAAAGAAAGTATTATTTGAAATATCTTAAGTAAGCAGATGTTCAGCCTAGCAGGTTGGAAAAAGATGGAGGACTTTATCAGCCAACACATGTATCCTGCTGCTGATGTGCCTTCTTCCCATGATAGTCCCATCTCTAGCTATTAATGGCTAAAATCAGTCTCTATCTCCCAATCCCACAATGTTCTCATCACCTACATTGGTGTGATGGGTCACTTCCACTTCTCTGCAGACATGCCAGCAGTAAACTCTCATCAGGGAATAGGATTCTACTTTTTTACTCCTTCCCTCTTACTATTTCCAAGATGGCTATTTTCCTATATTTTATATTTATATTTGCCCTTTTTTGGTTTAAAATTGTGTAATTGCACAATTGAATATAAATAAAAACTACAAATTTAAGAACAACAGTAGTGTGTAGAAAAATAAGCATGAGGTCACAGATTGGCAAATTTTGTACAATTGCTCTAATGAAGAGAAGTGGAATGTTGATGAAACAAAAACGAGAGAAAATCTAGCATGAGAAATAATAAATAAGTGATCTGAGTACAGAGAACAAAAAAGGCTGAAAACATTTCTTGACAGGGCCAACACAGTGATGGTCAGAAATTGGTTACTTAATTGCTTTGTGTAGTTGGCCTATGAAATTCTGTTTCCCATTGGTTTATAAGAAATGCAGTTAACAATCCTGTTTTGACAAAATTTGGTCCCCATAGAGGTACAGCGGGTTAAGCCACTGAGCTGCTGAATTTGCTGACCAAAAGATTGGTGGTTCAAATCCAGGATGTGGGGTGAGCTCTCACTGTTAGGTTGAGCTTCTGCCAATCTAGCAGTCCCAAAACATGCAAACGTGAGTAGATAAATAGGTACCACTTCTGCAGGAAGATAATGGTGCTCAATGCAGTCATGCTGGCTTCATGACCTTGGAGGTGTCTAATGACAACACCTGCTCTTCAGCTTAGAAATTGAGAGGAGTGCCACCCCCCAGAGTCAGACACGAGTAAACTTAATGTCAGGGGAAACCTTTACCTTACCTTGGAAGAAATAAGACCAAGGAGAGACTAGGAAGAGTATAAAGCCCCCTCCTTCGGCACAAAGGTTGGCTGTTTTTGATAACTTCCAGAGGGTTCAGAGAGAAGGAAGATAAGTGTACACCAAACAGTAACTTCTTAGTGTTTTCTGGTGTCTGTTGTACATAAGGTCCAACAGCTTCAGGAGAATCAGCTAAAGTAAAATCCCATTATTTCCCAGGTCAATGTTTATTGCATTGATTACTACAAATGTGCTGATGGAACCCAACATTGAAAGTCAGTTTTTCCCATCTTTCCTCATAAGGTATGGACAAACTTCATCCCTCAAGGTGTTTTGGAGTTCAACTCCCAGAAATCCTAGCCAGCTTACCGGCTGTTAGGAATTGTGGCAGTTGAAGTCCAAAACACCCGGACGGTCAAAGTTTGTCCATGCCTTTATTATACTTTCAGTGGAAATGCTCGGAAAAAACACTTCCAGCTATGTAGAAGACAATAAAAGGTCTGGGTTAGGTTATGATTTAAAAAGGAGCTTCTTTGTCAGAGGCTTTGTATATGGTGTGCTTCCTCTGACAAATAGAAAAAACCCTGTTCCTCTCCAAGATGTGTGGTATGCCTTCAAGTTGCTTCCTATGTATTGCAAACTGATCCAGGGAGAGGTGTTGTGGGTTTTTATTGTAAGTTTTGTCCAGAGGGGGGTTCACTTTTCTCTTTCTGAGGATGAGTGAGAGGAACTTGCCTACAGTCACCCAATGGGTTTCTATGGCTGAGCAGCATTGGCAACTTACCATGGAAACTTGCAAGGGCTTTAAAATGGGCCTTTCAGCCATCTGCAGAATTCTTGGAAATGTAGTTTGGAAAGGCGAGGACCTCTGTAGCTGAGAATTCAAACAGTTCCACCCTAGACTTTCAAGTATATGCTACTATGTTTCTAATAATAAAATTGCTTAAAAGATAATTAAGCTTTCAGATATCTAGAAAAAAAGACAAAAATAGATTTCAAAATAGTCACAAGGGGAATTTATCAATGTAGGATAAGGGTAGGGTTTTTTGAGACACTAGTTTCACACTGGGTGATACCGGAAGTCAGTGGTGGTGGTTCATGGGTGGGGGTTCGGGGATATGGTCTACTTGTGATTGATTGTTTGTAATTGTTTCTCTTTCTTATATTCTGTATGCTATTAATTCTCTTAATAAAAACTTATATAAAAAAGATAATTAAGCTGCATACCTATTCTCTGATATATCCTGACATTCCCATTTCTAAAAATTCTTAAGTGCAGTGTTGTTTCTAAATCTGCCAGTTGAGCTCTATTATTGTTCACAAGTAGGGAACTTAGGTAACTAAAATAATAACAGGGCTTCCAACCAGTTTCAGGTTAAGCAACAATCAGCAAACTACCTTCTGCTAAAGAAACTGTAAATGTTCATTTATCTCTTCCCCTTTTAGCACAATAATTTGTAGCAGTCTGAAAGAATGGTAGGAAACTGGAATGATTTTGGTGTCATACCAGTGTGTGTGGTCTGGTTAATCATAACACTTAAAATTTTCTGAAGACATTTAAAATTAAAAGGCATCAGGGATTACCAAACAGAACAGGATCTCTTCAATTGAGAACTGTTCTGATGTTACAATCTCACTAGGATGATAAATGGAGCACATGTATTTGAAGTTATTTCCTTATCCTTTTTAGTGAATGTTTCTAATAAGCAGTGCAAACATATATTCAATTTCTGTGCTCCAATGATTGCATTTAATGCAATTTTGGATGTATGAATATCTTGGCTTATTTTTACCTTTACACAGAAATGTTGCAATGTTTATCTTTGTCAACATCTAAGAACATAAACTGGGCTCTGCTGGATCAGTCCAAGGATCCATTTAGTCTACAATGCCATTTCCAAAAGTAGCAAACCATAGTTCTCAATGAATATTTATGGCCTTATTAAATATTTTTGCTATAGATTGTCCCAAAAGTCTGCTCCATAATGTATTTTTCTCTCTAGATTTACAATCCAAGATCTATAGATCAGGTCAGGAAAATGTGACTCTGCAAACTTGAAGAAGACACAAAAATGATCTTTAGAAGAATTTTGTTTTAAGGGAAGTTAACTAAGAAATCACACTGCACCTATAATTTCTCTAACTGTGCTCTTTGTCATCTACCTGAAAATAAAATAAAGTTAAAATTATCTCAACTGTTACATTTTTACAGGTAACTTGGGTTTTACAGGTACATTTTTACTAGTAACTTAGGTCTATGATCCCTGAATACAAATGACCTCCATATCAGTCAGTGATTTATTATTGGACTACTCAGAGATGCTTGAAACTACAGATAATAATGAATCCTATTATTTCAAAGAAACAGATAATGGAAATACAAAGAAGAGGGTACAGAAGGCCCTAAGCAAATAAGTGAAAGCATGGATACTATGTACAACAACTAGTAAACCAAAGACCTTTTCACACTTGCCAATTTTTAACTTTAGCCATAGAGCCTTAACTTTAGCCACAGGCTCCCATCACGCCCCAGAGAACTACTTCCAGGGAGGCTCTGTGGCTGAACTGCTGCCACCAAAAAAATGGCAGCGGTGGACAATGGCAAGCTCACAATCTTTCCATTCGGAGCTTGCCATTGTCCACGGCCACCAATTTTTCCCATTTGGAATGATGAGTAGAGCCACCAAAAACAGGCTTCCCCCATGTTGTGAAGCAGAGAGGAAGCCATGATGTAGCAGGGCACAGGGCAACAAGTCACCATGCCCCATGCATGTGCGCTGCCAGGAAGTGGTGAGACAGCATCATTCCAGTGGCACATGTGACAAGGTCTGAAGACTTGTCCAACTACCCCAAATATCTAATCTTCTTTTTCAACCCAATAAAGTTTAATTATTGTTACAAAACCATTCATCTATCAAAATTAATCCTAATACCCAAATTATATTTAATTTAATAAATGCTTATTCAAAGACTGGAATATTTTATCTTTGGGTGTTGTGAAGCATAGTTCAGTATCACTGAACTTCTAATTTTCCTTTCCTCTCTTTAAACATTTACATGAAGCCATATCTATAAAAAAGAAAGGGTACCATATTCTCTCCTCCCCCGAATACAATTTTCTTTCTTGCATGTCAAATTTTTTTATATCTGTCCTCTTGTGCTTCAAGATCTACCATAATCTTTTTCATTGATAGCTGCCAGAAAATAATTTAGTAGGGTGGGATAAAAGGTGCTTTTGTTTGAAGACAATATTTCTTTTGTTATGTCAGAGTTATTAAGTCCTAAATGTCTGCTTCATAAAGGATGCTCTTTGGAAAGCTCATGGGGGTTGACTTTTTGTCTTTTTTTCACAAAACTGAAGGACAAGGAGAGATTAGCAGGGGGGTTATGGATCGTTTTCACCTTCAGGTCATCACTGTAAAATAGCTATTCAGTACTCTGAATGAAATTAATAAATGTGATCTCAATTCACTTCAATCAAGCAGAATTTACCTTGAAACGCTAGGACAAAGGAGGCATCCCTGCATCTAAGATCATGTCAACTGTTTGTCATTTAAGCAGGCATTCTGATGACTTTACATTACAAAACTTATGTTTGTTATATAGAACTATGAAATTAGCACTAATCATACCTCAATACCTACTCTCTCTGTCATCCATTCATTCTATTATGTCCATTTTTTGAAAGCTTCACCATATTTTAATATGAAGAAACAACTGTATGAATGATTAGGGTCAATTTTTACTCATGTTTTCTCTGTGGCCCCAAAAGTGTATTGCAGATGATGCTACTTCCAATCCACCTTGGGTTTGATTTATGATTTTGTAGGACATGAGATAGGAATGTGAAATTGTTCAATTTACAATTTTTCTTACATTTTGGTGGCTATTTTCAAGCTACAGATCTGCATGGATTTTTTAATAAAAAAATTAATCTTTCAACCTTTATTTGTTCCTTCTATGTCAGAATAATAGTTGTAAAGGGAAATTCGGTTTAGAAGTCCCACCTGCACATCACAACTACAACTCCCACTAGCACTAGGCAATTTCACTTTGCAAGCCCTTTGACTTTAATGTCACTGAATTCAAATTAATCTCCAGACTCCAAGTTTAGAGATTTTTTTCAAAAAGATAGGCTAGAAATGTTATTTTTGGAGTTAGAAATGTCAAAATTCTGAACCATGTATGGATGGGGCCTACTGAGCACTGTAGTTCTAAATACCAATTGAATTTAGATTCCTCCGATTTATTCTAATCTTGGTTCTCCTGAAGCCTTGTGAGTGACTTAGAAGGACACATGCAACCACAACTCATGCTCTTTGGCTTTGTGTACATTAATTTGTTTCTCTATGTAAACTGCAGTTTTGGAAAACCAGTAGGGTTGCCATATGTCCCTTAGAATAAGGGACGTCCCTTATTTTGGCCCTAAAATTTGTGTCCCTTATTTTCAGGCCCTGTCCCTTATTTTTGACTAGCAGTACAGGACTGGGCGAGGTTGACCAGAGGAAGGTGCGCGCTGCGGTTTCCACGGCAATGCCTGCCCAGGGATTCCAACTCGCAGGGCAGCCTGCGTCCCCATTGGAAGGAAGAGGCGATACAGGACTTTTTCAAAGTACAGTAGACTCAATTAACTGTTACCCAAGGGGAATGTTGGATCATGTTGGATATAGTTAGTTTCTGGTTGCTTGAAAGTTACTCTTAAAATAGGCCTAGCTGTGCATCCCAATACTATACAATGCTGTTTATCCCATACTATACTATACCATTAACTATTGACATAATAATCATGAAGATGTACTGTCTTATAAAATTTATTTTATTTTAATGTTTAGACAGTGCACTTTTAAAGTCAGCAAAGTCAAGTACTAAATACAGATGGAGAAAATAAGGCAGTTCTAATAATGTTTTTTCTGCATGACAAAACATGCAGAAACATACCATGTACTGTTAAGAGGGTTTAAGTCAGTTTCTTTTGTGTGTTTCAATCATTATCTTATTCTGTTAACTATTTCTAATGTTTGCGTTTCAAGTTTTTTAATGACGTGTCCCTTATTTTTGTGAAAAATCCCGTAAATGTCCCTTATTTCTTATATCAAAAAATGGCAACCCTAAAAACCAGGGTTCCAATTTTAGTAAAAGTGTCCATAGATTGCAGAGGGTATCAACTTGTCTATGCACACAGTAACAAAATAACCAATGATTCGGACTATAGTGTATCTGCAAAACCTGAAACACTTCCCTCTCCATTTTAGTATTTGGTGAGGAAGTGCACATCTACACTGATCATATAACCCAATCTGAAGCTAGGTGTCTCTGAATTCAAAGGAATCTCTATATGCCAAGCCAAAAGAGGCAGACAGGGACAGTTGAGAGATTTTTTTTTGAAAGCATAGGTTGGATAACTTACATTTTGGGGTGAGTTTACAACATACCAATGGCAAAAATTCAATGCCAACATACACATAAAAAGAAAACTAAACACACATAACAATAAATTAAAACCATTAAACATGAGACATAAATAACATGAGACATAAATAACATTAAACATTAAAGCAAAGCATTAAAAACATCTTGATTTAAATATTAAAATCACATGATCCAAAAACTGTATACCATAACTATTCCGATTGTCATTGCACATATTTTCTAATTGTTCTTTTCACTGCATTATTTTTATCAGCTAAAGGCTTGGTCCCATAACCATGTCTTTGATTTCTTTGAAAAAGGCAAGGAAGGAAGACACTGATCTAATCCTGCTGGGGAGAGAGTTCCACAGTTGAGAAGCCACCACTGAGAAGGCCCTTTCTCTCGTCTCCTCCAACTGCAATTGCGGCAGCGGCAGGACTGGGAGCAGGGCCTCCCCAGATCTTATCCTCTGTGATGGTTCATACCGGGAGATATGTTCAGACAGGTAATCTGGGCCAGAACCATATAGAGCTTCATAGGCTAAAGCCAGCACTTTTAATTGTGCTTGCTAGCAAACTGGCAGCCAGTGGAGCTGATATAATAGGGAAGTTGTGTGCTCCCTGTACGCTGCCCCAGTTAGAAATCTGGCTGATTGGACCATTTGGAGCTTCTGAACAGTCTTCAAAGGCAACTCCATGTAGATCATGGTGCAGTAATCTAGTCTTGATGCAACAAGAGCGTGGACCACCGTGTCCAAGTCTGGCTTCCCAAGGTATGAGCACAACTGGCACACAAGTTTTAATTATGCAAAAGCTCCACTGGCCACTGCCAAGACCTGGGATTCCAGGCTCAGCTATGAGTCCAGGATCACACCCAAGCTGTGAACCTGTGCGTTCAGAGGAAGTGTAAACTCATCCAGCACAGGCTGTAACTTTATAAATTTTTCTTAATGTATGTATTTAATGCTTTTTTCGAACCATTTTCATTAAACATTCCCCAAAATGTATTTTTTTCTGTGCTTTCTCCAATAAGAGTTTTGTATGGATTTTTGAGAAATTAACTGTGTCACAAACTATTTGAATGGATTACAACATTTAGAAAAGGGCATAACCAAGGGTTAATTGCTTCCTTATACATCTTTTATTTTTTACTATTTGTGTAAAAATGAATTTTAAACAAAAACTCATTTTATTATTCTTGAAGAGTTGGAATAGACATTCATTTTTTCCAGGTATTTCTGCTGCTGTGTCCCAGGAACAAATAAAATGTCAATCTGAAGTGTTAACATACTCGGGTACTATATAATGTTACCAAAAGCTGAAAATCGATGGATTTTGTTCCATATCATCTACTGATACTATATAAAAAGAATCACATGCCACGTTATAATAAAATCCAGGCAGTAAAACAGCTTGGTTGACCTTCATCAATAGTCTCAGACCAGTTTGCCACGGCTCATGCTTTACTATATCGTTTCTTTCAGCTGAGATCAATAAGCATCAGGATCAGCAGTGCAGGACAACAAAAATGAATATTATTTTCCGTGCAAAGAGTTTTGGGGGAGAAAATATATCAAATAAAAGAACTCTTTTCAGAAGCTCGTCAAAAGATAAATTACAATTTAAAGAATACTAAAGTACATTTCGGCTAGATTCCTAGCGAAGGACATGTAGCAAATTTAGTGTAAAGTTCTCAATTCAGTTGTTAACTCTATTAGAGTAGGCCTATTACATTGCTGGGGGCTTCATAAGTCAATGTTTATGTAAATTTCATCAGTCCAATCGATCTAATTTAGGTGAGACTAACACATGGATTTAAGCAATACTTTAAAGTATTGTAAAAAAAGATTATAGACTCAGTTATTGCTTTGGGGGCTGTAACATTTAAATCTATTTTTCAGCATATTTTCAGATGTCAGGAACACCTCCATTGTCAAGGACAGGGTTTTTCATATGATGCAGACTTGCTAAAATAGCCTAATCTGTTGGCTTTACCTTGGTTTCTTTTATTCATCAACCAATATACCTCATAGAGGGTTATTCACATTCATATCTGCTCTTGTGGACAACCTTCTGATGATGAACATCTCCATATTTAACTAGGCTGACTGGTGAACAGCCACCATTTCTGTATAACTTTGGTAGAACCTTCAATAGCTTGCGCTCTTCTGGGACAGGCTTCAAGAGCACAAGTTCATCGCCAAGCTATAATACTATAGCAGAACAAAAATGTGTGGGGCTAAATGAATGAATTAATGGATGGATGGATAAATGAATAAAGAAGACTTTCTCAAATGCAATTGCAGCACAAATGCAATTACAGCACAGTCCTATCCATGTTTACTCAGATGTGAATTAGAGCCAATGTGGTGTTGTAGTTTGAATGCTGAATTTGGATTCTTGGTGAACATGGTTGACACTTACCCTTAGCCACCAAACTCCACTGGATAACGTTTGGCAAGTCATGCTCTTTTCATTCCAAGGGGAAGGCAATGGCAAACTTCCTCTAAATAAATATTACAAAGAGATGTCAAGGATGGGGGTCACCATAAGTTGAAGCCAATTTGAAGCCACAGGGCAACAACAAGGAGAATGGGACTTATTCTCAAAGCCCAAATCATATGACAGTAGAAACATAAAACACTTTTTCCACTATCTTCCTTACACAGAGAAAGGGCTTTAAGAAAGTACTGTGAATGTGCTTTTCTTTTTTTAAAAAAAAAACCTACCAGAGTCTAATCAGAGCAGCCAGACCTTGTTTCCATCTTCTCCTTATCATAACACTATGGATTTGGCTTTTACTCTTTCCCTGCATAAAAGGAGCAATAACTGAAACATAAGCACACACAGACATGCCTCATTCTCCCTCATACATCACCAAACAATTTAAGGAGTTGCTATATCTGTCACATTGTAAGCTATAGATAAAGTGCCCTACTGAAAACTACCACAGTTGTTACCAGTTTGCAGATCTGTAAAACAACAGAGATTAGATTACAGGCAAAAGACTAGGGCTCAAAGATGGAACATGTGGCTCATATATTTGACTTGAAGATCTCTCTCCTCATTTCCAACTTTTGAAACTGCTTGCAAAACAAATCCACTCCACTTCTCTTTTATACTTTCATGATGGGAAAAATGTGAGTAGTGAAGATTACATGTGTGTATCTAATAATATAATAATAATAACTTTAGTCCTCTGTCCCACCACCATCTCCCTGAAGGGACTCAGGGCAGCTTACATGGGGACTAAGGCCAGTCACACAGAGTTAAAATACATATAAAAACATCATAAAACATAAACCATCTTCTTGTTCTAATTATTCTTTTTTAACAGTTATTACAGTGCCTTAACACATCTGGAATTGAAGTGTAAATGTTAAATTCCACTTTAATGTCTATTTTGGTTGCTCAGCGAGTATGCTGTGAATGTAGCTTAAGTGCCCTTTACTTTCAAAAGCTGTAGGACTCTCCATAGTGATAACCCCCCACCACAACAGAAAGAGAATAAGTACACCACCCATGACATTCTTGCCACACAAGGTTATTCCTCTGCTGTGCCCAATGGCAGGGCCAGCATTACACACATAGAGTAATTCAGCATGCCAAAATACAATGAGAAATTCAGACAAAGATCCATTCTTGCTTGAACATAACAGTTGACCAATTTTACAGGAAGGAAAATGGATGCTGAAACATCAACCTCACAACCTCTGAGGATGCTTGCCACAGATACAGGTGAAAACGTCAGGAGAGAATGCTTCCAAAACATGGCCATACAACCCAAAAAACCTACAACAACCCAGTGATTCTGGCCATGAAAGCCTTTGACAATACATAATCAGGACGTTATTTTTGATGTCTTAACCATTTACCTCCATGGTAATTTAAGCCAGGTTCTTCAGCCATGCAGAAAGGTCCATTTGGGGCAAGAAGACATGGTCTGTCAGCTAGGAAAGTCTCCTTGTGGAGAGTAAAGTGGGATATAAAGCAGCAACAATAACATGATAATCATTTGATAGTTCATTCACCACAACCATTTTATGCTCTTTCATTCCTTGCATGAGCAGATCAAGTGTAGCAACAGTTGCAATTTGACTGTATTTCTCCTGCATTTTAAGGAACTCATTAAAAATAAGCAGTACATGGAAAGGCAATTACTATTAACAAACATCAGCAGAAAAAACACAAATAAGAAGCCATTAAAATGGAAAAATAATTGCCTCAATGTTTCATTCTGCCTTACTGTCTATAATACGTTCATATGGGTTATTCAATTTAGTTAGTGTTTCTTGTCAGTTTTGTTTCTTCTGCTAAAGGTTTAACTTCTCATATCTAATTGTGTGGAGGGATTGAAGGTTTCCAAATGTTTTCTTGCAAATCTGCCAACAAAATTGAGCTTTACTCCTCAAAATGGCAGCTCCATTCATCTTCCATTGAGCTTCAACATTATCAGAGAATACCTATGAAGGGAGATTACAAGGAGGTTATTTTTTGTGAAGAAATGAGGGCAGAGTATTAAGCTTTCACTGCAAAATAGATTTGACATTAAAAACAGAGCTATCGTGCTTGCCACTTTTTTCTACACCCACATGATCAAAATGAACTTTGTTTCTCTGCCCATGAAAAGTTGCATTGAGTATTCGTGCATTTTAAAACAGCTTGTTTTCACTCAGCCTTAAATGTCAAAAGTCAAATGTGGCTTCTACTTAACCTTACTGAAAACCAAGACGACTAAACCAGTGATGAGGAATTCTTGGAGAATTCGCTAAGAGCCAAAAGTGCTATTGAAAGTTTGGATATATGAATTGGGCTTTGGTTGCAGGAGAAAGGGAAGAAAAATAAATTGCTAAAGTGTTTGGAGGACATCCAGTAATCTTTCTTCACTGATACAATAAGTTCTTTGACCCAACAGAGGCTTTTCTCAGATGATTATCCCAGTTCCCCCCTTTCCTCCACCTCCGGTCCATTTCCAAAAGGCTCCTAGAATCTCTCATTTGGATTTAAGGAGAAGAAAGTGTAGAAAAAAAGGGTGAAGTGGGGATAATGATATTTTCTGATCTCCACTCGTCATTTTAAGATAGAGTCATTGAGTTATGACGCAGCTAATAAAAAAACCCTCAAACCTACATATTATTATAAAAGACAAAAAACACATGTGCATAGATTATGTATTGATTAGGGAATCCAATGAAATGGTGATTAAAAATATTCAGACACATGGTATATGGATTTTGGATCATGCGTCATTACCTATAGATCTTGGAAAAAATAATGAACAGAAAAATAGGATATGGAAATATAACAATATAATGATGTATAGGAAAGAGATTTGATAATAGATAAAAAACAATTTAAATATTACTTTAATGAAAACCAGGGTTCAGAATAGGGGTATGAAAAACTTTGGAGGTGGTTTTGTATTTCGGAAAAATTGGGAAATTCAGTGTAATGAATAACTTAAATATGAACTGACAAACCAGCCTCGAAATCATTCCAAAACAAAACAGTCCTTCCAAAACTTTCAGAAAAAAATGGAAAGATTTGTTGATTCAGAGTAAATTTTTTTACAATGTAATAAAATTATCAAAGGTGGGAGGGAAGGAGAGGGCTGAATGTGGCAGTTTCTAAGCTAGTCTCTTCCCCCTCAGTGAAAGATGTGTGCTTGAGATTGTCTTTCCATAACCCTTGGATTGGGGGTTGTAGAGAGAGATTTAAAATTACACTCCTCTTTCCCTAGCTGTTGGATTGGGGTCTTAGAAAATGATTTAAAATTGCACACCTCTTTCCCTAGGCCTAGCAGGAAGATGAAATCACTATATTATTATGATTCATTATTTAATTATTAGTTCATTGTTTATTATTAGACTGATAAGTTGGAAGTGACCCCCCCCAGGTGATTCATTACTTTTTAAAACCAGTTATCATTTTTTATTATTTGTAAAAATCAGTGGATGACTGAAATATTCTGAAACTTGGCAGGCTTAAAGTGGTAAATATGGCCTATAAGTGTGGCAGGTTTCATCCTGATAGCCATAAAAAATTTCAAGCCTCTGAGGCCAGTGTGACTTGCCCAGGGTGTTTAAATCAGAAAGATTTGGGTATATTTGGAAATACCTGAAACAAAGTAAGGCTTTCAAAAACATTGTACTAGTCCACCACACTCTGCTAATATAATACCAAATACTCTTACAAGTACCAAGGCTAAATATTTATATTTTGACTCCAGGTCACAAAGTCTTGTGAGTTCCCTTGCTGTGTCTGTAATTGCTGTGCTGGTCAATGGTCATACCTTATGGGGCATTTCCCAGGTACCCATAACATAGTTAAATAAAGCACAGGATTTAAGGGGACATTTCAAACTCAAACTCTGTTGGCATCTAGGATAGACTGGCTGTAGGGGAGAAAATCTGCTTTAGCAGAAATGAATAGAAGCTGGTCTTCCAAATGAGTGTAATTCAAGACAGTAGATTACTTCAAAGACCAAAGGGATATAAAATACACACACACACACACACACATGCACACACACAGAAAGAGAGGTCACTGTTAATAGCACATATGATCTAAAGAATGGTGGTAGGGGGAATTCAACTATTCCATTGGTGAAATGTGATTCTGTATTTTAACTGTCTTGGCTCTTTTGAGTTCTTTTTGTGTTTTCTTTCATATGGTAAAAGCAGAAGCAACTTCAAGGATTTTGAATAGCTTTTCACTCTTGGGTGAAAGCCACAAAATGCAAGCTGGGCTTAATATACATTCTCTGCTGCAACCACAGCCATCTTCTTTGTATATCCAGAAGGACACACAGAAGCACTGATAGTCTTTAGTGTCTGAATAACAGGAAGGGTACTTGAGGTGAAAAGGGAGATCTTTCCTTTTTGTACCAAAGGAATATGAATAATAGAAATTCTCTCTCCCCACCTTACAATCTGTTTGTCTCTCTATCTCTCTTGCTTTCTCACACTCATATGGAAGAATGTGGAAGAATAGTTCTTGATTTGCTTTGTAGGTAAAGTTTTTTATGAATTCAATGCCAAAACAACAAGCAGAGCATGTTAGTTGCCTTTCAAAAAGAGGAAAGAAAAGGGATTGAAATGTTTCATGAACAACTACAATGGAAAAAGGAAAAAATGAAACATATTTCAAAAAATCTACATTAAAATAATATGGATGTGCAATAAAACGTGTAGGATTCTGGTACTGCATAGGTTTAGAAATATTAACATATTTTCACAGTGTCCCTCCAAGTATGGGGGGCTTCAGAAAAAATGTGCCTGTTGACAGGAGCAGTGTTGCCCTTTCAGTTAAGAGGCGGAAAATTCAAAAAGTCACTGACTTATTGACCCACCCTCGTATATAATTTGTACCTTCTGTGTCTATTTTCTAATTTATATTTGGTTCTGGTCCCATTGTTTCTAGTTCATATTAGTCTACTGCTGACAATGTAACTCTAGCAATAGAGAAGTGCAGGTGGGGAGTTGAGCATAAGTTCAACTAAAGATATTTATGACGGATATACCCAGGTGTCCAAATGCTATTAAAATCATCTCTAACAGAGCATATAAAGTCTTGATCTTATTTCTACAACTGCTGAAATTGAGAGCCACTGTCAAATATTATTGCTATTTGTGATCTTTTGGGGACCAAACACATCACTGAAAAATAAAAGGCTTCTTTCAGTGCTGTTGGCAGATGTCAGCATGAAGACCATCAAGAACTTGAACTCCACAACCAAGCTGTTCTTAAAACCCTTGCTAAGTTTGAAGGCAAGGAAAAGGGACGGAAGGTTACTTTGAACCACTTTGGGGGGAGACTTGAAGGGGTCTACAGCAATGGTGTCTAATGATTATAGTCAGCTCTACTGGCTGCTTGTGTGTTTCTGAACCCAATTCAAAATGCAGATTATTATCTATAAAAAACCCTTTATGGTTTGAGTCCAACCTATTTGCATGACTGTCTCTCCCCTATGAAACTACTCGGGCTTTGAGATCCACCAGGGAGGAACTACTCACAGTCCCACCACCCTCACAAGCATGGGGATGAGAGAAAAGGCCTTCTCGGTCATGGCTCCTTGGCTCTGGAACACTCTCACTGATTAGATTGACTCCCATTCTTTAGAAAGGAACTAAAAACATGGATGTGGAAGCAGGCTTTTGACAATAGTTAACTAGAATTTTTAAGTGATGGATTTTTAATTGATCCCAATATTAACTGGATTTTAACTGGGTTTTGCCTCTTTCCTATAACACATCTTAACTATCATATAGTTTATATTTATTGTATTTTTGTTGTTTTAATTAAAATGTCTATTACTGTTTTTTTTGTTTATGTATCATGATTTGCTAATTTGATGGTTAATTAATTTTGTTGTCTTCGTTGGTTGTTATTATTATGTATACTGTATTTTTTGTTGTAAGCCACTCCAAAGTCCCTTTAGAGTGATATAAATATTATTATTATTATTATGTCTTTTTAGGAAGACTTTTAAAAAACATTTTGACTACTTTAAAACCAATGAACCACTAAAGACCATATTGACAAAGCTGATAAAATTACAGTTTTCCATTACTACTTTGAAATTCACTTATTGCAGACTCGCTGTTTTGCAGATTTCAAAAAATATAAATTTAAAATATATATCATGGTATTTTTGCTGTTTTGTGGGATTTTGCTGCCGCCGCTCTCCAGGGCACTTTCCCTCCTCAGTCCTCCCTCCCTCCAACCTTGAAGGGCCTTTCCTTCTTTCCTTTCATTTTATTTTAAGTTTTTAAAGACTTACAATAGTGTATAACTACTAAAATAATGTATAAATATTAAAATAAATAAAGCATTCCTACATTGTGGTTTTTCACTTATTTATTTATTTATTTATTATTCAGTTTTATATTCCGCTCCTCCCAGCAGGCTCGGGGCGGATCACAAACACAACAAGCAATAAAAGCATACAATAAAACATACAGTAAAAACAGTAAAATGCAATACATAACCAAGATGGTACAAGGCTACGGTTCCTTAACTACGACGAGACGAACCAATTAAGTTCGGATTTACCCAAACGCTAGCCTGAAGAGGGCCGTCTTACATTCCCTTCGAAAAGGGAGGAGTTCAGAGACCATTCGGACATGGTCAGGGAGCGAATTCCAGAGTACTGGAGCCGCCGCAGAGAAGGCTCTCTGTCTTGTACTGGACAGATGACAGGCGCGGGACGATGGTACAACCAATAAATTTTGCTCTTTCAAGCGCAGTGATCTCGGGGGCACATACGGGGTAAGGCGGTCCCTCAGGTACACAGGCCCTAGACCATGCAAGGCCTTGAAGGTTAAAACCAGCACCTTGAAGGCAATCCGGTACTCAATGGGAAGCCAGTGCAGTTGCCGGAGGATGGGGATGTGCTCCCTCACTGGTGCTCCCACCAGTAAGCGAGCCGCGGCGTTCTGCACCAGCTTGAGTTTCCGGATTGTCGCCAAGGGAAGGCCAACGTAGAGGGCGTTACAGTAGTCCAGCCTTGAGATGACCGTCGCTTGGATCACTGTGGCCAGATCGTCCCTGGACAGGTAGGGGGCCAGTCGCCTAGCCTGTCATAGATGGAACAATGATGTCCTGCTGACCATGGAGACCTGGGCCTCCATGGTCAGCAAGGAGTCCAACCTGACACCTAAGCTCTTAACCAAGGGTGACGGGCTAAGTGGCTCGCCATCCAGGGTAGGCAACCGGCACTCATCCAGCCCAGGTTGACCAGGCCACAGGATCTCCGTCTTCGACGGGTTCACCTTCAGCCGGCTGGCACGCAGCCATCCAGTCACGGCTTCCAGGCATAGATGGAAACAATCGGGTACGGTATCCGGCCTGCCGGCCATTCTCAGCAGAACCTGGGTGTCATCAGCGTACTGATCACACTCCAGAACAAGGTCGCGGGCCAGCTGGGCCAGGGGCGCATGTAGATGTTGAATAATAAGGGTGAGAGGATGGCCCCTGGGGGACCCCACAACTTAATGGGAGCCTCCCGGAGACCTCCTCTCCCTCTCCACACACTGTCCCCGGTCCTGGAGGAAGGAGGCCACCCACTTAAGGCCAGTCCCCCTGACTCCAGTCACGGCTAGGCGGTGGGCTAACAACGCATGGTCTACGGTATCAAACGCTGCTGTCAGATCTAACAAGACAAGCAGAGCTGACCCGCCCTGGTCCAGCTGGCGGCGAAGATGGTCTGTAATGGTGACAATCACGGTCTCCGTCCCATGCCCAATACGGAAGCCGGACTGGAAGGGATCAAGTCCAGCTGTGTCTTCTAAGTACTGCTGCAGCTGATCCGCTGCTGCCCTCTCAATTACCTTGCCTAAAAAGGCAAATTAGACACAGGTCGGTAGTGGAGGGGCCGAAGGATCTAGATTCGGCTTCTTCAGCAGCGGTCTTACAATTGCCTCTTTCAAACCCCCTGGGAACACTCCTTGCTCAAGGGAGCTGTTGATCATCTTTCCCAGGGGGTCTCGTAACCCCTCCCAACAAGATCTAACAAGCCAGGAGGGGCACGGATCGAGGCGCAGGTAGTTGGCCTCGCTGCAGCACGTAACTTCTCAACAGCTGCTGCGTCCAGCAGTTGGAACCGGGTGAAGGTGGGCCTGCCGAGTGGCGGCGGAGTCTCGAGTTCACATACTGTAGCAAGAGTGGCTGGGATCTCCCGGCGGAGGGTCGAGATCTTGTCGGCAAAATATTTCTGGAATGCCTCAGCTGTGGGAGCCAAACCCCTATCATTTGGGACAGTCAAAATTGTTGTCAGTGACTGAATTATTTTAAAAAGTTGAGCTGGGCGTGAACTAGCCGACTCTATCAAGGAAGAATAGTGAACCTTTTTAGCTTCCTTGATAGCACGCTCATAAACATCTTTGAACTGTTTATAAGCCGATCTCGAAGCACCGTCACGGAGGTCCCGCCACACGTCCTCTAACTGTTTCTTCCTCCGTTTCATCGCCCGTAACTCCTCAGTAAACCAAGGTGAGCGATTACTACGGGGGATGAGAGAGCGTCTGGGGGCGATCTCGTCTAAGGCTGTGGAAAGACAGGTGTTCCAGCATTCCACTTGCCTGTCGACTGAGTCGCTGATGAGCTCCAATTCCCTTAGAGCATTCAGGAACCGGGTAGGTTCCATAAGTCTCCTTGGGCGAGCCAGAATGGGTTCGGCACCCTTACTGGGAGGAGAGGCTACTTCGAGACGGACTTCGAGGACACCGTGATCCGACCATGGAACCTCTACTATAGAGGTTAGGGTCACTTGGACCCCGGCCGCAAAGATCAAATCCAGGGTGTGCCTGGCCTGATGTGTGGGGCCGGTCTTACAGAGTGAGAGTCCTAGTGTCTCCATGGTGGACACCAGGTCCATGGCTGCTGGTGATGGGGAGGCGGCGTCGGCGTGGACATTGAAGTCCCCCAACACAATAAGTTTAGAGAACCTCAATGCCCACTCCGACACCACCTCCAGCAGCTTAGGTAGACTCCCTGCCGGCACGTCGGGTGCACGGTACGCCAGCAGGAAGGCCACACTCTCACTTAGATCTCACACAAGGCCCACACACTCCATTCCCGGGATGTTCGCAACCGGGACCGTCCTGGAATTAAATTTGTCACGACTGAGAATGGCCACTCCCCCCCCCCCCTTGTCTCTCTGTCCACATCTGGTAGCTAGCCACGTAGCCTGGAGATGTAAGCTCGTGTATGAGGACGTCGTCTCCCTCCTGCAGCCAAGTCTCTGTAACACAGGCTAGATCTACGTTATGCTCGAGGAGGAAGTCTCTGATGGTCCCAGTTTTGTTTCGCATGGACCTGGCATTGGCTAGAACCAGAATTGGAGAGGAGATACTTGGACGCCCACCATCAGTGTGCCTGGGGATAGCTCGCAGGTCAGAAGGCGGCCGAATCTTTCCTTGACTCTGTCGCCTTCTCTCATAAGGCCTGCGCCTACCGTCCCATCTACCCCCACCCGAGATTACTGGGATACCCTGCCCCTGGTCATCGCCCACCGGTGGAGGTCCTGGAACATAACCCCAGCAATAAGTAAAGGAACACTGTATTTCTTATTTTTTCTTTACTTTCATCCCACCTTTCTGTTGATAAACAAAGTCAAATATTCAGAAGATAGCAATAAAAGTATGTGGCACTGGAGAAACTGCTTTGGCAAGCTCAGTATCTGACTGGCTAAACTAATTGACTAATGGAGTATGTTTTTAAAGTCTACACATATTTCTAGCTGTAAAGAAATGTGGAACAATGCTGACTATATATTTCATTTTATATGCATGTCATACAAAAAAAAAAGAAATTAAGGAAAAGGTGTGAATAGCATAAAGAATTTTACCTCACCTAATGGGATGATTAAATTGCTGTGTTACAATTGATACTAATGCTCATTGAGACAAAAGGATACATCCAGCAGTTGGATTAAATATAATTCCAATGGTGTGTTTTATGTTTTAGGTTGAGACCTACATATAAAAATTGACAAGATACTTATGGAACCTGTAATTAAATTATCAATTCCACTTCTAAAATGTATAGCAATGATTGCTCACTCAGACAGACTTTGAAAGAGACTTAAGCAATCAACGATGACTCTATCAATGCCAATTATTACTATGTCATTGAATACTTCGGAGAGTGCACTGAGAAGAAGAATACAAAATAGTTACAGACTAATCTAGTCTTAAAAATACTCCCTGAGTGGAAGAAAAATGGCAAATATATTGTCTTTTAATCTAAGAGACAGAAGACAAATTCTAAAGTAATTAATAATTCTGAACACACTTTGGGATAAGGTCAAGACAAGGTGGTGGACTAGTACTGAAGAGTATAAAGAAATCATGTGGTTAATGTGTTGAATGTGATTTCTCTGGTTCCATCTACACTGCCATATAATGCACTTTCACAATGCAGTTGAATTGCATTATATGCCAGTGTGAACTCATATAATGCAGTTTGATGCAGCTAAATTGCATTATGAAACTGTATTTCATGGTAGTGTAGATGGAGATTTCAGAAAAACAACATCATGCTTTGAGGATTTGTTGACTCACTTCGAAGACCTCTGCTAATTGTTGCAAACTGTACCAAACGTGTAAAAAAGTGTATCTCTGTACAAAACTAGTTTTTCCTCCCATGACGATGATACCTTTATTTTTATACCCTGCCTCCATCTCCCCAAAGGGACTTGGGGCAGTTTACAAGGGATGTGCCCAGCATCATGGCTGAACAAACAATCAATGGGTTTGAGCTCATGATTCCTAGGCTGCCTAATAAAGCTAAGAGCACACCTACACATATAGATGTGTAGGGAATGTGGGGCAGCTGGCTGGGAGTCAGCTGCATAAGAGCTCTACTGATCAGAAGGTCATGAGTTCGAGGCCTGCCCGGGTCGGGGTGAGCTCTTGACCAATTGTGTAGCTTGTTGTCTGTCTATATATGTTGTATGTCTATGGCATTGAATGTTTGCATTGCAATCCGCCCTGAGTCCCCTGCAGGGTGAGGACGGAATATAAATGATGTAAATAAAATAAATAAATGTAGACACAGAACAAATACAAAAAGGGCAATCTGTACACAAAACACAAGCAATACATTCAATGATGCTACCTCTCTTAGTTTGTGAAGCAATGCAACGACAATTTAATTTCTTAATACTGTCCAATATTTAAAGGAGTGCACAAAACCCATTCTGATCATTGCTTCCAGGACCAATTTTTTTTAATACAGATATCCTGTTTATTACAGAAGGAAAATTCAATTTGGGATTCACATATATATCCAGAACATTGAAAAGCTACTTGTTTGGACCTGTTCATGAGCCTCATTTTTTCTGACATGACATCATGCCCTCGCTTTCATTGAAAGGAGCAACAACAGCAAATATCTTGCTGTTGTTCACCATTTTGCATCTCTATAATGATCCAGAACATCGTGCATGGGGACTAGTAGATGCTGCTCCAATACAGGTGTACATTGGGACAACATTCTACCTTCTTTTTTTAAAAGGTGAGTTGAGTAGCTTGAACAAAAGGAAAAAAATCTGATCATTAGTTATAAAATGTGGAATTTGGGAAGACACACTGTCTGCACTTTTTTAGAAGATGAGGTGAACATTAAGAGATTTATCTGTTTAGCAGCTACTCCTACATTCTTTTAACTTGCCCTGGCATATATCACTTGGTTGTATTCTGAACTTAAATTAAACAGGATTCTTGGGGAAGAAAGAAACACTCTAATTTAACCCAGTGCACCCGAAGGAGATGCTAAATATTGTGCCAAAATGTGGGCTGTCAGACAGACTTCCATTTTAATGCTTAATTACATCTGAGCCTTTCCTAGCAGGTTGCTTTTACCATTTGGTGCAGGAATGCACTTCTTGCTCCTTTCACCTTTTCCTTGCTCACATTCCTCTCAAGTGAGGAAAGAAATATGGATAACCCCACCTATGAAAATGTAAGTCCATCTGTTAGAGTTTCCATGCATCTGTTTCATGAGTCATTAAACCGGGTTGGCTATATACATTTTACATAACATTGGCTGGCTTTTTTAACATTTCGAGCTCAAAATTTAAATAAGATAAAATCTAATTTTTACTCAACAACAATAAAAATAAAAGCAAAAATGGCATGAGGTTAGAAGAATTTATGAAATTTAATGGAGCAAGTCTAGCAGGCTATGAATATAGCATCCAAACTGAATGACTTGGCATTTATGAAGTTTAGATCGATTTGATAGTCTAATCATTTGAATAGAAATATAGTTGTCAGACCAAATGAAGTTTTTCTTCAGTCCTCAAAGTTCTAACGTTACACACACAGAGAGAGACTGAAAAACATCCACATTTAGGATTTTGTATTCTCGTGGCCTTGGAAATTTACCGGCTTCTTTTCTTTGGCTACCTAAACTGTATTTCTAAATTTTCTTCTATGTTTGAAATCATTGCAGAGCTAGAAGTTTTGGGATGAATGACAGACATTTAAGTAGCAGTACGGGTTAACTTGTTGGGGGGAGGCTGGTAGAGTGCTGTGGGTGAAAACTAAAAATTATTCTCTGATTTAGGCCTACATTGTAGAATGAATGCAACTTGACTACTTTAACTTTGAAGGTTCAATGCTAGGTGTGGTGATGTCAACTTTTGAACTGTGGCAGGGCAGGCTATCCCACCGCTACCACCAAAATGTGGTGACTCACACCTTTTAAAAACTGTGGCGAGGGCACAATAAGCTGGGCAGAGTATCCAGGGAGCTGATTAACTATTACTAATTAAAAACTAATCTCGCTGCCACCATAAAACAAACGAGGGAGGAAATGAGGTACCGAGGGGCAAGGTTGAAGTGGAAAACAGAAACTGATGTTTATTTGAACAACTTGTGAGAGAACACAGGCACTTTGCTTGGTTGTTACAATGAATAGTGAGTAGAGTGTATGGTTACTTGAAACAGTGATGGAGCGTGTGGTTACAACTTGGCACAAACTTAAACACAACGTTTCTAATTAAACTCAGCCCCACAGATAAGACTGCTAAAGTGTTATCTGTTGCCTAACTCTACCTATCTCTGCCTATCCTCGGCCAGAGATCTCAAGACCCAGCAAAATGCTGCTATCTCCCTCAGGAGCTAATCCCACTCTGACCTCTCTTGTCAGAGTCTAACACCGAACACCTGAGCTCTCTCTGAGCTCCCTCTCAGCTCTCTTTCTGAGAGTTCCAAGCCTCTCTAACTGCTCCCAACTGTCAGATTTTGAACCTTAACTGACGTTCTCCTCTCTGCCTGGCCTAAACTCAGCCCACTGGCTCTCCAAGGTTCCATTCCCTAATCCTGGCTTACCTCAGCCCTATCTAGGGAAAATTTAACCCTAACGTGGACGTTTTTCCAACAGACCATAATATCAGCCATCCCTTAAAAAGGGTTTCTCTACCTTGGGCTTTCCCACTAACCTAAAACACAGGCCATTCGTCACACTAGGTAATCTTGGGATCTGTAGTTTGGTGAGCAATGAGCATTCTTTGTCAAGGAAGGCTAGAGACCTTGTAAAACTACAATTTTAGGATTCCATGGAATTGATATGTGGTAGAAAGGTGGTGTTGAACAGCATTCATTCTACTGTGTAAAAGCACCCTTAGATTTTGATCCAAGGCACTAAAGGATGGTCAAGCCTTGCAGACAATGTTGTCTTCTTTCACAAGGATTTTATATGCTTCCTCTAATTAACCTGACTGGAGAAAAATGCTGCAAATTTTAGTTTAACCTTACTCAAAATGGCTTTGAATATGCAGAGGAATTAATTTGTTGAGGTAGAGAATAGAGAATAAAAGAATAGTCAATGATATTTTGGGTGAACATGGTCAAAATTGCATTTCTCAAGCTCCAGGAATCCTCAGAAAGGATAATCCTGGACTGATGAGAACCCTCACAGCTCAGGATTTACTCTGTGCAAGATTTGCACATTATATTTGTGTGTGTATGTGGAAAACATACTTTTCTAAATAGGAAACAGGCTTTCCTATGGAGAAAACAATATTTTTCTGCAAAAATGCATTTTTCCATGTAAGAAAGTGCATTTTTGCAGGGAAAGAGGTATGTATATGTTGTATAGGAAACAAAAAATTGTTTCATATGACAAATGCACACTTATAAACCTGACACGTAATAAGTCCAGAACTGTGAACAGTCTTCAAAAGAGCACATTTTTGAATACCTTCTTCTGGCAGAAAGAAAATTGTTAAAATGAGTCACTGCTTCCTTTGAGAACAGAATTAGTGACAAATTACATTCCTAGTAAAGATGATGACAATAAAAGGTTCTGAATTATCATGTCTTTTTCAAATAAGACTGGAACAGTGCAGCCTGCCACAGCTGTTCTTTTCTGTGGAAACCTCATAGGTCCCTAAACTGCTCTCTTTTTTTTAAAAAAAATTGAGATGAAATCTAAGCTAAAATAACCAAAATTTTTACACTTTGCTTCATCTCCTAAGACACTTTTCATGAAACTAGAGGTGACCTTCCATTTTTAGTGGAAAAAAGATTTGGGATATGAACGTGGTGTAGGAAATAGATATTTGTTTATTTATACTTTCTATTCATGAAAATAGAGAGAAGATCAGTATATTTTCCGCTCACAGTGTAATGAATCAACTTACCAAGAATTTCACCTTCAGGGAGATGTGTAGCTTGGAAACTTTGTGGCTGACATAAAAATATTTCATTATTCCATATGTTGTTTGAGGAAGACAGGCAAACATTCAAATATGTAATACTCAACTTGGCATGCGAAATAATGTACTGAAGAGACAGAATAGTATTCCATGACTGTTTTGCACAAGAGAATTAATTCTCGGATAAAATGGTAAACAAAAACATAGCCAACTAATTGTAAAAATCTAAAATAACAATCTATACACAGGAGACTTTATTGCATGATGTGGTGTGCATCCTGCTGTTAGTCTTCCTCATCTCTGTAATTCTCTCATCCTTAACAATAATTAGCTATTAATGGGTAAAACCCAATTCCACAATGTTCCTATTACCTACCTTGGTGTGATTGATGTTTTCCATTTTGGTAAGGTGATGCCAAGAGACAAGATTCTCCTCCACACAAACCCCTCCCAGATATTCCAAAGTTGTCCATTTCACTTTTATTTTGTATTTATATATATATTACATTTAAAAAACAATGCTGGAATTGTGAGATTGCTCTAAAATAAAAAAATATAAGCAAAAGAACAATTCATGCATGGAAGGACCATGAATTGGCAATACTGCATGATTGAAGAGAGGTATGATGTTGAATATGTGCAATCAGGTATGTTTCTATAATCAATGAGAGCACCTCTATGGTGGAAGAGCAAAGTAGTACGATTAAGTCCGCTGGCATGTAAACCAGGATTAATTCCTTTTCTTCTTTCCTTTACACTGCCTATTATATGTATATTTATTTATGCTACTGCTGTAACTTGAAAATGTTGGAATAAAATGGAGGAGGGGAAACCAAATGCAAGGATCATGCTTCAGGTCCTGTCTGGTTTCCATAAAGAATTTAACAGAATGCAATGATATTGCATTCTATAAGGAATTCATTAGGATTATTTCCATTAGAACTCCAAAAGCATCATCTACATGGCAAGTTTATGGCACTGAAAACTACAAAGCTTCCTATAGTAATTCTTTCCGAAAGGAATTTTCAATAGCATTGAAAAATGAAGTTTAAAGGATTCTATTAGCCATGCAGAGAAGGACTGAAGCTTGGTAAAAATACAAATTATAAAATAAAGCTCTCCTAAATATATACTGTCCCAAATATATAGTATGAAGGAAACATGGCATAGATATATTTTAACATTAATTCTGATTTAAAGACTTTATCATCTAGATTTAAATATAATGGCAACATTTGCAAAAGAATACTTGTTTATATTATATGTCAGAGTTATAAGGAATATTCTTTTTACCTTTTGCATATTCAGTAGGCATGTTTTAGAATCCTAAAATGGTGATTCTTAAATCACCTGGGGGGGGGGATTTTTTTATTAGTATATCAACGACTTACAAAAAATTTCCCAAAAATTTCGGAAATGTAACTTAAGTACTAACGAAATTGTTAGAAATTGTATGCCAGAGCATGCGCATTCCAGATGAGTTTGTTTACAACTCCCAGAAATCCTAACAGCTGGTAAATTGGCTGGGATTTCTGGGAGTTGTAGGCCAAAACTTTAATAAACCACACTGAATTCTAGATGGGACTCTCCAAATAGGAAGGAGGGAGGGAGGGGGTTTTCTATTCTTGGAAGCAGCAAAAGAAAAGGAGGAGGAGCCCCCCCTCGCTCCTCGCTGCCTCTCTCTCACCCCGATCCTGAGGGAGCGAGGGCCCAAGTTTGCCCAGGCTGAGAGGAAAAGGAAGAGGCCTGAGGCTGTGAGGAATGGTGGGAGTTGAAGTCCAAAACACGTACCTGGAGGGCTGAAGCTGGCCCCTGCGATGGGGCAAGGCAGAGCAACGGGGAAGAGAAGCATCTGAGAGAGCCGGAAGAGAGGAGGAGAGAGCGCGTCGTGCGCCACAGCAAGCGTGTGTGTGTGTGAAGCAGGCTCCTGCGATGGGGCATGCATGGCAGCAGAGCAACGGGGAAGAGAAGGAGGGGGGAAGCCTGGAGGACTACACTTTCCAGAATGCATTGCCTACCTAACAGCAGCGTCACTTCCAGTTCCCCATAGAAATGCGGGAAAAAGAAGAAGCTGAGCTGAATGAAGTCGGGAAGGAAATGAGGGGGAGAAGACAGGGAGAAGTGAGTAGTACAATAATTAATTAATTAATACTTAAGAATTTCTAACGATCCTAACGCAAATTGTTGGCCTCAAGGACCGTAAAAGGAAGTCTACTTCCTGGTTCGGGGCAGCGATACGTAAAACCTCAAAAGTCCCATTACATACGAATCTCTTACGAATCCTTTTAATTTCCGTTTCATTTTTCTCATGCCTAATATTCAGTATTTTTAACAATAGATATTTATCACTGTCTGTCACCAATTGCAACTCACAGCTTTTTTGTGCCACCAGCTTATAGCAATATGGCTATTGTCACATCACTTAGATTCTTGAGATTTGTAGTCTGGTCAATGCCACTAGAGGAGCATAGGAGACAACCCATAGGAACACTCATTCCTCCACATCACTGGAATGATTCAACATGGATGAATCTGACAGATGCAATCCCATGTGTTTTTAGGCACTTTCTCCCATTTCCAGGTATATAGGAGTGTGAGAAGACAGTTTCTGGCTGCTGTTCCATTTCTCAACAGTTCTAATACAGTTCAATGACAAAACTCTTGACCATTCATTTCCATTTCATATATGCAAAGGGTAAGTGTGAGAACAATGAATTCATCAAAAAAAAAGGGCCTACTATGGTTCCTACAGTAAATCAATCAACTCTTTCAGATATGAAGACAACACATACATATGCACAGATGGCCTTGAGCAGCACTCTTGATAGCTATGTTACATAATGCAGTGGAAGGTCTTTATGTAGGAAACAACATGTGCAAAATGTCTACGTTTTGTTTTAATTATTCCCTGAATCGTACTGAAGGTTACATTCTGACCTTATGAAATGAACATAGACCAGATCTACAAGCTGGCCTCTTTTCAAAGACTCCTGAGCTGACTAGCAACATAAAGAAGCAGTGAAATATGGTGATTAGCTTCATATCCCTCTAGAGAAACTCTGTTACCTTTTAGCTTTTTATTAAACTTGGATTATACCAGACCACTTGTAGCATCCAAAAAAGGTGCAGCTCTTGAGGGAGAAAGACTTGTTTCCATAATCAAGAAAGGAAGTGGGATCTTGTAAGATAGAAGGGATAAGAGCTTGTCTACATGGGTATTAAAACCTGGACTCGCCCTAGGTTGGCTCCTGGCTGTTCCCATGATGTTTTCGCATGTTCATTGAGGATCACAGGTTAAACTGGTTTAATCTGATTTTGCCTCACCCCAAAAATGGTTTGCTAGAAAATCTGGAGTATCCTGCAGTGTTCAGGTCTGATTTTAACTGGTCTGCCATTCATGTGATACACTATAACCACCATATTTTCCCTGTGGTCATCAGCACCGAGAAAAGGGGGTGAATTTTGTTTATAATACTGCTGCCACCGCTCCCAGTCAGTCAGAAAGCTCTGTGTGACTTTGACAGATACTCAGTGCTGACATAACAAAAAAAAGTGTGGATATCAGTTTCCACCTTCCTCATCTCACAGCTGCCTTTGCTGATGTCAAGTCCGGGTGGATACAATGGCAAGAGATCACTTGGAGCTCTACAACCAGCAGGAATTGGCATTTGCAAACTGGAATGTTTATCCAGTGGGGTGAATGCAGTCCCAGCATGGCTGGCCCACTGGTTGTGTCCAGGATCAGTCTGGAACATTTTACTATGGAATGTCCCCAGAATTAATTAATGAATAGAGATTTAGCATACGATTATGGTTATATTAACCAGAAAAAGGAGAAAGAGCAGGAAGGGGAGATGAAGGAGAAAAAATTAGTACAGCATTGGTTAAGATTTCAACACAGCAATTTCCTATTTTCAATGCTGAAGCCTCATAAACATAAAGCAGAAATTTAATATAACCCTACTGGGAGAAAATCCTGGTTTAACTTGGACATCATTGTGGAAAATATTCTCAGCGGCCTAATCAAACCTCTTCAATTAAATCTGATGGGTCAGCTTCTGATTCAACATCTTTATTTCTAGAGCACCACATGCATCACACTCCAACTCGTTGATATAAACTTTGCCTAGATTAGCTCCTGGCATGTTATTTGCCTGTGTGCCAGGGAACACTTTTCCAAAGCCTGAAGCTAAGTTAGCTAATTGGTACACTTAGCTTAAGAAAAGGGCCATTGTGGAAAGTAATTGAGGAGGGTGTGTTTGCAAGCACAATGCACAGCCAAGGCAGCTTCTGGCAGGCATCAATGAGACAGCTTTCTGGATCTGATTCTTGAGGTGCTCAAAAGAGTCAGCAGTATGGAGGTAGATGTAAAGAGCAGAAATATTTTAGCCTTTTCTCTTTCTTATTCACCTTCAATTATTCCACAATCAGATTTTTCTCTCTACTAAAATACCTCTGCATTCAACTTCATTCTTTTAAAGGAAAACCATATGATATTGTGGCCCATCATTGAAAAGTAAAGGACCCTCACCTTAGGTCTACTGAGGTAAACTGTTTTAATACTGGGATGACTAAAATAAATTTGTCATATTGAAGAGGAGGCAGCAAGTTTGTTTTCTGAAACACCAGAGACTAAAACATAGGGAAATGGAATCCAATTGTTACCGAACAACGGAATATAGGGGACCCTTCCCATAAGGGGACAGAGCCCAGGCCACCCCTAAAATGCGAGGATCAAGGCCCAAAGTCAGGGTGATCTTCCCAAAACTACAAATCCCACTGTAACCCAGATCAAAGCTCACCCAGACCGGAAGAACGCCAATACCGAGAGATCAGTTGATAAGGATGAGATGCCACGCCAGGTTCCAAAGGCAAAACATGCTTTACTGTGAAATGCAAGCAAATATATAGAAAAGCAGTCATTTACATTTGAATTGCGCGCCCTCCCTCCCTCCGAGCAGCCCCAGCTGATAGGCTCAAATGTCAAAGTCAGCTGGTCCAGAAGCCGGTCGGTGCGCCTGAACCAATCAGAAAAGGCGCGCCTAGATTTGAATTGGCCAATCCTGGCCAGCTGCGCAAGGCGGGAAAGGACACAAAGGAACGGTTGGATGAAGAGGAAGTAACCTGTTGCTAAAGTAATGCCTTGCGGCAGGCGAGCGTCCGATGTGGAGCTCAAGCCTACCTACCTATGGTTTGATTTGAATACCTTAATGGCTGTCTTTGTCCTGGCCAAAACTCCTTTTGTCTGGAAGTTTTGGCTGAGCGGGAAAGATGGTTTCTTAGTTTAAATGGTCCAAAAAATATCTATTGGGGCTGGCTGTGAAATTCCGAATTTCACAATGAAACAGCCATGTTTCTGGGTTATGATTTAAAATGTCCAGACACATGTTCCATCAGTGGCCGAGCTCCGATTGTGACAGAGACATATGCGGGGAGACCTGAGCAAAGATTGTGGGCCTTCCCCCACGAAGGAACCCAGCATCTCCCGAAAATATTATTTGTACAAGGGAAAATGGATGGGTGAAGATATTGCATTACATTAATCTTTGGAACGCTCAGCTGGGGGCATTAACTTAAATGTTACAGTGACACAGAAGGGGAACACATAAGGGTACAATCAGACAAGACAGAGATCCCCAGCAATCATCCCATAACATTCCCATGCAGCCCCCCTTCCCAGAGAAAATGATCTTTAAAACATCAGCAAAATGCTGCTTTCCTTCTGGGAGTTGTAGTCTTTCTAGATGCCAGCACTGTCCTTGGCTTGAGGCATTGCAGTTCCTGGGGTGCGGTACGATGGCAAAGTCATTGAGAGTCCATGGGGCAGAAAGGGGGAAAAGGCAGGAAAGGTCCAACTGGGAAAGTGTCCTTGGAGAAACTATAAAGTCCAAAATGCGAGGGAGAGGGTCCATGTCCAATCCTGGGCAAGCCCGCTTGTACGGGGCTAGCCCAAAGCAGTGAATTAGCAGTAAAAAGAATCCATGATCAGTGTCCTTGTGCGAACTGCATATCCCAGCCCGCACAGACCCGGGTTGCAGGTTTGAAGCCTCCCTACTCACACGGATCCCTCCACAGGGGCTTCCTGGAGGCGACCTACCGAGGCAGAGACATCTTCCCTCCCCCCAGAGTCCATGGATGCACTTTTGGGGCCCCTGACAGTTTCCAGCCAGGGAAAGTACCTCGAGTCCATTCAGGAAAGAAATGGTTGGAAGTGGGGGGGAAGAGTTCTGGTACTTACAAACTATGTCTCTCAATGTGGCAGAAGGCTGGGGACCTGCTCCCCCCTTCAGGATCCCTTTGAGTCCAAATCGCTGACTTGCTGCGGGTTTTGGGCACGGTTTTGCGGTAGAGAGAGTGGGACTTTAATGCGAAAAATGTGGGGGCCAATTATCCTCAGATGACCTGAACGCGAGCAGGAGAGCCAAGCCACTTGTCAGAGGGAGAAGCAGGGAGACCCAGGCTTCTCGGCTTCCCCCAGGCTGGGGAGGTAGAAAGGAGAGAAGAAAGAGGGGAGACAAGATAGGAGAAAGGGGCAGAGTGCTTATGGGACAGAAACGGGGCAAATTGGTGAAACTTTCAAAGTGTGGATACTGAATACATTGGTTCCTATGGAGATCCCCTTTTCCCCGGTCCTCCGCTCCTCGCCCCCACCCTCGGAAGGGCCCCCACTATTCCAAGATGGCGACGGGGCGGGTGGTTCAGCGTCGTGCTGTCTGCCCGCCGGGCCCCCGTTAAGCGGCCAGTTGCAGCACGGACGATCGGTGGGCGGGACGGAAGACCAGGTAAGGGGAAGGGGCGGTTCTGGGAGAGTTCTGTTTATTGTTTGTTTGTTTTGGTTGACTTTTGGAAAGTTTTCCTTAGCGGGAGGGAGAGGGAAGGCGTTTCGGGGCCTAGTGGTGGGTAGCGGTACTGCAGCGGCCTAGCATAAGGCATGTAGGAGGTCGCCAGGCTGTTGTGGCTTAGGGGCTCAGAGGAAAATATTTGCTTCTGACTTGATGTGGTTTGCTTATGGGGTTGAGTATGTTCTTAGAGATGTGTGGGGCTGAGTGGACGCTGGGAGAAATGTTCTTGCAATGTATGTGAGGTATAAGGTTGTTTAGAGATGTTTTTGGTGCCTGGGCTCTAGGGAAGGAATGGGAGGAAAATGTATTTGGCCCTTGTCTTGCTGTGGTCTGTTTGTGGGGTTTGGAATGTTTGTGGGGATTGCAATGTGTGGGGCCGAGGGGTGCTGGGGAAATGTCCTTTTCTATTGTTTGGCGATGTGTTTTAAATGTCCATGTGTTGTTTACTGTGTGAAGTGCTGTGATGGGGGGGGCAATGGTGGTTGGGCTGATAGGGAGGGATGGAGTTGATGCTGAGGAGTATGGAATTTGGTGGGGCCGAAAGGAAAAAAGTTTTGTGCTGGTACAACTTGGGCCATGGGCCAAAGAGGAACATTGGGGACTCTCTGCTGCTGGATCCTTTGGTTTTGGGACTGCCTGATTCGGCCTCACAATGACAGGAAAGGAGATCCCACACAAACATATCATAATTCAAGAAGGATATTAACAAGATGGAATGTGTCCAGAGGAGGGGGACAAAAAGGGTGAAATGCAGGAAAGCAAGCCTTATGAGAAGTGACTTAGGGTGCTGGGTGTGTTCAGCCTGGAGAAGGGGTGACAGGATAGCTAAGTTTAAAGATGTCATATTGAAGATGGCACAAACATGTTTTTTGCTGCAATCTGGTCTGGAGGAACAGATTCAAATGGCAAAAAAGAGATTGAATCTAAACATCCTGACTGTAAGTACTGTTTGACAGAGAAATATGCTGCCTCAGGGTGTGGTGAAGTTTTCTATTAAAGTTTTTTGAACCAGGGTTGAATAGCCATTTTATTGTGTATTCCTGCATGGCAGGGGTTTGAACTGGGGGCCCTTCCAGACAAGCAAAAAATCCAAAAGGAATTGGGATTTTAAATCCCACATCCTCTTGGGATGGAGGCCACACAGCTGGCCTAAACCCCATGGTTTTGCAAGGTTAGTGTCCAGATATTCACCAATGTGATCAGAGATCACCAGGGATTGTCATGGGCACTGCCAGCTTTTCCCTTCCTGCCCTCCATTTCCCCCTGCACTTACGAGAGGAAGGGGACCCCGGGTTCGCCTCCTATGCTTGTTTTTCGCCAGATACAAAGCAAAAAGCAAGCATAGGAGGCGAACGCGAGGTCCCCTTCCTCTCGTTCACGTTACCAAACAAACTGCGGAGGAAGCACCGCCCCTGAGCGTGTTCGGCGATGCCGGCTGCGACGTCATCGCGGGAGACGCTCAGGGGGCGGGGCATCCTCCGGAGTTTGTTTTCAAGTGTGCGTGAGAGGCAGGGGACCTCGCGTTCGCCTCCCTTGCTTGCTTTTGCCATAAACAAAGCCACGCATGGCTTTCTACCTGCCCGAGCCTCCCTTTTTTGCCCGGTAAGCAGCGCTGCCTCCGGCTACCTGGCTTCGCCAGGGAAGGCGCGCTGCCCGGACCTCCTCTTCAAAGGAGGAAAGAAGAGGTAAATTGTTATTGTGTTGTTCTGGGAGATATAATGTTAAATTGATTGCTTCATTGATATAATTGTGTTCTGGGAGATATAATATTAAATTGATTGCTTCATTGATGTAATTGTGTTCTGGGAGATATAATATTAAATTGATTGCTTCATTGATATAATTGTGTTCTGGGAGATATAATATTAAATTGATTGCTTCATTGATGTAATTTTGTTGTGGGAGATATAACATTAAATTGATTGCTTCATTAATATAATTGTGTTCTGGGAGATATAATATTACATTGATTGCTTCATTGATATAATTGTGTTCTGGGAGATATATTATAAATTTAATTGCTTCATGGATATTATTGCCCACCCCTGTACTATAATATAATAATTATGATAATAATACTAATAATATATGAATATTTCTTGATATATTAATGTTAATATTAATGATGTGTAATATATGGTAAATATAGTAAGTGAAATAAATAAATTATGTAGATTAGCATGTAGTTCCGCCTTTAGGTGCGGCCCTGCATAATATTTTTTTGCTCTCATGTGGCCCCTTGGAAAAAATAGTTGCCCACCCCTGGTCTAGGGCCTGTGTACTTAAGGGACTGCCTCTCCCCACATGTTCCCCAGAGATCGTTGCGATCTGAAGAGCAAAATCTCCTTAGTGTCCCATCTGTATGGACATACCATCTGTCCTGAACTAGGCAAAGAGCTTTTTCGGTGGTGGCACTGACAATGTGGAATGCCTTGCCCAATGAAGTGCGAGGAATTAGAGTTGTCCTTCTGAAGAGCGTGTAAGACGGTCTCTTCTGTCAAGCATTCTCACTAGAGTAAAGCTCTAACATCTTTGCTGTTAGTCCTCATCCAAGTGTAGTAGAATGTAGAGATCTAGTTTTAATGTGTTTTAGTGTGTTCATTTTACTATTGTGTTGTTTTTATACTGTTGTAAACCGCCCCCAGCTTAGAGAAGGAGCAGTCTAGAAGTCAAAACAATAAAGAAAGAAAAGAAAAGAAACGTGTTTTAGTGCAGGAGTGAGAATTATACAGTTTACAGACAGCCATGTGGGACACAATGGTACATATATATTTATTTCCATGGTGAGATATATGCTGTCTCATAACTTAATGCCAAAATATTATGGAATGACTGGGGAACTACACTGGGGAATTAAAATTCTGTGGAATTAAAGAATTAACTAATGCAGGAATGAAAGAGAAAATTATTTAATTTATATCTTTTTTTTCTCCCATGTGGTATCCAAAGCGGATTACACCATACCTTAAAATAAAATAGCTAGAAGAATTTATTATGTTAAAAATAGAAAGGCATTAAATTACAAGCCATTTGAAAATATTAATATAGAACACTTAAAAACACATTAAAATTCATTGCATATTAAATAAAAGCACACCCAGTGCAGTGCCCCAATCAGTTAAAAGCTGAAAGTTGTTTCAATGAGTGAAAGTCTTTATCTATGAGTGAAAAGGGAATGGAGAGAGGGCCAACCAAACCTTTCTCAGAAGAGAGGTCCTAGTCTGGGGGTTGCCACCAAAAAGGCTCTCATCTGAGTTCTCACTAGACGTGTGACAGTGGTGGGACTGAGAGAAAGTCCTTCCTTGGTAAGTCTCCTATGGTTAGATTGCTTTCATATAATCTGACATTCAGTAATTTGGATAGTCAAATAATTTAATTATCACCCATCCTAAACACACATCTAACATTATACAAGCAATTCATTTGTACTCTTATTTTCCAGGATTTTATTGAGTGAACAGCTTTCATTGTACACAGATTTTGTCATGGCAGAGTTAGGTGCCAAGATACACATACAAAAAGTGTTTGAATGTAAAGGGCTTCAAAGTAATTGTAAGCAATTTTAGAACAGCATGATATGTTGGCAAGTTCATCATTTCTTGGTGGTAAACATTATGGCTTCCAATTTGGGGAAGTATTGCCCTGCAGCCTATATAGTCTAATCTTACATCTAGCCCTGAGTGAGGAAAGACTCTGAGTCTCGGAGAAGAATTCAAAGCACAGTTCATTATCTTTCCACTGAAAATAGGAGGCACATGCTTTTCCATGCCAGGAAGCATCAATTTTCATAGCAAGGGTGTTTTGCTGCTAGGGATGAAAGTTCAAGTGAAGAAGCAATCATCATTTTAAAGAAAATTGATACTGGAACCTTCACTCTGAATACATAGAGATGACAAACATTTATGTGATCTGTTGGAAGCTGACACTCAGATCCATCTACAAGTGAAACTGCAAACGCATGCACACAGACCTAAAAAAAAGGCTCTTGACTGCAGATTTATGTTGTCACATTTAAACAAGACTCATATCAACAAGGCAAGTCTCCAATGACTATCTTACATCCTGTTGATTTCAGAGGGAATTTTATATTAAACAAATGATTATCTGCCTAGGCTGCATCTTGTGAAATCCTGAGGTTTATACATTGGGGAAACAGTAATACTTTATTCTCTAGCTGAGAATTTTAAATAGCCCTTCCTAAACTGAAAATCCCAGGACTGAATGGAACCATGGCAGTTAATCATAGTGTTATTATTTTGAAGTATGAAAGAGCTATTGCTCTAAAGTGACTGCCTGTTACTAAGATAGATCAATATTATGGGTTCATGGGAGCTGTAGATTGGTGATGCAGTTGGTGATCCTGCTTTGCAACAGCTGCAGAACTGTTTGGGCTGGAAGTAAGCCTGAAGAAATTGGAAGTTCTTTACCAGCCCACACCACAGGAAGAACACCATCATCACCTCGTCAGCATAGGCAAATCTGTGCTTAAGTCCGTTCAGCAGTTCACCTACCTGGGAAGCATCATCTCTCCAGATGCCAAGATTGACAAAGAGATAGATCACAGATTATCAAAGGCATATAGTGCATTCGGAAGGCTTCACAAAAGAGTCTGGAGCAACAAGCACCTGAGGCAAAGCACCAAAATCAGTGTGTACAGAGCTATCATACTGTCTATTCTCCTCTATGGGTCTGAAACATAAGTCACCTATCGCCAACACCTACGACTCCTCGAACGCTTTCATCAGCGCTGTCTTCGCACAATCCTAAATATATACTGGACCGACTATGTGACTAATGTTGCTGTCCTTGAGCAAGCAGGGATCACCAGCATTGAGGCCATGTTATTGAGAACACAGCTGCGCTGGGTAGGGCATGTCTCTAGGATGGAGGACCACCGCCTCCCAAAGATACTACTCTCTGGTAACTCACCACGGTTCAGCACAAGAGAGGCGCCCCAAAAAGAGATAAAAAGACTCCCTGAAAAAGCATCTCAGGCTCTGCCAGATTGATCACCAACAATGGTCCACCTTGGCCTCACATCGGGAAACATGGAGATGCACTATGCACAATGCTGCGGCCTGTTTCGAGAAGACACGCCGAACGAGTCTCAAAGAGAAATGACAACGCAGAAAGAACTGCAACTTGGAAACAACATCACCCAAGGAGACTTCTTGCTTTGCTTTCTGTAACCGGACTTGCCTATCTCAGATTGGCCTACAATGCGCTTGTAGCAAGCATGGGATGACTCCTTCCTGAATCTTTGTTCATGAAGAAAAGCCAAGATTGGTGATGCACTAACACAGTTTGACAAAGATCTTGCAGAACTACAACACCCATGATTCCATAGCTGAGCCATGGCAGGTAAAGTAGTGTCAAACTGCATCAATTCTACCATGTAGATATACTTTTGAGATACACCACTGTCTCTCAAAATTCCACATTTCAAAACATCATAGAAATTATGTATTAATTATACAAGTAACTTGAGAAAGAGAAAGAATTTATATTTCCAGAACCAGAGTTAGCTATTTGCCAAGATAACTTTGTAGTTGGCATTTACGCAATTGACTTGGCAAAAAAGGACTCATTTTCTTTTAAAGGAGGGGGAGATGTTCAAAATTACTCTTAGGAAACTCTAAAACTGTACCATTCATTAGATGGGAAGGCCACATTTTTATGGTGATTGCTGTGTAGAACTGGTTTCAGTAGGACACTGATGTTATGCCTGCCCTTTATGTCCATAAACCACAGAAGAATGTTGGACAGGCAAATTGAATGCAGCAAAGATGCAAACAGCAGAAGACAGGGATTAATTATCTTGACCTTCAAATCTGTGTCATGAGCCAAATGAAACTTTTGTGGAGATGAGAGAAGCTAAGCATGAGGAGGATTGAAGTAAGTAAAACCAAGTGATAGGGAATTCAAATCATACAATAATTCCAATCCAATTAGTTTAGATGTTATTTGAGATGGAGGTGTCATCTACACTGTCATGGAATGTGGTGTAGGAAATGCATTAACCTGGGGCATCCAAGCAATGCACCCATACTAATATGCTTTAGCCTGGAGTAAGTTTTTTTCTCCAGCTTCTAGGTTGAAAAAGAAACAGATCTTCCATGAAGAACCAAACATTTGTGGATAGTGAGGAAGTGGAGACTGCCACTGGGATCGTTACCATACCCATCCCATACTCCTCAGCCTCAAACAGCCCAGGGAATTTGAGTGGCAGTGTTTCCTTGCACCCTATTTCTGCCCCAAAATAAAGGAAAAGCCTCCTTACCATTGCAGGAGGCTGTCCTCTTCCTGGATCATAACATTCAGGATGCAATGGAGAGGGTGTGGTATATATAACAGCCATGTGTGGCAGCACTGAGTCTCTGAAATGGCATTTGTAATGCCAGTTTGAGCTGCATTTTGTACTAGTGTAGGAACACTCTGGAATTCCAGGGGGGGGGGGGGATTTTTTAATGGCATCCTTATAAACTACATGGAGTGGGATTGGGAATCTTTGGCCATATTGGCTTTTTGCATAAAAATAACAATGGGCATGAGAATGCTTTTAGTAGACAGGAACCCTTTCATCTTCTTCTTGGTTTTTCTTTGCAAACGAATTGTATTTTATATTTTAATTGATTTTATATTGCGGGCACTGGTTGCTATGTGTAAACCGCCTCGAGTCACCTTCAGACTAAGAGGGACGGTATAGAAATATAGTAAATAAACAAAATAAATAAATAAAACTTTCTCTTTCAACTTTGAAACAATGGGTACATCTTTATTAAAGAATTGATGTAATTTGACACTACTTTAGTTGTCATGGCCCAATACTATGGAATCCTGTGATTTGTACTTGGATAAGTGACCAATATTCTTCAGCAGAGAAAGCTAAAGACCTTGTCAAACTTCTTCTTCCTTATTCTTGGCTTTTGTTCGCAAATGAAGATTCATGAAGGGCTCATCCTATGCTTTCTACAAGCGCATTGGTGACTAAAATAAGTTAGATGTGTCCTTCGAGCCTGTGCAATGGATTTTTCTGGTGGAGTGCAGCATGCACAGAACTGGCCTCACCCTTTAAACCAAAGGTTCATCTGCTGGGGCCTAGCAAGCTTGGACGGTGGCAGAGAGGTCATCAGGTCATAGGTTTGATTAGAGTTTCCTTCTCTTAGATGGTTGACCTTACAGGGTTAAATGAGCACCATCTGCCTGGGTTTGAAATCAGAGTTTTCATTCTCCTAGGATGGTTGCCAAAAGGCTAGAAAACCCATCCTACCCATTGACGCTCTTTGTCAGACCCTTCAGTTGTGACCTGTCTGGCATGGGAGGCCCTATCAGTGGCTATTTTGCTACCACCAGCATAGCTCACAACTTCATTAGGGTACGCAAGCCTCTCCCCCATGACAAAGGGTGCCAACTTTTTCATACTACACAATTAAAGCACCATGATTCCACTTAGGTGTGTGCAGTGACAGAAATCACGTAGTTAAAATCAATTAATGAAAGAGGACAACATAACTAAATTAAGTAAAATAGGAATTTCAGTACCAAGCTGACTAAATCAATAAATAGATTCAAGTTATTAATTATATAATTAATTCAATCCTGGGACTAGTGGTTTGTTATTGTACTAGAACTCCCTGTCTGAGAATTCTAAACACATCTCCCTAAGGTGCCAGGCCCAGAATTTCATAGGCTATTACCATGACAGTTAAAATGGAGGCATCTTTAATTCCTTAACATGTATTTCAAATGTTGAGATACTCTGATGAGAAGACTCCTGAACTGAAGAAAATATAATTGGAGTTCAGGATTTCTGTGAAAATTTTCCACATGATTGTTTAAAAATGGAGCGGTTTCTACATTAATCCATCTGTATACAGAAAATGTTGGTTTGTATGCAGAAAGAATACTGTAATGGGTAGTTTTATTCTAGTTGACTTAGATATAAAATATCATTTTCTGCACAGAAAACAGCATGTTTATGCATTGAAAAGTTGCGTGTGCAAGCATGACACACCTCGCGCCAAGAAACATGCGGACACATTGGTTGGATAAGTGGTTGGATAAAATTGGCCACAACTCGTTTATTGAAAGCAGGAACGAAGGGTTGGCGGCCATGCTTGGGTCCTGGATCATGGTAGACGGCCCCCACAAATGCCTTGAGGTGATAGCAAGCCAGGGGTGCGAGCGGCCAATGCCTGTCCACGGAAACTCAGCACCCCAGTGGGCCTGGGCGTTATCCCCCCTAACAACCAAGGGGTGATAAGCCAACCTGATCCAGGGGCCAAGCCACACGCCACACGCCGGACACGGAGCTGCGACAATAACATAACACAATATAATGTCCTAAACATGGTACAATAAATAACAGATACACAAACAGAGCAAAACCAACAATGCAATGAGTAGGAGGGTGGGCGGCAAAAACAGCCTGCCTCCGAATGAGGCCAGGCAGTCCCGGGCAGCACAAGATACCTGCCCGGGCGGAAATCTGAGCCAGCCAGAAACAGGGAGGGGGCAGGGCGAAGCCAGTCCCTCATTGGCCGGCTGGCCTGTATGGCGGGAGACCTTCCTGCCATCCGGGGGGCTTCTGGGAGGAAGAAGCTCCCCCGGGCAACAAGATGGCGGGAGGGCAATGCTGCTCCGCAACCCGTCGTGGCTGGTAAGTCAGCCACGCCCATTGCGTGTGCAAGCATGACACACCTCGCGCCAAGAAACATGCGGACACATTGGTTGGATAAGTGGTTGGATAAAATTGGCCACAACTCGTTTATTGAAAGCAGGAACGAAGGGGTTGGCGGCCATGCTTGGGTCCTGGATCATGGTAGACGGCCCCCACAAATGCCTTGAGGTGATAGCAAGCCAGGGGTGCGAGCGGCCAATGCCTGTCCACGGAAACTCAGCACCCCAGTGGGCCTGGGCGTTATCCCCCTAACAACCAAGGGGTGATAAGCCAACCTGATCCAGGGGCCAAGCCACACGCCACAAAAAGGGGGGGGAGGCATCCTTGAACCCCGCCCCTTTCCGCCAACCCAAATTCCTATCCTCAATAAGCGGAACTGATGACTGGCAGCTGCCAAGTCCTCATGTGATAGCCACTGCTGTGGAGCCGCTGCTCCGGCCATTCTCCAGGTTGCACACCGATGACTGGCAGCCGCCAAGTCCTCATGCGATAGCCACCGCTGTGGAGCCGCTGCTCCGGCCATTCACCAAGTTGCACACCGCTGACTGGCAGCCGCCAAGTCCTCATGCAATGGCCACCGCTGTGGAGCTGCTGCTCCGGCCATTCTCCAAGTTGCACACTGATAACTGGCAGCCGCCAAGTCCTCATGCGATGGCCACCGCTGTGGAGCCACTGCTCCCTGATTCCAGCCATTCTCCAGGTTGCCACTAGCAGTGTGCGCTGGCCATCTCAGCGGGAGGCGAAGCCATGACCGTGGCTCTGGCCTCCTGGCCGTGACGCCGTGCTTGTGCCGAGCACCTGCTCTCTTGGCCGCAGCCGCCCTGTGGGGGTGAGAAAAAGACAAACCAGCAGCCTGTGCGCCTTCTGGGAGGCGGCCCGGCCTGATGAAAGAGGTGTATGCAGATGCTTTCCATCCTCCCATGGCCTTGATAACATCAACGGGAATGCCTTCAGCTGCCGCGGCGGTCGCTGCTCCAATCCCGAAGAAGTGTCATCCGTATTCCTGCTGCGGCAGGCCCAATACCTGGAGCGACCTGCGGAAAACTGACATAAACTGGTACCCGGTGAGGGGGGGGGTCCCCTTACGATGCACCAATAGGGGGGCCCGGGGATGGATCCCTGCCACTAAGGTACCTGGGAAGCGCCTGTGCAGGGCACAAGTTCCCTCTCTCAAGGCCTAGAATGGACCGGTTGACTTCTATACCCCTGTGGTCAGTCTTGGATTTCTGGGTCTGTACAGACATGGAGGTGCCAAGGATGGATGCATCTCTGCACTGGAAGGCCCTACCGGAGGGATCCGTCCTGGGGATGGCCACCACTTCCCCAGAACGTGAGGCCCGAAGACGCGGTTGCGAACACCATAGAAAATAAGTTGACTACATAATGAGAAGAGTAAATCCCTCTGAGAACATAGACAATGGACAAGAGGGACTAGTGTGACAGGGGCACCTGCCGGACAGGGTGTCCCTGGGCTTGGGATACTGCTAGTTCCAACTCTTAAGGAGTTCCTGCTCCTATAAGACTGGCAAGGGTCCGCACAGCCTGCCACCTTGCATAAGAAGGTAATGCCAGCCAACTACCGACTGTGGTGTGGGCCGAGACCTTACCCCTCTGCTGGTGAATAATGACATGTCGGACCTCTTCTTCCCCAGCCGGGAACTTAGTTGGAACTTGGCGGGCAGGAGGCCTGCGTCTGGTACTGGGGAGGGAGACCCGTCTTCCTTGGAAGCATGCCAATGCATTTGTAATTTCCTTACTTACACTGAGAAAGAGACGTTAGCCTGCAACATATCAAGACAAATCGCACGACACCTCCGGAATGGTGATGATGCTAGAACAGGCCAAAGTCCAGGTGGCACACTCCAGAAAGGTGCAAAAGGCTCGAATGTGGCACAGCTGATTACGTAACCCCTGAGAATGGCCTAATCAAAATACCAATGGTTGTGATATGTGAAGGCCAGGAGGAGGATGAAGATAGAAACAAAAGACACAGGTCTACCTGGAACATCTGGGACTCTCTGATGCAAATCCATAGGGTATGTCCATGGAAGTGAATTCTGAAAAAAAATTGCCTCAGAGAGTGGGGTGTTACTCGGACAATGGTGCAACCCCTGGGCATGGCCAGGTCAAATACCAAAAATTGTTAGCTCTAGAAGCCTTGGAGATTGAAGTCAAACAACAGATACTGGACCCCATAGCATATAATTGGCCTCTCAGGAGCAAATCGGTGAGTACACCCAAGTAAGTGAATTGCTGGGCAAATTCTTCAGAAAGTAAAGTAATACCAGACGAAAGCTTGGATACAGAGCGGCAATATGAAAAATTGCTGTAAATCAGCAGGATAACGAGACCTGAGCTCTCAGCAGCGGTTGGAATACTGTGCAGGAAGAGCCGTCACCCACAAAACATGGCAATGCACTGATAGACTGGACCATAGGAAAACGAAGGATTGCTGCTACGCCATAGCTGAAACAGAGGATGAATCTGTAGCAGGAGCATGCAAACAATAGAATTGGCTGCCCATAGCACTGCCGATGCCAATTATAATATAAGAATGCCATGGACACGGGATGACTGGGCTGGAATATTGCAAATCAGGAGGTGTGATTGCAGGAATCCTGGCAAAGTCTTGCTGCAAAAGACTCCTGCTCCGATGCAGCTAGCCCAGTTTAGAGAGAGGGATACCTTCCCCAAACTCTTGCAGCAAGCTAATCCCATGAAGGATTGTTTAAAGGGGGGGGGGGTAGTCATACCCATGTATGTATGCCCCCAAGGTCCTCCATTGAATAACTCAGGAATGGGTCGCAATTGGAAACGTACTGCCTCTGTGTAGGAATAAATGCCCTGGACTGGCCATGAGGCTGTCTCCGATCACTGGCTAGTTCACCAGCTGACTTCTCTGGAAACTATCCTTGATGAATGCAGGGGGAATGTCTCTAAGGCCAGTAAGCAACCCCAATCAGTGCAGCAGCAAGGTCAGTTATATAAACTCAGGAGGACACCCAAAGGGGCCTTGACATTCCTGGGGGGGGAGGGGGGGCAGACGCTGGTCAATGGTGACTGTCTCCTGAGGGGCGGAAATGGAGGTCTGGAAACCAGATAGGATGCTATAGATCGATGGCTTGTTGCAATTTCGCTACCGCAATGAAAAGGGGGTCATGGTGTCATCCCCTCAGCTTAGGTAAGACCTCACTTGGAAGACCTCACGCTGGAAGGTGTCGCGATGAAGGAAACTGACGAAGGTCTGGAGACCATGCACTAAGAGGAGCATCTTGGAGAACTGGGCACGTATAGCTTGCAGGAGAAAATGCTGAGGAGACATGGTAGCTTCGAATAAATCTGAGAGGAAGCCATAAGCCAGAGGGGGCAGCTCAGAATACCGCTGCCCAGAAAACTAGGGCACAAAAGACCATGGATTGAAATTGCAGGAATCGAGATTCCCCCTGGTCATATGAGAGCTGCTTGACTGTAGCTTCTGTTCCGCAGTGGAACTCTCTGCCTTGAGGTGCGCTGTAAGCTCCTACCTGCAGGCCATATCTGTTTTTTCCGGCTTCCTGCCTGGCCGACCTCTGGGTTGTGCTTTTCATGATTGAAGCAACCTGAAACACAGAACAGCAACTGGACAAGAACAATTAGCACCACAGGGCAAGCGAGGGGGGGGCACCCAGACAGGAAAGAGGCACCAGAAAGATATCGAAGGTCATCCTGACAATGGGATGGCCAGGGCTCTCACACCGGAGGTGCCACTGGGGGCTCCAGTGAGAGTGATGCATAAACAGTTGTGATTGCAGGGAGCATCAACCAGAGCGGCACCCGTTGGGCTGCTCACATATGCATGTATATAAATATGCAGTGGATGCTCCCTCCCCAGAAGGTCACCATGGCCCGATGGACACATGTCGTTGGTACCCCGTCTGATTCTGCAGGGCAAGGGGGTAGGACTAAATGGCCCCACCTGATCTCTTCCAACTCTGCAGATATCTTCCCACTGAAGCGGTACCTATTGATCTACTCACCTTTGTGAGTTGACAAACTGCAAGTTGGGCCTCCTGGCTTGGCAGGCATGGGGGGGGGGGGAGGAATCTCCCCCATTCTTTGCGTACATCCTGGAGATACTGTATATATGGCTTTGTAAACAGTTAAATTGGCCTCCCTACAAAGTGGCCCTGAATGACTGTTATTAATGATGTAAAATTATATTGATGTCTGTTGCTATGGACAATGCGACTTCCTTCGGGCTGCAAGGGTTGACAACAATCTACACAATATGATGGTCGGGAGCTCACTCTAACCCGGGCTGGATTCGAACTCATGACCCTACAGTCAGTAGAGCTCATGATGCAACTGACTCGCCACCAGCTGCGCCAAAGTCCGGGTGGGATGCACCGGAGGCTGGAACTGCACAGGGGTTAGAAAAACATTCAATGCCTCGGACACAGAACATGTATGTGCAGACACTCAGAGGCTGTTAGATGGCCACAATGGTGGCCTGCACCAGCAGGGGGGTGCCCCACACTGAGAGGGGGGGCTGAACACGAGGAACATAGCATGCTATGAGCACAGAACATGTGAATGCAGACAGTCAGAGGCTATTTGATAGCAGCAATAGCAGCTGTTTAATGATTCAGTTCCTGGCCACCAGGAGAGCTGTCGCTGCCTAATTCTTTGCATGCTTCCTGGAAAGTAGTATGGCTTCGTGAAGCAGTTGAATTGGCCTCCCCACAAAATGGTGAATGAAAAAAGGCACCGGGGAAGGAAGGGAATTCCCCCCCCCCCCACACACACACACACCTCTGAGCTGAATGCAGGAGGGGGGGAGGGAGAGCAAGCAGCAAAAAGTCCCCAACTGGGAACAAAGGAGGGGCCTGCTACCGGGAGGCCGGCAAGGCCTGGAAGCTATAGGTGAGGGCCTGGAGCAGGACGGAGGGTGGGCCCAGCTGGGCCCAAGGCAAGTGGTGTGTGTGGGGGGGGGGGAGTTGGGCCCCGGGGAGGGATCTCCCCCCACGAACGAGCCCTCCCCAAGCAGAGAACAAAGGCAGGCCAAAACAAAAAGGCCTGAGACTGGGCTGCAGGAGCTGAGCAGCAGGCCCGCAAGCCTGAGGGAGCAGCACGTGGGTGGCCCTGGCGGGCCCCAGGTAGAGAGGCAGGCAAGGGAGAGGAAGCAAGGCGTGCTTCCCCTGGGGAATGGCAGGGGCGGCAGCCAAGGAAGGGAGGTCCCGACCGGGGATGGAAGGGGAAAAACCCAGCAGGGCTTGTGGAACAGAGCAAGGTGCCTTCCCCCCACTGAGACCAGGCGAGGCCTGGACCGGGCCCTTACCGACCTGAAGCTGCTGCCGCCGCTGCTCCACTCCAAGCCCTCACCTCCTCGTCCAGGCCTCGAACTCTCCAATCCGACTTGCCTAACCAAAAGGAGAAGGAAGGCCTCCTGAAGTCTGCAACAGCAGCTTCAGGCTCAACTGTCTCTCTCTCTCTCTCTCTCTCTCTCTCTCTCTCTCTCTCTCTCCCCGTAGCAAGTAGCTCTGCAAAAAACAGAGCACATTGCAGCAGCACACACCATTACATCGAGAGAGAGAGAGAGGGAGAGGGAGAGGAGGAGGATGAGGGGAAAAAGGGACTGTGATCCGGAATTGAGCAAGAACAGCCTGCCTCAAAAACAGCCTGCCTCCGAATGAGGCCAGGCAGTCCCGGCAGCACAAGATACCTGCCCGGGCGGAAATCTGAGCCAGCCAGAAACAGGGAGGGGGCAGGGCGAAGCCAGTCCCCTCATTGGCCGGCTGGCCTGTATGGCGGGAGACCTTCCTGCCATCCGGGGGGCTTCTGGGAGGAAGAAGCTCCCCGGGCAACAAGATTGCGGGAGGGCTATGCTGCTCCTCAACCCGTCGTGGCTGGTAAGTCAGCCACGCCCATTAAATGAAGAATTTAGAAAACTAATTCCCTTTCGGTCTGTAATTATTTGCTTAGGCTAACATGCAAGTATTCATTAACAGCTCTGGTGAGAGACAATATTCCTTCCAAACTTGACAAGCCAAGTGAACATGCGGCATAACTTGCTAATTAGTGGCAATGTCATCCTTTGCTAATTGTGTTCTAGAAGCAATGACTAATTTTAGCAATTTTCTTTCTGCTGCAAGGAAGTATTTGAGAGCTGGAGTTTTTAAAAGACTATTCACAGTTTATTCAAGAAAAAAAATCACATGTAGCATTATTGGGACAGAAACTGTTTCGTCCTGTACAGAAATACATTTTTGTGTCCCTAGACAGAAAATGTATTGGATGTATTCTGTACAAAAAAATTGTATAGTATTTTCTGTAATGGTATGTGCAAATTTATGTAGAACAGGTTCCAAGCTTTGCAGATTCTCATTACTTCTAGATTTTATTTATTTATGCTTTTATTTTTTTACTGTAATTGTATACCACCCTTCTCAGCCCTTAGGCGACTTTTCCTTGTTAAAGTTTCCCATTGCTTTGAAAACATGCTTTTTAGTCGTACCTGTGGATGCAATAGGGAAAAACCACAAATAACATAACTGGTAACATTCATCCTATTTCTACTTGTTGTTTTTTTAATAGTAGAACTCACATGACCCCAGTTCATCATAACTAATGTTATACTATTGTGTGTCCAAAACACCTGCAGGGAAAGAGTTCCCTACTCTGCTTTTTAAAGTACCGATTAGAAGGATTGGAAGCTGGCATTCAATACACTTGAAATTGTTTCTGCATACATGATCCTGCTTCAAGTGGTAAGGAAGCCTCACTCACAGAAAAACTGTTGAAACTGCAAGTAACTGCAAACTAAATAACCCTGAAATCAATACCTTGTAGTGGTGTACTGTCCTTCCAAGGCATGTTTTATAGAGGAAAATGTGGTTGACACCATCTTTCAAAGCTGTGTGCTAGGTGTATGCAGTGACAGAAATTAAGTAGTTAAAATCAATTAATGAAAGAGGACAACATAACTAAATTAATTTTGAGTTAGGTAGGAATTTCAGTGCCAAGTTGACTAAATCAATCAATAGCTTCGAGTTATTAATTATATTATTAATTCAATGAAAGGCAGTGCTAAAGAGACAACACATTTGACCTTGCTCCATTAGCTTTTTATCTAAAGTGCAGCTATTTTCAAAATTACTCTCTGCTTTTTGTTACTGTCAAAGATGCAGTGCAGTAACTCAAGAATAATTCTAATGTGAGAAAAAGTTCTGAGGGCTCTTGAGGTTACCAGACATAGTACCTAATCCTTTTCTTTCTCCATTCAGTAATGCAGAACGATACATTTTACTGACATTCCCCTTATAATCTCAGTAATATGGAATTTATTACTGAAAATCAGACATTTGTTCATATGCATAACATATGGAGGTCTTCAGAATATTCTCTGATTTTTTTCCCCAGCTACTGGCCTGCTGAACATGTTTCTAGAAATTTAAAGTCCAACACAGGACTTCCATGATTTTGATAAATCTCTCTGTATTTGTCTCTCTTTTTCTTTTCTTTCTCTCTTTTCTATTATGTGTGGGCCAATCTGACCTACATAAATCAAATGGTGCACAAAATTTTCAAGCAAATAAAATAATCATATGTTGAATTGCAGGCAACACAGGGAGCAAATTTTATCAGAATCTGGGGTTATTTTGATGCAAGCCTGCATTAATGTAACATAAGATACTATGTTGAAATAGTATACAAACTACTGAGGAGACACTCATGTTCTTTCTACACTGCCATATAAAATCCAGATTATTTGCTTTGAACCAGATTATATGGCAGTGAAGAGGCATATAATCTTGATCAAAACTGATAATCTGGATTATCTGATTTTATTATCTTGTTGAAGGGGTCTTAGATAAAAAATAATGCAGCATGGACTCGATCCCTTCCAGTCCGGCTTCCGTATTGGGCATGGGACGGAGACCGTGCTTGTTGCCATTACAGACCAACTTCGCCGCCAGCTGGACCAGGTCGGATCAGCCCTGCTTGTCTTGTTAGATCTGACAGCAGCGTTTGATACCGTAGATCATGCATTGTTAGCCCACCGCCTAGCCATGACTGGAGTCAGGGGGACTGCCCTTAAATGGGTGGCCTCCTTTCTTCAGGATCGGGGACAGTGTGAGGAGAGGGGAGAGGAGGTCTCCGGGAGGCTCCCATTAAGTTGTAGGGTCCCCCAGGGGGCCATCCTCTCGCCCTTATTATTCAACATCTACATGCGCCCCCTGGCCCAGCTGGCCCGCGTCTTTGGTCTGGAGTGTTATCAGTACGCTGATGACACCCAGCTTCTGCTGAGAATGGACGGCAGGCCGGATACCGTACCCGATTGTTTCCATCAATGCCTTGAAGCCGTGACTGGATGGCTGCGTGCCAGCCGGCTGAAGGTGAATCCGTCGAAGACGGAGATCTTGTGGCCCGGTCGCCCTGGGCTGGATGGCGAGCAACTTAGCCCGTCACCCTTGGTTAAGAGCTTAGGTGTCAAACTGGACTCCTTGCTGACCATGGAGGCCCAAGTCTCCATGGTCAGCAAGACGTCGTTTTTCCACCTACGACAGGCTAGGCGACTGGCCCCCTACCTGTCCAGGGATGACCTGGCCACGGTGATCCAAGCGATGGTCATCTCGAGACTGGACTACTGTAACGCCCTCTACATTGGCCTTCCCTTGTCGACAATCCGGAAACTCAAGCTGGTGCAGAATGCCGCGGCTTGCTTGCTGGTGGGAGCACCAGTGAGGGAGCACATCACTCCCATCCTCCGGCAACTGCACTGGCTTCCCATCGAGTACCGGATTGCCTTCAAGGTGCTGGTTTTAACCTTTAAGGCCTTGCACAGTTTGGGGCCTGTGTATCTGAGGGACCACCTTACCCCGTACATTCCCCCGAGATCACTGCGCTCGGAAGAGCAAAATTTGTTGGTGGTTCCATCGTCCCGCTCCTGCCATCTGTCCAGCACTAGACAGAGAGCTTTCTCTGCTGCGGCTCCAGTACTCTGGAATTCGCTCCCTGAGCACATTCGAGCTATCCCTGAACTCCTTCCCTTCCGAAGGGAATGTAAGACAGCTTTTTTCAGACTAGCGTTTGGCTAAACCCAAATGTAATTGGCTCGTCCTGCCTCAGTCAAAGAATTGTAGACCCGTTCCACCTTGGTTATGTACCGTGTTTTTACTATATGTTTTTATTGTATGTTTTATATATGCTTGTAATTGTGATCCGCCCCGAGCCTGCAGGGAGGAGCGGAATATAAAACCGAAGAAATAAATAAATAAATAAATAGTCTGGCGTTAAAGCAGGGCATTCATTTTAATAGAGAAAGATAGTCTGCATTTTTCTCAACTCATGTTAAAACTTAGATCATGTTGACCTTATCTGAAGACACATGCGATCTACAGCCTGTTATTATTTCTCATTTCATGACATCTCATCAAGCCTAACACAGTAGAATAATATAGATTTAAGAAAAAGGACACTGCAATTAAGCAATGGAAATTTTCCAAAGGTGAACAGAACATTTAGAACAATGTGTCAAAGCCTGTCAATATGCTCATTTAAAGGCTTGAGAAGTATATTAAGAAACTCACAGCACTTCTGTTGAATGAATTGTTTGTCTTATGGTTATGCTGAAAAGAGAAATACAGGTCATGTACATTTTGATTTGTTCATAAATTCCATTTTAAGTGGCAACTTTGTCCTGAGCACTTGTATTTACAATTTGTATTCAACTTTTCAAGAGTATAGAGTGTGTTTTATTTAACATAGTATTACTAATAACTTCCCCAGATTCATATAAGATGAATCATCTTGGATCAGTCTGGAATCTTGTTGATCACAAGTATCCAGACATATATATCCAAAAACAAAATAGAAGGACTAAAGAAACCACAGATAGCCATGTCTTTAGATAGTCTCATGGGTGATCACTTGTTGCCAGGTATGATTCCCTTCCAGAGGTAGAGCCTTGGTGGTGGATCTGTAAATGAGCGTGAAGACATATTCTGGATCCACATGGTCTTTCACAATGAGGATATAAATTTCCAGATGGTAGGCTATTGCGGAACGCTATTGACATGCCTTTCTCTTGGCACATTTCTTCCTTTTGCCCTGTATTTGTGCCTCTTGAAAATCCATAGTACCGTTGGTAATAGCTGACCTCCAGATACAATGCTCAAGTGCCGTTAACAGTATGTAGAGATTGGTTGTGGGAACTAACATCATTAACCACTTAAAAATATCTTGTTTTGTAGAGTTATGGGGATTGTGTATTCTATTTTTTCTCAAGGGTTCTCAAATCCAATATGAACATCAAACTGCAGAACCAATAGTTCTTTTATTAGCTACAATTAACCCCATTACAGATTAACTTGCTCCCAAGTATTCTATATTCCCTTAAGTAATATTAAATGTAGCTTTAATATTTGAATAACAGAATTAGTATCACCTGTTAGTGGCTTTCATGTTAGAGTGCTGACAAATCCATTTTGTACTACCATCAGTGCTGAACTATTTGAAAGATAAGGATCAGCACCATGATATTTCCTTGATTTTTCAGACTAAAACTTGGGATGAATTCTACTGACATGGGAGATACCAGTGTACACTTCTAAAATGTATCTCAAAATTATAAAATGAGGATTAGAATGTGCTTGGGTGAAGAGAATGAAAAGGAAGATATTATGTTACAGTTGTATGCATGAAAACCAAAGCATAATTACATTGTGTAACTAGTGTAGCATAAAATGGATCAAACAACTATAACTTTTGTTTATCTTTCTAATTACAGTATGTGTGTGACTGAATATACAGAGTTACAAGATGAGTGTGGCTTCAATATTTATCAGAGATCAAATTAGGACTATTGGTATTTTTTTAATTAACTAAAAGTACTAAAGTCGATTACTTTGAATAACAAGAAAGTAAAGTGTTGCAATAGCATGTAACTATACTGCTGAGAAACTCCTTCTTTGATGTCTTGAAACTGCAACTAATGAGTTTTTTAAAGTAATGTTTCAAGCTCTACTTAGGAGGATATCATGTCTTCACTTCGTTCATCTAGCATGTTAACTCTGTATGTTACAGAAAACATACTGTCAGGAGAATTAGACCTGCCATGTTTATTTTCCATGTTTACTCTTCATTTGTTGTATGTTATTGCTTGCACTGGCAATGTATTATGTGCATTGGATGATGGATGCTGTAATGTTTTAACCATGCTGGTATCTGCTTGCATTTTGGTGCCTTCTGGGAAGTGTAACTTTCTTTCATTAACTCAAAAATGCTTTTCTTTGTCTGGTAGATTAATGGTCTGCAAATGGAAAAGGAGGTTGTAACTGGCAACTAACATCAAAATCATTCTCATGACAGATCTGGTATGATGGATATCTGAGGGCCGTTGCACATAACCCTATATCCCAGAATATCAAGGAAGAAAATCTTACAATATTTGCTTTAAACTGGGTTATCTGCGTCCACATTCAGATAATGTGGGATTTTCTGCCTTAATATTCTTGGATATAGGGCTGTGTGGAAGGGCCCTGAAATGTTGAAGTACTGTATAATGAAACAATTAGCCCGGAGGGACTGGCATTGCCTACTGACGAATGGGATAAAAGACCATGTAAATTTTCAGTATCTTTATCATTATCCAATCTAACAACATATGTTGTACTGTGATCAACTTTGTGTTCTTAAATGTGTTCTTGAATAGATATTCTAGAGTTTCGTTTCCTAAACTGTAGTTAGCCTGTACATGACACGTACCAGCAGGACTTCAGCCTTGGCAATCTGAAATCAAGACCCATGAATTTTGAGGTGATATTGATTCTTCAAATGAACCATGATAACATTGGGGGGAAATTTATACTTCATTTAAAATCAGAAGCCATATACCACCACATCTGAAATGTACTGGCTTCTTGTTCTCTACTGGAATTCTGAATTGAAATGGAAGGACTTTCTCTAAGTTTGAACAGGGACTTTTTCATCCCTTCCTTATATTGTTCTTCTCACCTTGATGTCAGCAGGTGCTTCACGCATGAACTAAAATGGCTCTTAACTGCAACTTTCATGTGGAAATACAAACTCAATAAAGGTGGTTTCCCACTCTTATAAATGTATTATGAACTTGGGCTGTTTTAATGGCTCAATTATTTAGTCAGCTGGGAAACAGTCCTGTCCTCTTTTGACTTCTTGGCGTTATTCTTTTCAGTAGTTAGAAGGGGAAAAACATATACTTTATCAGCAGAATAAAGTAATCCCTTAATTGATGTTGGAATAAAACTTGTCTAAATAACTAAAGTCTCCCAACTGGGATTTTTTTAACCTTTGTCCCTGATAGATCGTATGCAGTGACTTTAAAAAGTTAGCTAGCACTGTTACTGAGGTTCTTTTATTGTAACCGGCATCAGATAATGCTTTTGTGAGGCTGCCCTGAGTCCCCCCTCAGGGGTGAAAAGGGTGGGGTAAAAGTATAGAAAATAAATAAATAAATAAATTACATGTTAAATGAGATACATATCCCTATGTATAGATAAGCATTTTTCTTTGTGGTCTGTGCTTTATTTGAACACAGTGCTCCTTAAGGTGCAGGTTCAAACCCCAGCTGAATTTATAGATCCTGGTCCACCACTCTCATTGATCCCAACACAACTGATGTGAAAATAATTGTGTACTTGATTATCAACCATGATATAATGAGACTAGGCACAGAGAAATTGATTAAAACAAGGGCCACTTTGAGGACAATCCAATGCTTTGGGTTACAAAGTCCAGGTGGTTGTTTACTGGATGGCAAACCCAGGATACTCTAATCTAAGTCCCATAACTTTATAAAAACCGATAGTAAACCCTCAGATCAGTCCCAAAAGCAGTCTCCCTCACAACCATCCAGGTCCCAGAATATAAAGGGGCTGTCCCAAAGCCCCAGCCTTCAACAAAAAGGGTGCCAAGATGCACACTGAAATCTTATGTTTCCTTCTAATACCTGGTAGTGAAAACCTATTAATCAACATAACCCTTAGTCAATTGTCCAAGTCATTCAGATATGAACATGAAATGCAGCTAAATTGCTATTCAGCCCCAAAGTTAACACCAAAGCTCATACTGCTTTGAGGGCAGGAGGGTGTGTCTATGAAGAAGTAGAGTGGCCTTATGGCTTCATCCTCTACATGTGCGAGGTCTTAGAATGTCATGCCAACCTAAATTACTCTATGATTTGATAGTGCTGCCCCTGCATGGCATGGGTTTGGAATGGGTGGCCCTTGTTTTCTCTTCCAAAGCTATGATTCTATATTTACCTCTGGTCTTTTATCCACAGAGGCCATCAAATAACTCCCCCACTTGCAGCAACATTTACTCCACAGCTGTGTAAACTGTACTAAGTAAATAAATCATAAAAACATGCACATCAGAAAGCACAGAACCAAATAGTACAAAAATCTGTTTCCTTACATTGATGATTACATGCTTAAACAAGACAATGCTATCCAAGATAATAAGGGATTTTTAATGGTCATTCAGCAGTAAAACCCTACTGAATTATTAATTTTACAAAAGTAATATGAAAAAAGCATGATGAAAAAAGGCCTTTGGTTACAGTCTTCTGAATAAATAGTGGATACACTGTCCAAAGGTAAATAATAGGCATGAGAAAAAAGTTATGAAAATTAAAAGATTCGGAAGAAATTTGTAAGAAATGCTACTTTTGAGTATTTCCGCATCTGGAACGCCAACCAGGAAGTGGACTTTCTTTATAGAACTTCGGGGGCCAGGATTTTCTTAAGTATCGCTATTAGGTCGTAAGGGGGGGGGGCACCCTCCTTCTCTCTCACCACCCTCCCACCTCCCTTGCCAATAAGTATTATGGCAAGGCAAGCCCTAAACTCGTTCCTTCTTTCGGCTGGAAGCCTGGAAAAATGTAAACAGAGAGGTTTACTCAGAAGTAAATCTGCAAAGGAAGTAAACAGAGAGGTTTACTCATGAGTAAATCCGCAAAGGAGGGCACTTTGGATGAAGTGCCCTCTTTTGTGGATTTACTTCTGAGTAAACCTCTCTGTTTACATTTTTCCAGGCTTCCCAGCCCCTCCTGCCTGCCAGGATCTAAAGCATCAAAGAGTATTGGGGTAGTATACCTACATTCCATGCACATGCAATAATACAGCAGTAATAACAATGGGTATAAGAAGAGGTAAAATTCAAACCGAAGTATTCTGACTGTGGTCCCTCCTCAAGCAGTGCAAACTGCAAACAGGAGGCAGCCTCTCCCGGGAAAAGCCAAAAGCCGGGGCACAGCGTTTGCTTGCTGCAGAATCCCGGGCTCATAGAGAAGAGCCCGTTTGCACCGCTTGAGGAGGGACCAGTCAGAATACTTCGGTTTGAATTTTACCTCTTCTTATACCCATTGTTATTACTGCTGTATTATTGCATGTGCATGGAATGTAGGTATATGACCAGTTGGATTACTTATAATATTTAGGCACTTACTCTATAAGTTAGCATTCATTCTATTATACATTAGGTTGGTTTCTCACAGGATCTAAAGCATGCCAAGCCTTGATGCGCTTTAGATCCTGGCAGGGCAGGAGGAGTGGACCTCCCTGCCCCTTCTGCCTGCCAGGATCTAAAGCCTTGAAGAGGCTTCATGACGGGCCAACTTCAGCCCTCCAGGTGTTTTGGACTTCAGCTCCCACCATTCCTCACAGCCTCAGGCCTCTTCCTTTTCCTCTCAGCCTGGGCAAACTTGGGCCCTCGCTCCCTCAGGATCGGGGTGAGAGAGAGGCAGCGAGGAGCGAGGGGGCTCCTCCTCCTTTTTTGCTGCTTCCAAGAATAGAATACCCCCCTCCCCCCCTCCCCCCTTCCTATTTGGAGAGTCCTATCTAGAATTCAGTGTGATTTATTCAAGTTTTGGCCTACAACTCCCAGAAATCCCAGCCAACTGTTAGGACTGGGAGTTGTAGGCCAAAACCATCTGGAATGCGCATGCGCTGGCATACGAACTACTAACGAATTTTGTTAGTAATTACGTTACATTTTAGAATTTTTTGGAATTTTTTTTGTAAGTCTTTCTATTACTAATCAAAAAAAATCCCCCCCATTAGATTTTCGATTTCCTATTTTTGGGTTCTAAACCATGCCTAGTAAATAATAATAATTTGAATGGATGACACTGTGTGTCTGTGTGTGTGATGTTCTAAGCTGGACAAATTGGTTTGCACATTTAAAAAAATATTTTATCTGGCGTCTGTATGTGATCTTCTTCCAAGGTCATCAGGAAGAAAAGTTGCAGAGGGAAACGTGTAACATCATCCCTATTTCTCACAACTATTTCAAAGTTGTGGCAAAATGAAAATGCAACTTTCCTTACTCTTTCCTTTAAAACAGAGAGAAAAAATTATGTTAGCTCAACTCTTCCAACCAGCTGCTATAAGAATAGCATCTAACTACTGAGGAAACGGTGCCAATGATGAGTGAATATTGCATGACAACTGGATGAAGCACTGGGATTCATGAAGAGAGAAACAGAGAGCAAAGTGGCAAGTGATTGATCCAGACAAGAACAGAAGACTGCAAGCTCAGTGAAATTCTAGAGTTTATATTGCCCTGGTAAGGGGAGAAGTGATAATGTTAAATGTAATCAGCCAGGATACTGTGACAACTGGGCTACAAAAACAGTAGCTGTAACAAACCAGGGTATCTGGTCACTCCTAGCTATAAATATTCAGCAGTTGGAACTTGTTGATAGCTTTGTTGAAAGAATAGAATTTGGCACCTACTTTCTTTATGTTATGTTGGTAGCTATAACTTTCAACTCCTACTTGTTCGGACAAGATGGAGAGGCACCAGTAAAAAGATACTTGTTGGACAGGCATCTGTCCCAAAGAATTGAGAAAATCTCATCTTAGAGTATGGAGATCATCCTTTGAATCTCTTCCGTGTGAGGATGCTCATACACATTAAAAAACAGGAAAAATATCTGTTTTTTAAAAATCTTGAGACCACATTTGGTTAAAAACAAAACTAAACAGAGGAGAAGGGAGTGTGGAGGGTCAGGAAAACCCTCTTGCCATATCAGAAACTGAAACCTATGAAGTGTTCAAGCAGTAACTATGTTGAAGTTTTCATTAATATGTTCACATTTAATTGACGTTAAAGAATTGAGGATGACTATTTTTCTATATTTTTGTTACAAAGCTATGCTGGATGGTTTGATATTTAGTGAAACAGAGAAACCTGGTTAGAGCCAGTAATCTCATTGCTGATAGATATGAATTTTAGCCTTTAAAAATATAGTTTTATGGTCCTTCATCTGGCTTCAGAGATATTTACACATGGAATCACTAGTTTCACATATTTTTCTACATCTTGAACAAACAAGGACTACAGATCCTCCAGAGAATGTCAGGGTTGGGGGTGCAAACACAACTTAAGGTGCTCTCCATCTAGACAGCCATACATTGCAGCACAGGAAACAGATTAACCTGGGATGTCCAAATAACACTTCAGGCTAATCCATTTAAAAATGCCTGCAAAGGCCCAGAACTTACTGGTGCATCCACAATATTGTTAGGTTCTATCCCCAATATTGTGATCCTCTTTTTAATATGTCAGTTGACATTTTTGACATATATGTATTACAAGTTCCTTCTCTCCCCCCTTGTTGTTTCTTCTCCAAGTCCCCTTCAACACTATCCTTATATCCCAGGATCTGATCCCAGATTATCTGTTTATCCCAGATTATCTGGCAGTGGAGACTCATATAATCCAGTTCAGAGCAGATAACCTGGGATCAGATCCTGGGATATAAGGACAGTATAGAAGGGCCAGAAGTACTTCAAGAATAATAATATCTGATTGTTCAAAAAGAAAATAGCAGACTACTAACATCCCTATATTCCACATAACCTGTGGAATAAGAGTAATGCAATGGTGGAGGAGTTGATTTAGTTAAAATATATGAAAATATTAACATTAAAATGAAGTTAAACTGACAAATCTGTTAAAACTATTTAAAACATAGTTAAAATTAATTGCAAGCCACAGAAAGAAAACCATTCATTATCCTATGAGAGCCGGTGTGGTAGTGGTTTCAGCATTGGACTGTAACTCTGGAAACCAGGGTTTGAACCCCTGTTCAGCCATAGAAATCCATTGGGTGACCATGGGCAAGTCACCATAAGTCAGAAAGGACTTGAAGGGACACCGTTCTATTAAGTCTGTAAGAATAAGTGTAATTACAGCATGACTTTCACACAGTCTTACATTTTCTTTGCTTTTGTTTTCATGCCAGACATTTATATTTTCCCTTATTGTTATTTTTTGTGTTGTCCAGTTGTCTTTGACATAGTAACCCTATGAAAGAGAGGCGGAAGAGTTCAACAACAAGATCTGCAAAAATCTTGCAAACTCAGGGCTTTGGCTTCATTGATTCCAATGTATCCATCTTCCTCTTTTCCTACCAGCTTCCACTTTTCTAAGGATGAATCATAACCTTTTCTACTGAGTCACATCATCTCATGACAGGTCCAAAGTGTGACCATTTCAGTTTACCCTTCTCGACTTTTAAGAAGAATTCAGATTTTATTTTCTCTAAGACCTATCCATTTGTATTTTTAGTATCTGTAGATCTTTCCTCCAGAATCACATGGGATGATTTTCTTCATATCAGCTCCCCCCCCCTTTCCAGCTTTCCTAATCATACATAAAAACCACACGATAGCCTTAATAGTTCTGATATTTAATGGGATGTTTTTACACTTCAGGATCTAGTACTTTCACAGCTGCCTGAAAATTATTTCTACACTATAAAATCTGCTTTAGTCCACTTCTTATTCTTCATTTTTATTATGGTCGTTCTTTCCTAGGCCTATTAAGCTAAACAACAACTCTATGACACTGAGAATCACAGGAAAAATACATGGACACTGTAAGGTAATTTCTGGTGAGCAGAAGACAAGCCTTCAATACCTCAAAAATAGCAATTCCGAAAAGAGATACAACTTTTGCCTCCCATGTTGTTTAACATCTACATGAAGCTGCTGGGGGAGGTCATCTAGAGTTTTGGGGTGCGGTATCATCTGTACGCAGATGACGTCCAACTCTGTCACTCCCTTCCACCTGCTACTAAGGAGGCTATTCAAGTCCTGAACTGGTGCTTGGCCGCTGTGTCGGACTGGAAGAGGGTAAACAAATTGAAATTGAATCCAAACAAGACAGAGGCACTCCTGGTCAGTCAAAAAGCTGAACAGGACAGCGTGTGTTGGACAGGGTTACACTCCCCCTGAAGACGCAGGTTCGCAGTCTGAGTGTGATCCTGGATTCATCACTGAGCCTGGAATCCCAGGTTTCGGCAGTGACCAGGGGAGCATTTGCACAGTTAAATCTTGAGTGCCAGCTGCGCCCATACCTTGGGAAGTCTGACTTGGCCACGGTAGTCCATGCTCTGGTTACATCCTGTATAGACTACTGCAATGCTCTCTGTGTGGGCTGCCTTTGAAGACTGTTCGGAAGCTTCAATTGGTCCAACGGACAGCATCCAGGTTGATAAAAGGAGCGGCACTCAGGGAGCGCACAACTCCTCTATTGCACCAGCTCCACTGGCTGCCAGTTTGCTACCGGACACAATTCAAAGTGCTGGCTTTAGCCTTTAAAGCCATAAACGGTTCTGGCCTAGCTTACCTGTCCGAACGCCTCTCTCCCAATGAACCATCCAGGTGTTTAAGATCGTCTGGAGAGGTCCTACTCTCAGTCCTGCCTTCTTTGCAGACCCGATTGGTGGGGATGAGAAATAGGGTCTTCTCAGCGGTGGCCCCTCGGTTATAGAACACCCTACCTAGGGACATTAGATCAGCCTCCTCCCTCCTAAGGTTTTGAAAGAAAGTTAAGACCTGGCTGTTCGAGCAGGCTTTTGCAGATGAAATATAACTATTTAATTGTGATCACGGAATGACAAGATGATACGATGGAAAATGATTTTAATGATGAGACACTGGGAACTGTATTTTTGATTTTAATTGCTAAATTTTATTGTTTTTATCTGTTTGTATATAACTGTTTTTAATTGTATTTTATATTGTGGGCACTGGTTGCCATGTGTAAATCGCCTTGAGTCACCTTCAGGCTGAGAGGGGCAGTATAGAAATATAGTAAATAAAATAAATAAATAAATAAAACTTTCTTTCAACTTTGAAACAGTGGGTACATCTTTATTAAAGAATGGATGCAATTTGACACCAATTTAGCTGTCATGGCCCAATACTATGGAATCCTGTGATTTGTACTTGGATAAGTCACCAATATTCTTCAGCAGAGAAAGCTAAAGACCTTGTCAAACTTCTTCTTCCTTATTCTTGGCATTTCTTCAAAAACGAAGATTCAGGAAGGACTCATCCTACACTTTCTACAAGCGCGTTGATGACTAAAATAAGTTGGATGTGTCCTTCAAGCCTGTGCAATGGATTTTTCTGGTGGAGTGCAGCATGCACAGAACTGGCCTCACCCTTTAAACCAAAGGCTCATCTGCTGGGGCCTAGCAAGCTTGGACAGTGGCAGCGAGGTCCTCAGGTCGTAGGTTTGATTAGAGTTTCCTTCTCTTAGATGGTTGACCTTACAGGGCTAAATGAGCACCATCTGCCCGGGTTTGAAATTAGAGTTTTCCTTCTCCTAGGATGGTTGCCAAAAGGCTAGAGATGTTGCAACTAGAGCTTGAACCGGACCCTGAGTAAACCAATACACAGTTTCTGTGGTTAAAGGCTTTATTGAGAAGAAATGAAAGAAGCAAAAGGCAAAATAGAAATCAGCTAGGTTGCGCCCAATCCTGGATCCAGGCACCAAAAAGGCTTGAAATAGTTCCAAGTAAAGCAGTAACTAAATGTCAACAAATCACCAGGGCCAGATGACATCCATCCCAGAGTTCTTAAGGAACTCAAGTGTGAAATTGCTGAAATTCTAGCCAAAATATATAACCTTTCTCTAAGATCAGCACTGTACCCGAGGACTGGAGGGAGGCAAATGTAACTCCGATCTTCAAGAAAGGATCCAGGGGTGATCCAGGAAATTATAGGCCAGTTAGTCTAACCTCAGTTCCAGGCAAAGTGATGGAAACCATTATTAAAGAAAAAAATTACTAAGCACATAGAAGAACAGGCATTGCTGAAGGAAAATCAACATGGTTTCTGCAAAGGCAAATCATGTCTTACTAACTTGATAGAATTCTTTGAGGGTGTAAATAAACACATAGATAAAGGGACCCAGTCGATATTGTTTACCTTGACTTTCAAAAGGCTTTTGACAAAGTCCCTCACCAAAGGCTCCTAAATAAGCTCTTCAGCCATGGAATCAGGGGACAGGTCTTGTCCTGGATTGGAACCTGGCTAAACTGTAGGAAACAAAGGGTGGTAATAAATGGACACTTCTCTGGATGGAAAGAGGTGAGAAGTGGCGTACCCAAGGTTCAGTTTTAGGACCGTTACTTTTTAATTTATTCATAAATGATCTGGATGTAGAAGAAAATTGTGAGGTAGCAAAGTTTGCAGATGACACTAAACTGTTCAGGGTAGTTAAAAATGAAACTGACTGTAAAGAGCTCCAGAAAGATCTCTCGAAATTGAGTGAATGGGCAACAAAGTGGCAAATGCATTTTAACCTAAACAAGTGTAAAGTCATGCACATTGGGGCAAAGAACCCCAAATACACTTATCAACTGATGGGATCAAAGCTTTCTGAGACAAACCAGGAAAGGGATCTTGGGGTTTTGGTGGACAGCTCAATGAAGATGTTAACCCAGTGCGCTGCAGCAGTGAAAAAGCAAATTCTATGCTTGGCATGATCAGGAAGGGAATCGAAAATAGGTCGGCAAATGTTGTATTGCCTCTCTACAAATCTATGGTGAGGCCACATCTGGAGTACTGTGTACGATTCTGGTCACCGCACCTCAAGAAGGATATAACGGAACTGGAAAAGGTACAAAGAAGGGCAACAAAAATGATCCAAGGGATGGAGCAGCTCCCTTATGAAATCAGGTTGCAACGCCTTGGTCTTTTCAGCCTTGAAAGACGGCATTTAAGAGGTGACTTGATCGAAGTGTATAAAATCATGCATGGGATAGTAAAGGTGAATAAAGAAAAAATATTTTCTCTGTCACCCAACACTAGGACTAGGGGGCACTCCCTAAAGCTCCAAGGTAGGAAAGTTAGGACTAATAAAGGGAAATATTTCTTCACCCAGAGGGTCACTGGGTTATGGAACTCACTTCCAGAGGAGGTTGTGACAGCTGTCAGCCTGGACAGCTTCAAGGCAGGATTAGACAGATTCATGGATACCAAGGGAATCAGTAGTTACTGAAATGGACATCCAAGTGCCACCTCTGTGTTGATGGAGGCCGGCAGGACTTCCCCGGGTTCTCGTTGTGGGGGGTCGGGAGCAGGTGAGGGTTTTGCCCTCCTTTCTGCTAGAGATCCCTGTGTACAACTAGTTGGCCACTGTGTGACACAGAATGCTGGACTAGATGGGCTGAGGCCCGATTCAGCATGGCTCTTCTTATGTTCTTATGTTTTTATGTTCTTAGCAATGTAGAAATGCCGCAAATGGCTAGTCCTGAAAAGTCTCTGGATCAAAGCTTAATAAGTATAGGATAGTTCCAACTAGAAGACCACCGTGGTCCAACACAGTTCCAAAGACAAGGCAAGGAAATCAAAAGTTGACTCCAGATGCGGGGCCCTCTCCGGACCCAGCTTTTAAGGGCCCCGATGACTCCGTTCCCGAATACTCTGACTGCGTCGGACAACTTTTCCAGGATAGGCTGGGAAGGTTTCGGTTCCCACCGTTTCTTGGCCAGATTGGAATGCGTTCTCATTAGAGCAAACACCTGGAGTTTGGGGAGTACTGCTAGTCTCATGAATCTCAGCTGGCTTATCGGCGTGAGAACTAACAGGGATGCGCATTGGCCTTGAAGTTCACTTGGAGTTGACTGCAGAGGCCTGCTTTCAGGCCTCTTTGAATCCAGGGCTGTAACATGGCGTTGCTCTGGTTTGGGCTTGGAAAGTGTCTGGGGTGTGACAAGAGAGCCCATCTTGCCCATTTATGCTCTTTGGTTATGACCTGTCTGGCATGGGAGGCCCTACCCGTGGCTATTACGTCACCGCCAGCATAGCTCACAACTTCATTAGGGTATGCAAGCCTCTCCCCCGCAACAAGGAGCGCCAATGGAGAGATATAATTGTATAACTATAACTCCCATAATTCCATAGCACTGGGCCATGGTATTTAAAGCGATGCATTAATTCTACACTGTAGATACACCCAGTGACTCTGCTTTGATCATCCTGATATTTAGTGATGGCCTGCCAATTCATTTTCTCAAGCTGTAAAATTGTCTATAAAATCAAACACATTTAAGCAGTTGGTACTAAATTCCCTTTTATTTTTGATAAAACAAACATCCTGGCACATTGAAAATAATATTTTTATTGAAAGTATAGCTTAATAAACACATTGTGTTTCAAACATCCTTCTACTCCCCCCACCTGCCCAATATTATCTTAAGAAGGCAGGAATTAATCACACCTGGTTTTCCTCAATCACTTCAGCAACATGGGCTAACAAGAGAGATTTTTAAAAATCAACCATTTCACAATTGGTAGAATTTGCTATACTTTAAATGCATTTAAATTTCAATCCCTCCACATCTTTTTTGTTTTCTTGTATTTTCCTAGCAAAATGCACTGTATTCTTTCTCACTGGTTTGTGCTATTTCTGAACTGCTTTTAAATTCCAAGAGCCTCTTATTAGGATAATATTTTGCTCCAAATGACTTGTACAGGGCAGTGTCTGGGGTTTAAAGATAAACAGAAGGTACTTAAGTGGTGTGATCAAAGGTTAGTAATATGTCTTGCGATTTAGTCCTTACTTCACTTCTTCTAAATGAAGTACACATTATTCTTGTTATGTAGTAGACAAGGTGTTTTTTTCTTTTAGTAATAATGGAAGTCCCAGAAAAAGAGGGCAGTTAATATGCATCAAAACAGACTACAAAAATGGATTTAGGTATGCCTGCAATTTTTTGCTAACTATATAAAGTACTGAAAAAAAATCTGAGGTATAAAAATTAAATAAGAAAGTGAAATCTAGGGCCTTTCTAGGCTCCTTCTACATTGCCATATAATCCATATTATCAAAGCAGATAATCTGTATTATCTGCTTTGAACTGAATTATATAAGTCTACACAGCCATATAATCGAGTTCAAAATGGATAATCTGGATTTTATATGGCAGTGTAGAAGAAGCCTATACTTTAGACAATTTAGCCAAGTTAAGATTGCTACATCTTCAAACCTAGATGGCAGTTAGGTCTTGTCCATGCTAGGATCAGCCTATTGAATTTGGCTAATGTAAGTTAGAGGCAAACAAATTTTCTAAATTTACCAAAAAGTGCAAATCATATCATAAGGATGGAATTCTGGTGCTTTGTCTTTTGGAATCTTGACCAGAAACTGTCTACTGGAACTCAGACTAAAGGTTTTTGTGCTATCCTTTTCTGTTTCCCAAGAAGTTACTGCATTCTCTCTGAGTTCCAGTAAGTATATGGCTGAGTATTTTAGCTATTTGACCTTCAGTGACAACTATAAACTTCCTGATCTCCTGGTAAGTTGTGGCAAGCCAATTTTTTTGCTTTTGGCAAATTCCCCTTTTTAAATGTTCATTTAAAATTTGACCCTGCAACTTAGACAATAACTACAACCATTTTGTCCAGCAATCTATATCCAATTGGGAAAGGTGCAAAAATTCACCTGAATATTGTTTCCACCATTTCAAAAGGCAATTTCTTGGTGATATGCATGCTTCAGTCAGTATTTAGTAAGTCAAAGAGATTTTAGTGTGACCAGAAATGCTTTGATTGAGTGCCTCCTACCCTCTTGAATCTTCAGTATGTATGCAGTTGGTGTTCTCTCATGAATGTAGCTAGATGATCCTTGGGCACCCTGGTTCAACTTTGGCTTTTAAATTGTCACCCCTTACTCTTCCATAAATGGTCAAAGGAGTGTAGCATGGAAGGGAGAAGATATGCTACCCAAGGAAGTACCCGAGACTGCATTGTGCATGCATGTCACCAAGAAGTTATTAGCCTCTTGCCAAATTTTGAGATGTCTACCACAAAATATCTGTGTGATATGGACACCACAAACATACCAGCATTCCATTTTTGTATTACCCAACTATATATATATTCCATTCAGGTTTTCTGGATAGTATCTTGATCCACATATAGCTTAGAAAAGTTACTTTAGTCACAGTTGTAAAGCAGTCTGGAAATAATAAGGAAATATGTCCGAATTCTAGACATAATTCTACACATACTGTGGAATGACCTGCCTGAACAGCTCTGACAACTAAATGAGCTGTCAGAATGTAAAACACATTTGAAGACCTATCTCTTCAGGCAGGCCTACCCAGCCAGTATTAGTCAAGAATTTTAAACTTGCACCTCATGTTTAATCCTTGTTTTGTATATTTTAATATGTATTTTGTAGAAATATGTTTTAATATGTGTATTTTATAAAATGTTTTAGATGCTTAAATGTTTTAGCGATGTTGTAACCCACCACAAGGTGAGGCAGATAAAATATATATAATAATAAAATAAAGTTATGATAGACATAATATGCCTTGAAAAATATTCAGTTTGTTTCTGTAAAACCTTGGTGAGCTTCTTGCTCTCAAGACTTTCAAAGTATTTGAAAATTCTTTAGCTGCATTGAATATGGAAAAAAATAGAAATATACAATAGCAGTTACTACTAGGGGTGGTTTGTTTCTAAATTTGTTTCTAAAATTTTGTTTCTAAACTTGGGGGGGGGGGGAGTTGCCACTGTTGTTTCGAAATAGAAAGTGTTCCAAAAAAATTTGTAAGAATTAATGAAATGTGTTATTATTGTAACATCATTAATAATGGAAATTTGTTATTGGCACCCAAACGGGGTTTTTGCATGCACAGTGCGCAGGGATGGCCACCTCAGCTCTCAGCTGGCGGAGGAGAGTGGAGAGTGCTCCAAAGTGGGTCAAAACACCTACGCCAGCATGGCACCGCAAAACGCAGGGGGTTATCTTTAACCCCAAAGTGGGTGTTTTGACCCACTTTGGAGTAGAGCTTCTTCTGTGTTAGGTCAAGGCAGAGGAAAGCAATTCTGCTCCAAATTGGGTTAAAACACCCACTTTGGACCGGATTGGCTTCCCCTGCGTTGGGTCTAGCGGAGGGAAGGCAATCTGGTCCAAAGTGGGTGTTTTGACCCACTTTGGAGCAGATTGGCTTCCCTCAGCTTTGGACCTAATGCGCCCTTCAGACACCCAAACGGGGGTTAAAGATAACCCCCATTTGGGCTTGGAAGCCCATGCCTTCTCCCCTATCTGAAGGGAATGGGTTAAAGATAAAGGGCAGAAACGACATACTAACGTGCCCTTTACGGAAATGGCTGACCCAGTTTCGATTTAGAAAGGTCACTTCCAGGTTGCTGGCTGACGGTCAAATTAGGGTCTAAATTGATTTTAATATGAAATAATAATGGTTTTCTAAGGATAACGACTGGAGATATCCACCCCTAGTTACTACTAAAGGACCAGAATTCAAATATTTTTATGTGCTCCTTATGTATGTGGTGGATGTCTTTTTTTGAATGCCATGGAGGTTGGTATTCCCTTCCTCTCTATGCAGCACCAAAAGTAATCCCTTGACATATTGTAAAGCCTCAAAGCTCATTGCCCAGCTATTTCATGTCTCATGATAGGAGGCAGGATCAGAGATACCTGTCACAACCACTCCCCAGAAACAATGAAGATTATATAGAAATGCCGAAACTTCCATAGCACCTCTACAGATATTAGTACCTATCTCATTATTTTGTGTCTGTCTATTGGTGATGGTAGCCAGACTGCAAGCTATCTACTTCTTTGCCATGAAGCACATAATGACAATTTGATATGACTTTGGGGCTTTACAGTAAGTTGTGGTGGGCATATAGCTTAGTTTACATGCAGAAATTGATGCTACTTTCAGGGTGGATTGAGAACAATAACAGGGATCTTACAAGTTTAGCTAAGGAAGAATACAGCCCATCTCACCTGATTTCTTGTGTTACAATGGGGCAGCTTCTTCCTTTCCTCCTGTTTATATCTGTACCTCCCCATGTGCTCTAGAGACCCCCCCCCCCCAGCTACCCAAAGGTGAAGATCCATTCCACCAGCAAAGTCAGCTCTACTTGATGAAAGACACCATTGGATTCAATCTCGCTTCTGTGATATCCCTATTCATATATAAATGAGTTTAGCTTAATGGGTATGAAATATATTCTCTTCATGTGATCATGAAAAGCTCAAGATGATTTTCCCAACCGATTTATCACATATTTTATATGTATGTGATAAATCAGTTGGGAAAATAATGTTGTGCTTTATAAGAGATCACACGAAGAGAATATATTTTATTCCTCTTAAGCTAAACTCACTTTTTTCCAGGTGGGCTATGAAAATATATATATTCTTTTTCAGTCATTTCAGCTGACTTTACAGAAGTTGTGTGCCACTTCAGAACACCCAGAAATTTTAAATAAAATTCTATTTTGGGGTTTTGCCTACAGTATCTTATCTACTCATTTAAACACATGCATGAATCATTAATGTGATCAAGTTTTCCTGTAACAAGGACTTTGCCAGCATAGTTATTTTAAGCTCTCATTTCTGTTAAAGTGTGTGTGTGAGTGTGTGTGTGTGTTGGGGGGGATAAAATGAGGTTGTACATACATACTGTATGAATAATAGTTATGTAAAATAGTCTTTAATTTTGCTGTGTGCAATGTCAGCTGCTGAATAACTCAACTGGAAATTGCTTTTTTGTTCAAAAGATATATACTTGCTTGTAAACACATATGCCTATATTCTAGCACCCTTTGCTCTTTGATCAAGCAAGATTTCCTTTATTTTATGTGAAAGGATGAACTCAATATGTGTGTATCATTTTCCAAATGTTAGCCTCATAAAGCATTAATGATCAGCATATTTTTTTTTCCCCTGAATCCTCTTTTGGTATTGAGTTTTGATAGAGGCCATTCAAAAAGAGTTATTTTCAATATTTTTATTCTGTCAGATTACAAATCAGGTGATCAAGTTAGAATGACTATAAATCAACTAATAACTGTTCTGAGCTTTTAGCAAAAGAATTAAATGCGAATGTTTTGGCACCTCAGTTTAACAGGAGGAAGGGAAAATCATCCCTCCTTCAATAGATCTAGTATTTACCATCCATTTCCAACTCATTAATCAAACTTAAACAACCTATGACATTATTCTTCCATGGCAAGGGTCTCCCCAAGTTCCTTCATCAACCCTGGCATGCCGGGTGTCTCTTTGTTCTGTTCGCTCTGTGGATTATGCTTCATAACTTATGACAGGCACCTAGTAGAAAACTAGTCACGCAGGAAGGGCATCGCCCTTTCGTCAGGAGCATCCAGATTTCTTTGGCAGTTTTTTATTATCATTTCAATCTAATCTCACATAAGAAAGATAACTTTGGTCAGTCTTTCCCCTCCTTTTCCTGTTTAAGACAATCCCCATTTCTGCTTGACATGCTAATTGAAATGTTAGCAGGGTTTCCAGATGTTCCTTGAAAAAATGTAAGAAGGTTCCAGCCTGCTTGAACTGTAGCATCACATGTCTTTCTGTCTAGCTTAGCACAGCTCAGAGATGAAGGAAATGATTGATTAATGTTGATGAACCAGAATTTAGAGATGTGTTGTTTTTAGTAACACCTCCCAACAATAGTCATGAAAATGCTGTTCAAACTATGGCTTTACTCTGTTCTTCCCACAAGTTATTTGCCAAATATGTCAGAAGAAGACCCATCAAAAGCCTGATTACAGAAATAGTTCAAGCTGACCTCGAGATCATGGGCATGACATTCCAAAGGGAAGTGTGTGTGTTCTCTTCTCTCCGTAAGCAGGCAAAAAGTAATGACGACAGTTGGGAGAACCTTTGTTTGTATCCCACTTGAAGAGCAGATAAGATTATGTCTTTTGAAGTGATCTGAAGAGAGAGAGAGAACATGCAAGTGAAAGGCAATGAAGACCTTAAATCTGGGAAACATTTTGTCCTGAATCTTATCAGTGTTCACCTCAAGGTTGAGGCATTAAGAGGAGGAATGCTATTATTACTTGCAGAGAAATTATCTCAGACAACTTGTGTAACTGGCCTTTTTATCTTCCAAGGCTAAAGCTTTTTGACTATGTTTCATATCCTTAAACTGTTCATCCATTGTTGATATGACATTTTGTTATCTCCAAAGAGGCTCATTAGCGAGCCATGGTCCTCTGTTTGTACAATGTCAGATATCGGCCTGCTTTTTATTTCCCTGTCTGTAGCTTTAGAGGTTGAGGGTTTATTTGGTTATTTCTTCTTTTTAGTGAACGGGTTCATCAGACATATGTTCTGAGTAAGGTAGTGAAGGATGGGAAACAATTGGCTAAATGAATGAATGAATGTACACAGAATGTACACAGAAATACATTTATATTACATGTGAACTTGTGCCACCCTATACAAGATCATAAGTATTTTTTATAATACATATTTATTTAATTACATCATTTCTACTCTGCCCATATCAGCCCGAAGGTGACTCAGGGCGACGAACAGTAGGCACAATTGGATGCCATATATACAGTAAATACACATATCAATAGAATAAAACATCACATTGCAAAATATCTAAAATCATCAAAACAATGAACAATACATTTCTAAAAAACTGAATATGTCATCATATTCAGTCCTTATCCGTTCCATCGTCTTAGTCATTCCTGGGTCATTTTCCAATTCAAGTTTATCAGAAGACACTAGACGTGCTTCTACAAGAAAGCATTCAGTTTTTCCTGCTGGTTATTTCCTTCTTTACTCTAATGGAGGAGCTGTAAGAAGATCAACGAGAGAAAAGAAAATGCTAACAAACACATGCATTTTGAAAAACTCTGTATTTTCAGTCATTTTTGTTAGTTTTGAGTCTCTTTGAAGAGCAAATTAAATGGCAGAAATACGATCATGGCTATCCCCGTCATTAGATACACTGCTGTAATTGCGAACTGCACACAAGCAGAGCTGGATGATCTGGACAGAAAAACAAGAAAACTGATGACAATCCACTACTCATTACACCCGCATAGTGATGTCAACAGACTTTACCTGCCCAGAAAATCAGGAAGCAGAGGGCTTCTGCAAGTGAAAGAAACAGTAGAAGAAGAGAAACATCCACCGGCAGATTATGTGAAAGGCAGTCAAGAACCAACATTAAGGGAAGTCAATAGTAGTAAACTGCTTCAAGTGCATAAGACAAAGTGTGAATACCGTAAAAACAGAATGCAGAGCAGAAGAGAAAACTGGCAAAAGAAGGCTCTCCATGGACAGTTCCTGGGAAAAATTGAAAGCAAAATTGACAAAGAAAAAACATGTATGTGGATCGCAATTGGAACTTTGAAAAAGGAGACAAAGGGCCTGATTCTGGCAGCCCAAGAACAAGCCATTAGAACAAATATCATCGAAGCCAGAATTGAAATTTCAATGACAGATCCAAAATGTAGACTCTGCAAGGAAGCAGATGAAAAAATAGATCACATCCTGCTGCAAGAAGATCATACAGACAGACTACAAGCAGAGACATAACGCCATTGTTCAAATGGTTCATTGGAACTTGTGCCACAAATATCACCTGCCTGAAACAAAGAACTTATGATATCACAAGCTTGAAAAAGTTACAGAAAATGAACATGTCAAACTACTCTGGGACTTTCAAATTCAGACAGACAGAGTTCTGGAGCACAATACTCCTGACCTCACAATCATGTTAAAAAACAAAATATGGATTGTTGATGTTGTAATCCCAGGTGACAGCAGGATTGAAAAGGAACAACTGGAAAAGCTGACACAATATAAAAATTGAACTGCAAAGGCTCTGGCACAAGCCAGTAAAGGTGGTCCCAGTGGTGACTGGCACACTGGGTGCAGTGCCTAAAGACCTTAAACACAATCGACACTGACAAAATTACCATCTGCCAACGGCAAAAAGCCACCTTACTGGGATCTGCACACATTATTCGCCGATACATCACACAGTCCTAGACACTTGGGAAGTGTCCAATGTGTGATCCAATACAGCAGCCATCATAGTGATCTTGTTTGCTGTGGGCTCATCTTGTTGTGTTTCAAATTATTATTATTATTATTAGTAGTAGTAGTAGTAGTACGAATCCCAGGATTTCATAGAATGCTTGCACTCCATCTAACATTGACTATTGGACTATAGTTGTGTAATGTGATAGGCCTCCTACACTTTGAGCTGTGTTCATATCCTTGCTTTTAAAAAATAAAACAAATAAAATAAATCCGTATTCTTCTAAGGCAGTATTTACACTGCAGAATGATAATTTAATACCACATTAACTGCCATAGCTCAATGCTATGGAATTCTGAAATTTTTAATTTTTTGAAATGTTTCTCTTTCTCTGTCAGAGATCTCTGAATGCCACAGCAAGCTACACATCCCAGGATTTGGCAGTTAAAGTGTTGTCAAACAGCTATAATTCTGAAGTGCAGATGGAAAGCAAGCGGTTTAGAAGAAAGATAAGGCAGAAATATATTGAACAGAATAAAATTGAAATGGGGAAGAATTTCCCAAATAAATCATCCCATATCTCCAGTCCTTTAACAATTCATTCTATATCGCTGCTGAGTTTCTACATTTATAGTCATACATTTTTATTTACATTTATATATTGTGTGTGAGAGGGGGACAGAGAGAGGGGGAAATGGGGGGTAGAGATTGAATGATGTTAACATTCAAGCTTTCTGCAGGTGTGAATCAACAGATCAGATTGATTTTTGTATGCAAATTGTTGATCAGATGGATTTTTAGAATGGGGGCACAATATTTCTATTTACATCTGTTGATGCTTTTTGAGATGCTTTCTGTGAGTTAAAAACATAAAAACTAAAAGCACACCATTGCCTTGTGATAATAGCATTATGTGTGCTGTGACGGACCTCCTGCCATGCCACGAGAAAAGCTCTCTGCCCCCCTTCCTCCCCCCTCCTGCCGAACTCCTGCTACTTGGGGGAGGGGGAGGAAGGGCCAGGCAGTGGCGAAGAAAAAGACGAAGGGACCGGGGTGCCGCCTCCTTCGGCCATTTCCCCATCCAGCCTCCAATCCGCCATGACTCCCTCCATGACTCTTGCCCCTCGCTCGCTGAAGCCGCATGGAGGAGGAGCCCCGCCGACTGAAGCCCGTCCACCGCTCATGCTCCTCCTCTGTAGGAGAGCTGAAGCTGGGGGAGGGGGCGAGGCATGGCGCGGCCTGTAGGAGAGCTGAAGCTGGGGGGAGGGGTGGGGCATGGCATGGCCTGGCTCTGCCATTTCCCCCGGCTTCGGCACTCCCAGCAGCTGCTACAGCCTTGAGGGGACAGTGCCAAGCAAGCATTGTGCTGGCTCTGGCACCGCTGGCTTGGCACTGCCCCCTCAAGGCTGGAGCAGCTGCTGGGAGAGGTGAAGCCAGGGGTAGGGGGCGGGGCATGGCGCAGCCTGGCTCCGCCCCCTCCACGGCTTCGGCACTCCCAGCAGCTGCTCCCAGCAGGCCACCAATCCCCAGCCATTCTTTACTGTGTTAGAGTGTCATTTTGTGTCATTTTGGTTGGTGGTGTGCCCCCGGATTTTTTAATGTTAAAAGTGTGCCGCGGCTCTAAAAAGGTTGGGAAACACTGTCCTAAGGTGATGGCATTTACAAAGAACCTCATCATATGCAGTGAGAGAAGTGTCTTCTGCCAGCTTGTCTCCATGGTCAGAGTCCCCCAGAGCCCATCACATGATGCAGGGTTACTTCCGTTGGAACTCTGTGGGACTTTGTGCTGGCAGCATTGTGGCACTGGAGCTCAGAGGAGTCAGGTGTATACTGGATTCCTCATAGAACAAAGCAAGAGGAGCTGAAGAGGAAGTGGGGACAGATGGGGAAACATCATGGGAAGGGAGATTACTAGGCATGCTAAAATTGAAACGGAAATCTAATTGATTCGTTAGAAATCCGTAATTAATGGGACTTTTGTTGTTTTACGGATCGCTGCCCCGAACCAGGAAGTGGACTTCCTTTTACGGTCCGTGAGGCCAACAATTTGCGTTAGGATCGTTAGAAATTCTTAATTATTAATTAATTAATTATTGTACTACTCACTTCTCCCGCTCATTTCCTTCCCGCCTTCATTCAGCTTCTTCTTTTCCCGCATTTTATATGGGGAACTGAAGTGACGCTGCTGCTAGGTAGAGGCAATGCATTCTGGAAAGTGATTCACACACACACACACGCGCGCACGCTTCTCCTCTCTCTCCAGGCTTCCCCCCCCCTCCTTCTCTTCCCCGTTGCTCTGCTGCCATGCATGCCCCATTGCAGGGGCCTGCTTCACACACACACACACACGCGCGCACGCTTTTCCTTTCTCTCCCGGCGCTCTCTCAGATGCTTCTCTTCCCTGTTGCTCTGCCTTCTCCCATCGCAGGGACCAGCTGCAGCCCTCCAGGTACGTGTTTTGGACTTCAACTCCCACCATTCCTCACAGCCTCAGGCCTCTTCCTTTTCCTCTCAGCCTGGGCAAACTTGGGCCCTCGCTCCCTCAGGATCGGGGAGAGAGAGAGGCAGCGAGGAGCGAGGGGGGGGGCTCCTCCTCCTTTTCTTTTGCTGCTTCCAAGAATAGAAAACCCCCTCCCTCCCTCCCTTCCTCTTTCCCTCCCTCCTTCCTATTTGGAGAGTCCCATCTAGAATTCAGTGTGGTTTATTCAAGTTTTGGCCTACAACTCCCAGAAATCCCAGCCAATTTACCAGCTGTTAGGATTTCTGGGAGTTGTAGGCCAAAACCATCTGGAAAGCGCATGCTCTAGCATACGAATTTCTAACGAATTTCGTTAGTACTTAAGTTACATTTCCGAAAATTTTGGGAATTTTTTTGTAAGTCTTTGATATACTAATCAAAAAAAAAATCCCCCCCCCCCCCATTTGATTTTAGAATCGCCATTTTTCGATTTGTTATCATGCCTAGAGATTACAGATCCTGATAGTAGAGAATAGAGTGTGATGGTTCCGTCTGCTGCCACATGATTTCCCCCATTGTCTCCCACTTTACCTCTTGCCTTCTGATAACATCCAGAGTCTTACAGTAGGGCTATTGAAAGTAATTATGGATCCTTGACTATGCATTACAAATCTGTAAATGTAACACTGGTGATAATGATTCTAACGTTCTATTATGGCAGCACTTGGATTCCCAATATATGTTTGTTTTTTCTAGTGACATACATAATAGTTAGATTTTGCAGCAAACAGAAGAATATGCAACTATTTATCAAAGCACCATTTGAACTTTTGTCATTTGATTTCCATTGTAACATTCTATTCAATTTTTAATTAAAATGAAATAATTGTGGGATGCCTGTTTCTCTTCAGTCAACTAGGGGCCTGTTTATACTATGCAGTTATAGCTCTATGACTCCACTTTAATTGTCTTGGTTTTGTCTCATGGAATCATAGGGCTTAAAACTCTAGTGCCTCACCAAAGTACAAACACCAAGATTCCACAGAGTGCTTTGTAGTGTGAATGGGCTCCTAGTCAGATTTGAAGGGAGGAGAATCTTACTTGTACCATATTTTCACAATCCTCATAGACCCTACAATTGTCTTGCTAGCACTACACACAGCATTCACACAGCATTCACACATACCCCCTGCCTGGCCTTGTCTCAATGTGATCTTGATATCAGAAAACCTCTTTCATTTGCTGCATCAGCTGCCACACACGAGTAGCCATTTTTTACTTTCTATCATGAAGCCATATATACATAATTCTGCCTAAGTTCTCCTTAGCCTTTTATGTGGCACAGATATACCAATGTACTATTCTGAGAGCACCTCTCTGTTGGCACCCCTTTGTTGTAGGGGAGAGGTTTGTGTACCCTAATGAAGTTGAGAGCTATGCTGGCGGTGGCATAATGGCCACCGGTAGGGCCTCCCATGACAGACAGGTCACAACCAAAGGGTCTGACAAAGAGCGTCAAAGGGCAGGATGGGCTCTCTAACCTTTTGGCAACCATCCTGTCACGATGCCGGGTCTTGGCTAGCCCCTTAAACACACACATAGAGACGGTATTCAGCTAACTACTTTATTGAAGAATAGAAACAGTTGAAAAGGTATTGCCCATAAAAAATATCAAAAGTAATCCAAAGGTAAAGAGTCTGTGGTAATGTCCAAAAAACAACTTGGCAAGGACGTTTCCAAAAGCTTGGCAAGGCTCCGCTCAACAACAGCGGATCAAGGAACAAGGCAAGGTTGCAAGGTCCAAGGTACTCCTTGGCAGGCCACAAGCCCAAACTTGGCTACGTGGATCTTAGCTCGCTACACGTCTGTAGATGATAGACGTGGCCGAGGTACTGAGGATCCGAGGTACTGAGGATCCTCTACTTAATTCCCTTGGCGAGGACCCCGACGCTCTAGGCTTCGCCTCCAATCTATGCTTCAGGCCCGCACCCCCTTTGGCCGGTCTAGGCTGTGGTGCCAGCCCCTCCTGCTAGCCTCAATGCTCTGTCTCCTATCAAAGCTGCGACCTTGCCTCCCAACACCTGGTTCCCTATCTTCGTGAGAGTCAAACTCCCTTGCGCTTCCATGGACTCATCCTCCTCCATGTCCCACATACTTTCTTGTGAACCTAGCCCCCCGGTTTCTCATAGCCTTTGCTATCACTGCTTTCTGAACCTCTCTGACCTTCCACATTCTCGTACGGGTCAGGCCATCCATCATCCCAGGCCAGGCTCTCTGTGGGAGAAGAAGGCCCAGCTAACTCATTAACCCCTTCTTCCATTCCCTCCAAATCCTCCTCAGAATCTTCCTCAGCTGCTGCTGGTTCTAATGCAAGTGGGACCCCCGGTGCTGCCCCCTTGCCCCTCAGGCACGAAAGAGAACTGGGTTGCTACACATCCTAGGAGAAGGAAAACTCTAAATTCAAACCCAGGCAGAGGGTGCTCGTTTAACCCCATAAGGTCAACCATCTAAGAGAAGGAAACTCGAACCAAACTTATCTGCGCATTTCATTTTTATTACTTTGGTGTATTACCATACATTTCTCCCTGTTGAAATTCATTTTGTTAATTTTGGCCAAGCTCTCTACTCTATTACACCACCCATCAACCTGTACTATCCACCCCTAACCTCTCCCCCAGCCCCAGTGTGAGGATTAGGAGATATGATTCATATAAGAATATCTAATAAAAATCCATTCTTTTTAAAGCAATTCACGGAATAAATAAGTGATTGAGATGCAAATAGTCATAACTGGTTTTTTTAGTCCATGTAGACAAGTCCTAAGAAAATATTTGAATACTTTGCTAACCTGTGATTGGTGCTTTTTAAACAATTTAAGAAGGACTAGCAAGTGGCAACACTACTTGGAAGGAAGAAGTGATATTATGCTGTTTAGTACCGTGATTGACCTTATTTGATTATCATTTAACCAGTATTGATATTCCTTTAGTGTTCACCAATAATTTTTTTGCAGTAGGGCACAAATTATTAACTGCTGCTTTGAACTGCAGGTTCTACCCTCTATCCGGCAAAGCTGTTGATAGAGTATGGTACATTAAGCTTCTTTAAATGGAATTAAAACATTCTTATAATTTATTTCGGAAGAGTTTTGATCCTGTTCAACAGAGATTAATTGCAAAGGAACATCTAAAGCTGTTCTTTCTGCTGTTCTTAATTTGGATTGACAGTGTGCTACTGAAACAAAAGTGACTCTTTGAAAAAGAATCAATTAAACACAGAGAGACAATAGGCTTATAAAAGCAAATGCTATCCAACTCAAATTTATCATATTTAGCAATGGTTATCCTCATTTTAGTTAAATCCAACCAATGCAAAAATCCATCCAGATCAGCAGTGATATTTACACTTACTATGAAGCAACAGAAATGCAAAATCATCTATTTGTATATTCTTTCAGTGGAAGATTATTGAGCCTTCTGACTTATATAGAATTTAGTGTATTCAATTTATATCATAATAGTAAATAATTGGCTGCATGCTCTCAAATATTTCAAAGGCAAAATGACAAAAATACTTTATGAGGAAGAATACACAAAATTATTGTTTTGAGCAGAAAAAAAGCTATATTATACGTACTAGATTTTGAAAATCCTGGGCAGCCGAGGGGAGGGTGGGGTGGGGGTGGCGGCGGGCAACTGTGTTTTGTTTTGGAGAGAACAAAAATGTCAATCTTTCCTATCTCCCTTGCTGTTTGCAGCCATTGAAGTAAGTGGAGGACAAAATGGGAGAGGAAGAAAGAAAAACTGGGGCACTTTTAAAGCAGCAGAGAAAGTGAGATGACAATGAAATAACAGGAGTTGGAGGGTATTAGCCAAAAATCACAGTAGTAAATGTTGGGAAATAGAGTTTCCCAGGTTATTTTTTCTTTGTTTAACAAAGAAGCAGATTAAGCATACCTCAATTTCATTATGTTGCTTTTCTGAATTCCCTTGTTGACTCCAAAAACAAACATGGTAGGTAGTTATCAGTTGCCATCTTAAATATTTATTAATGCAATTAAATGCAGCACTGATAGCTTCCTACTAATGGATTTTCATTTACATATACATAAGGAATATATAATCTAACTAATTAAACTTTTCAATTGAGGAAAGGAAAACATGGCTAGAGGTTAGAAAAGGTTCAGGCCCCATCTACACTGACCATTTAGGTTGGTGTGAGTGTGAATGAGCCTGCAGATGGCTACAAAACTCATGCAGTTTGGTCTGGTTTAACCTGTGGAAATTGACTTAATGCAGCTGCACTGTGGAATTGGGGTTGGGTATCTCAGCAGCCATCCCACATTCCCCAGGCTCAGGCAGCTAAGGGATATGGGATGGTTGCCCACTCCCACCCTCTCTTGTCCCTTCACTGCCAACTACAAAGGGTGCAGTGGTACATACCAACTGTTGGTCCATAGCTCTTTCTGGTTCTGAGCTATGTGACTAGCAATGGAGCTAGCAAGAGCAGTTCAAGCTGGCAACTAGAAGTTGGGAGATGAGGTGTCAGTTGGGCCCCTGCCCAGTTGTGCAAAATGCCACTATGATGCAGTGGGGCCGTAAAGAAGCACTCCCACCATGGATACAGCTCAGGACAGATGAATCTAGGCATAAGCAGGCTGGAACCAGTGTTTGGATGTATGTTTGGGCCCATATGTTTGGGTTGTATTGAATCAGAAGAGAGGCAAGGCAGAGAAGGTGTGCATGGGTTTGTTTGTTTGTGTGTGTTGTGTTGGGGGGTGTATAATAAAATTCCCCAAGGAAGTGACCAGACCAGGGTTACATGGTCTACATGCAAGGTATTTTATGGCCACATATGTCAAAGGATACTAACAGCAAATGTGGAGGTGTAGTGAGAAAAATGAACAGAAGGATTTGATATATAAGAAACCCTATTCTATCTAAAACCCTTGTTGCTCTGACAATGGGAGGACATTGGAATTTTCCAACTCTTTGTACAGTTTTAAAAACTTATACTGTGTGTGTGTGTGTGTGTGTGTGTGTAATTTACAAGTTATATATGGATGGGGGGGATTCTTTCACCTTGCCAGAGACATGCAGTGGTGCTGTAGAGCAGGCGAATGGCTGATTATATACTGAAGTCATGTAAAGAGGTTCAATGAAATTTACCATGGAGCTATGCTGTAGCAGGAAAAATCCTACCAAATATTACCCCTTTGACTCCAAGGCTGCTATCCGTGCGGGCGCAGGAACGAGAAGACGTGACAACTGGGTTACTTTTCAGGAAACACAGTTTATTTTTAAATCCACCGCTGTAGGGTCTGCCCTTCTGGCATAACTAGATGCAAGGAACAGAACACCCCCCTCCTTCCATTCATTCAGTTTTATACAAACAATGGAGTCAGTTTAAGCACCGCCTCCTCCATTCATTTCACTGGCTAACACTTTTTTTTTTAAATTTTAAAAAGCTTTATTGAAAAAGATTACACATATCACAAATAAAAACCAGCTCGCTGAGCTAACACTTATGATGTGCTTCTAATTCTAACCAATTAACAATGCATTAGGTAATCTAATGATTCATTGGTTAACAAACATTGCGCAGTTTATTTTCCCTGACCAGTTATTAAAGCTTTCTCTATGTGCGTAGACTGTCCCTATATTGTTACTTTTCTGATAAGCTTTCCCACGGAACCAGCCAAGTGGGTGTTTCATTAGGCTAACACATGTGGTGTCTCCTAGACCAATCTCTGTCTAGTAAACAAAAGGCACATGGTGTTTCACATGGTGTTTCTCTAACCAATTGTGATGCATCAGGACAACCAATGAGATGGCGTCCCTTCTAAACCAATCACTGCTGTTCTCTAACGTGCTTGCTAACTTTGCCTTCTTCTCTATGCCTATGCTTGGGTAGCATTCTCTCCTGACGTTTCTTCTGCAACTCAATGAGTCTCCTTCAATGCTAGAAGACTTAGACATTCCGAGAGAGAGGGTCCCTCAGATAAAACCAACAGTCTTGATTCACAGTTTCCCTTAACAGTGCCCCTAACTGTAGCAAATGCGGAGGGATGGCTGTATCCCTTTTGCATCTAAACCAAGCATTTATACATATAAAATGACTTCACAGACTCTGGTGAAGAGAATTGCTAGTCTTCTTCATTCCCTGGCAGCAGCCCATTTGTAAGGAATGTAGGACCATGTCATTCAGACTAAACAGAGCGTGTATTAGCAATGAGTGGAAAATTTGTTGGGTTTGCATAATAAAATAAGCTTAACCGATTTGCAAAGCGTGGACTAAACATGGATTCAAATGCAATTTGTGGTTGGCTTTATAAATGTATGACATTTGCAGTGTTGATAACTGTATGAAATGCATAATGTTAAACTAGCAATAAGAACAACACAATGATTTTGGGGGGAGGGGGGATGTGTGTAGAAAAACCACACTTGGAAACCTGGACCTCAATTTCTGTGCTGGTGTGCAGGAAAATTCACAATCTTGCATGGACTTAAACTGGAGAGCCACAAAAGTTTCAGACTTTACTGATTTACATATTCTGAGTGTGTACAATTGGATTGCCCCTTAATGTTATTTTCCCTCCCCCTGGATTTGTCTAATTATATACTCACAGCTGTGTGTAATTATTTTTTAAAGGAGTGTTCCTATTTCTATTGGGTTTAATTTTTGCAGCTGCTGAAGGTTAGAGGATGTGATTACAGTTTAATAAGAACGGATGGAATTAAAAAGGTTAAGCATGTATGATCATCATTAAGGAGTATTTTGCCACAAAATTTGTCAGCACCATGGGTTAAAAACACACAGACAAAATGCTTATCCTTCCATTAAAAAAGCAAGATTTAGATTTCCTTCCTTGTTCATTCTGTTTTAGCAGAAAAGCAAATATGTGATTAGGTGGTATTAATGTAATTTTTATATTAAAATGCCAATTATTATTTGTCAGAATTTTCCTTAAAATAAATTCTTGGTGAATAGTATTGATAGTGTAACTGACATTAAATAACTTTACTGACAGCAAGCTAATGTTGCCAAGTTTAATCGCGATGTAGAGACAAAGGGACACTCAAAGAATCTGAAAGGTGTCAAATTCAGAAAAGATAGAAGAGAGAGAATCCTTTTTCACACATGCCAATTAGATGCAAAAAAAAATGTTGACAGAAGATGGTGCTGAGCCCAGGACTTTTTAAAAAAACTACTTTGAATCAAAAATGTATATGAGGCTACCCTCCATTAAACAGGGTTTGGGATGATTTTCCCACTCTTTCTGTTGAAGACTGCATTCTCTGATGAGATATCTATCAGGGGTAGCTCACATACAAGAAGTATGGTGGCACCTGAAAGACAAAGCGAATTAAGCTGCTTCTCCCCAAACCTCTCTCTCTTTCTCTCTCCCTGTGTGTCAAACTGTCTCTTTCTCCCTCTCTCTGCTCCTTTATTTCTGTTTTCATATTCACCCAGTAGGATACCAACACAGAGAGAAGTCATTTGTGGAGAGCTTGTTCTTTTTGACTGGGAATAACGCTGCCACCAAATTACTGTGGAGGAAAGCTCTTTTAAGACCGCTGCCACCATCCAGGGATTTTCCCTCTTATTTATGATTGAGACACCGGGAGGCAAGTGTGAAGGAACAAAGAATAACAATGTTTATTTAGAGATCTTGTGAGAGGTCACAGGCACATTTTCGTAATGGTTTCACTGACGCTTGGAGCTTGTGGTTACTTAAAACAATTGAACAAGGCTTAAACAGACTTAATTAATCCTATACCCCAGATAATACCTTGCTAGGGTATTATCTGTTCTTCTATTCTTCTAGGCCTAACTGACTCTCCACAATTTCAGAGTCCTAAACCCAGCACTAAGTTGCTAATCATCTCTCTACCAGAGACCAACTCTCCCTGACCTCACTGGCTCAGAGTCCAACTCCCAACTAACTGACTCCAGAGTTCCGCAGCCTCCCTAACTGCATAACTGCCCACCAACTGTCAGTTTTCAAAATTCCAACTGATATTCTCTCCTTGGGCCTGGCCCAAGCTCCGCCCACTGGCTTCCAAGGTTCTCTGCCCCTTTCCCCAGGCTGTTTCCAAACTCAGCCTTAACTGGGAAATCTAACCTAAAATGGCCATTTTTTGTAAAAGCAGACCATGGAATGGCTAACCTACCAAACTGGGCCTTTCCCCACTGAGCTTCCCCTGGCCTAAAACACAGGCAGTTCATCACATCATTCTTGCCAGAAGTCAGCTTTCTGATACAGGTCTTCTGAAATGGAAGTAAAGGGGAAATTGATGCCTTAGCAGAAGAAATGTCAGAGGGAGGTGATGCATTAGCATAGCATAGAATGGAAGTAGCAGAGTACAGAAATAGCTTGCCAGCAATAATGATGAGAATAATCCATTCTGATTGGTGTACAAGCACAGGCTGTGATTAGCCAGAGAACATCATGTGCCTTAGATAAAAATACGGTCCTGATTGGCCTAGAAGTTCCCATGTGCATTTGTTTACAAAGTAATGATTAGGAGACGCGCATGGCAAATGAAGCTTTTACTTGGCAGGCCACCAAGTTAAAGGCCCGGTAGAAATGTTACAATTTAAGAACACTCTGCCCATAAAGCAATAACATAGAACAATGATGGAAATTCACACTGCGCCATAGTTATTAGCAAATAAGAATAAGATGCTAGAATGCTTTATTTAATTGGATAAGATAAAATGGGTTCATGAATGCTAGCCAGTAACGTGCATGAAGAAGGGAGGGACTAAATGTGGACTCCATTGATGGTATAAAACCTGTATGTTGGAAGTGTTCGGGGTTCTGTTCCCCAAGCAGCCCCGTTTCCGCACAAGGTGAACGGACCCATCAGCTGATGTGATATAATAAAGCTGGTTTCCTGAATCGCAGTTGAAAATTGTCGCGTCATCTCTTCCCTGCGCTCGCACGTCCAGTGGCCTGAGTGTCCTGGGAGTTATGGGACTCCGAGTTACTGCTTCATCCTGGTGACCCCGAGGTGATTCCAGATGAGTCTGTGTTGCAGGTGATGCGATCCTGTTGGCAGGACGGTCGTCGCTCGGAGACGGGAGGCTGAGGTGATTTGGGTGAGCTGAGAAGGGCCCTGAGAAATGACCGGCTGCCCGCCTCACCTCAGGAAACCGTTCATCGACCCGAGAGGCCGCAATTGCTAAAATACTGCCAGTGAAACCAGAAGAAGAGGGAAGTCCGGGGGCGCAGGTCGTAACCGCGTCTAGTGAGAAATCCAGCACCAAAAAGCGCGCAAGAAAAGTCCGGAGGGCGCCGGGGTTCCGACCGCCTGGGAAAATCCGGCACCAAAGTCTGAGGGGCGACTCCTGGAGATCTACAGGAATCGGCAAGTATAGAGAGTCAAGTTAAAACACCTAGGGAACACACACACGCCATTTGGGGGGGAACAAGCACTGAAGCATCCCCGGCCCTTAGAAAATGGGTGGGGTGGGATCCAAGGAGCAAAGAGGGACACCTCTGAGCTGCGTTTTAAAGAATTGGGAAAGGTTTTGTCAGTTATCAGTGGAGGGAAAAATATTGGTTGCTTACCTGTAACCTTAGTTTCCAGAGTGGTCGGCTGTGAATAGCACCTATGGTAATTACCCCCTGCGCTCGCGCAGGCAACCGGAGATCTCGAGACTTCAATGACAGTTAAAAATCTACAGTTGGCCCCGCGCACTCTCCCCGTCACTATAAATAGCCCAAGCGAGGGGCCAACGGCCAGTTCTTCCGCCGCTAAGCAGTCAGAAGTTAGGCATGACATCAAAAGTGGGGAGGATGGGCGGGGCCGTGCTATTCACAGCCGACCACTCTGGAAACTAAGGTTACAGGTAAGCAACCAATATTTTCCCATCGTGGCCAGCTGTGAATAGCACCTATGGTAGACTTGCGAGCTACTGACCCTGGATGGAGGGTGTCATGCCACCGCTGAAAACAAAACCGCCCGTCCAAATGCTGCATCCTTCTTTGAGGTGAGATCCAGCTTATAGTGACTGACGAATGTCAATGGAGTTGACCATGTAGCTGCTCTGCAGACAGCGTCCAACGGTATGCCTCTCATAAAAGCAGTAGAAGTGGCCACCGACCTTGTCGAGTGGGCCTTAACCTGTGAAGGTAATTCCTTCCCTGCTACCTTGTAAGCTAATGATATGGCTGATGTTATCCATGAAGAAAGTCGTTGCGGGGAAATCGGTAGACCCTCAGCATCCTTCCTGTACTTTAAGAACAACCTTGGGGATTTCCTAACCCCTGAAGTTCTATTAATATAGAAAGCTATTGCCCTCTTAACATCTAGCATATGCAATGTGGTTTCTACCGACGATGTTGGATGTGGAAATAGGGCTGGAAGAACTATTTCTTGCGACATATGATAATGTGATGTCACTTTAGGAAGGAATGCTAGATCTGTTCTTAGCACCACCTTATCCTTATGCATTCTCAGATATGGTTCATCACACCTGAGGGCACATATCTCACTTGCTCTCCTAGCCGATGTTATTGCTACTAGGAAAGCAGTTTTCCAAGATAAAAAGGACATATCTATTGTTGCCATAGGCTCAAAGGGTTTTCTTGTCAGTACGTTTAGAACCAAGTTCAAATTCCAACTAGGGGCCACTGGTGACACTGGTGGTCGTGATTTCTTAAATCCTTTTAAGAATTGTGATATTAGTGGACTATCAAAATATGAAGTAAGATTGGCCTTCTTCCTAAACCAAGTCAATGCTGCTAAATAGCATTTTATAGATGAGAAGGATAATCCAGAATCAGATAAAGACATCAAAAACTCCAAAACTAAAGGTATTGATGCTGCAAGTGGTGTGACTCCCCTTTCTGTTGTGAATGATGTGAAACGCTTCCACTTATATAAGTATGCCTTCTTTGTCGAAGGCTTTTGTGCTGCCTCCAGAATCTGCCTTATTGATTCAGGAAGGTCATCCAATAGAACTATTGTGGACTGATTTTCCAGGCAGTCAGTTTCAGTGAGTCCACGTCTGGACACAGAACCTGCCCGGCTTGCGACAGGAGAAGATCCCGTCTGTGTGGCAATAGTCTGTACACCCCTTTTGACAGATGAATCAACTGGGAGAACCAGGGTTGCCGAGGCCACCATGGTGTGATCAGTATTCCCCTCGCCTTGTCGTGGGACATCTTCGATACTACCCTCAGGATCAAGGGGAAGGGGGGAAAGGCATATACTACCTGGGTCCCCCAATGGCATAGGAAGGCATCCCCCAAGCAATTGGGCATTGTTGCCCTCCCTATTCGGGCACAAAATCTGGTGCATTTCGTGTTTTCTGGGGGACGCAAATAGATCTATCTCTGGAACACCCCAGTCCCTGAACAGGTTCCTTATCACTTCCCCGTTCAACTCCCACTCGTGGTAAGTTAGAGGGGTTCTGCTCAAGAAGTCTGCTAACTGGTTCTGGTCTCCCGGTAAGTGTACCGCCGTCAAGTGGATGTTCCTTTGGATGCACCACTCCCAAATCCTCGACGTGAGTGCATTCAGGGAGGCTGAATGGGTCCCTCCCTGCTTGTTGACATAGTACATTACTGTAGTATTGTCTGTGGCTAATTGTACTACATGGCCCTTGAGTATGATTTCGAATGACCTGAGAGCTTTGTCGACTGCCATTAATTCTAGAACATTTATGTGGAGCCTTTCCTCTATTTTTGTCCACTTCCCCTGTGCTGTGAAGTAATCTACATGGGCTCCCCAACCCTTGACGGAGGAATCCGTGGTTAAAACTCTTGTAGGAGTTGGGGAATGAAAGGGCATGCCCGTGCAGACATTGTTGTGATCTAGCCACCACCGCAGGGAGCTGCAAACCTCCTCTGGTAAATCCAGACGGGTGGACGGGCATTGGTGCAAGGGGTTGAAAACGGACAGGAACCATGACTGTAAAGGTCGGAGTCTGAGTCTTGCGTATGGGGTGACTGCAGTTGTAGAGGCCATGTGACCTAACAGGACCTGGATGTCCCTTGCTTTTACAGACTGCGCTCCTATTATTTGTAATAAAATCTTTTGAAGATTTTGGAATCTGTCTTCCGGTAGTGTTGCCCGCTGCTCCTTGGATTCCAGTTGTGCACCAATGAATTGAATCTTCTGAGTTGGAATCAGGTTGGATTTTTCCCAGTTGATAATGAGACCTAGAGACTGGAGAAAGGAAAGAGTATATCTTGTATGTTCTAGCAATTCATCTCTATTCCTACTCACTAATAGCCAGTCATCAATATATGGATAAATCATAATCCCTTTCATGTGTAGGTGGGCCGCTACTACCGCCATACACTTCGTAAAAACCCTTGGTGCAGTTGAAAGTCCGAAGGGTAAAACATTGAATTGGTACACTTGTGATCCCACACTAAAGGCTAGATATTTACGATGACTTGGGTGTATTGAAACATGAAAATACGCATCTTTAAGATCCACTGTGATGAACCAATCATTTTTATTTAACAATGGTAAGATTGTTTTTAATGATACCATCCTAAATCGTTTTGGAGTTATAAAATTATTCACTCCTCTTAAGTCCAATATTGGTCTTAGGCCACCTCCCTTCTTTGATACAAGGAAATATTTTGAAAAGAAACATCTAACAAAGTTTTCCGGTAGCACCGGAGAAATTGCTCCCTTAGATAACAATTTCCCTATTTCCTCCAGTAATGGAGGTGAAGGATTTGTAACTTTCACCTGGCCTAGAGGGGGTCTATCATTGAACTCAATCCTGTATCCATCTTTAACTATACTTAATACCCATAAGTCTGATGTTATAGAAGACCAAATCTCATAAAATGGGTTTAAACGGTTAGCAAATTGTTGTTGCTGTGGTTCTAGTGTTTCACAGACTTCCCTCTGGTCATTACAGGCAAACAAAAATAGTTCATCAACTTGAACTTGGGCAACTGGCCTCTCAGTAACTTGGGCAATTGGCCCTTGGGCAACTTGCCCTTCATTAAACAATGTCTCAATGTCAAAGACGCTGTTTATTGCCACCTCCTCGGTTTGGCTTATTTTGATATGGCTGGAAGCGACCCCTGAAGCCAAACTGCTGTTGCTTCCTCTGCTGAAACTGTCTGTTGTTCTGAAAAAACCGTTGCCGTTGTTGGCCATAATAGTTACCCGTGTTCCTTCTGTAGTAAGGAAGAGATGACTGCCATCGTGTTCTTTGTTGACTCATCCCTGGTCGTTGGTAACCGATGACTTGCATGGATTTTTTCATTTCCTGAGTGTGTTTAATCTTTTCCTCCGTCTCCGGGTTAAAGATCCCGTCTTCATGCATTGGGAGTTCTTCTGCTATTGCTCTATGTTCCTCCGACAATGAGGAAGCACGGAGCCAAGCGTGACGGCGTACTGATGTTGCTATTGCGAAAATTTTCCCCGCTGTTTCCGCCATATGCTTCGCAAATTCTTTCTGATATCTTGCCAACAGTAATGCCTCTGTTTGGAAGGATAGTGGTGTGTGTCTATCATCCTCTGGCACTTGTTCAATGAATGGTGCCATCATCTCCCATAAGAATGTTTGATAAGCACTCATATATGTTGCAAAATGAGCCATTCTTACAACGAGGCCTGCAGCCATATGAGTTTTCTTTCCAATAATATCTAGTTTCTTTCCTTCCTTATCAGAAGGTGTCATATTTGTTTTCTTTGGACGTTTGCCCTGACACACTTCCGCAATTACTGTGTTTGGTTTTTGAGGCCTATACGCCCATTCTGCTGAAGACAGATCCAGTCTATATAAGTTATCTACCTTCCTTGGTAGTGCTGGTGCCATTATTGGGGCCACATCCTGTACTTTTGCCAGCTTCAATAAGAAGGGCAGTGCAGGTAGTAATGTGTTATTTGGAATATTCTGCTGTTCCGCTGGGAACATAAAGTCCTCTACCGCCTCCGGTGGTTTTGGGATGGGTAGGTCTAATGCCCTAATCATTCTCAATGATAACTCAGAGAGCTTATCCAGCTCATCATCATCTAAGCCTCCTTTCTCCACCTCTTTAATGCCATCATGTGTGGCAGTCATGTCCTCTTCTGATGCCTCAGAATCTCCCTCATATCCATATTGAAGGTGGGGGTCCTCCTCATGAATAACTCCCTGGATTTGGGGACATTGTGATGGAGTTGAAAGGGATTGATCCACTATAAAATTACTAGTAGAAGCCTCTGGTTTTTTATTCATTATTTGTTGCTTGTTTTGTGCACTGTTAATTTGCCTGTTCTTTTGTAAGATAACAGGCAGAGTCTTTGGTAAGGCTTCTTTGTTACTGTTCTTGTTACTGTTAAAAGGTGCAGCATTGCCTTGAAGCTGTTGCCACATACAGCCCTGCATAGTTAAGGCTTGTAAAAGGGCTTGAGGAAATCCTTGCCATTGGGAGCAATCCATAGACATGGGTTGCTGCTGTATTCCTCTGCCTTTCCCTTTGGTATGCCTCCTTCTGTGCTTCCTCCTAGACCTCCGTGCTGGGGAGCTGGAGGAGGAGCTTGAAGAGGAGGAGGAGTTGGATGACGTCATCGACGTCGAAGGGCTTTGACGCCGACGCTTCCTCTCCTTCCGAGATGGTTCACGCCCTCGGGATCGTGCTCGTGTCTTCGGGCTACTTCGGGCTCGGGAGGGTGACGAGCTCGTTCGGAAAGGCCCGGATGGAATGGGCGGGCCCGAGGCCGAAGCACTTTGTTTTTGCATGCCGCTGCCTGAGGGTCTAATAGGAGGCGTGTTGTATAGCGCCTCATTCTGATTTGTTTCCAAGGGTACTAGAGGGGTCGCCCCCTCTCCCTTATGCAATTCATCCGCCTCCAGATCTTTTGCCAAGGCCCTCGTGGGCTGTAATTGCATCGGCTCTTTCCCGACCCTCGCGGGTGGGTTTTGAGCTTGTTTATTTATCGGCTTGGACTTCTTATTTTTTACTTTCTTCGGGTCCAGTGGCAACTTGATCTTCAGAGGTTGATTATCTGGTAAGGTATTTTTTGGCTCTTTTTGCTCTTGTCCCATGGACACACTAGAAGCTGGTGGATTTAAGGCTGATTTCTCATAGAGTGCTGCCTTAACTCGCAGCTCTCTATTTCTCCTCGTTTGAGGGGTGAATGCCTGGCATATTTCACAGTCTTGGGACAGATGTTCCTCTCCCAAGCAGGCTAAACATTCTTCATGTGCGTCGTTGTCTGGGATTTTATTTACACACGACGCACACCTTTTAAATGATGATGTAGCCATGTCCTATATTATTTCTTCTCTTTCTCTATTTAATTCCCTTAATAAATAACTGTCAAAATGAAATTTGTTCTGTCTCTCCGTTCTCCGTGATGCCTTCTGCGGCGGAAGAAGAGAACTGGCCGTTGGCCCCTCGCTTGGGCTATTTATAGTGACGGGGAGAGTGCGCGGGGCCAACTGTAGATTTTTAACTGTCATTGAAGTCTCGAGATCTCCGGTTGCCTGCGCGAGCGCAGGGGGTAATTACCATAGGTGCTATTCACAGCTGACCACGATGGGAAACCACTAGATCTGAAGGATTACAGGCTCAGAAATCTGTGCACAGAAGTATGGCCTGCTATTTCAGAAATTAGTTGGCCCAGGACAGGAACCTGGGATTTGAGGAAGTGTAGACAGCTTGAATCCTATTGTTTCGAAGTACATCCATCTGATCAATGGGTTTACTCCGCAACGTGGGAGAGGATGGTTTCAGAAGGAGTTTGGTGGGCTGGCCCAAGGCAGTCCCAGGACAGATGTTTTGTCAGCCGGAAGACAGGAAGCAAGGCCCGGATCCTACAAATGGAACCGGAAGAGTTGCCACCTTTAGGGAGAAGACCAAGGCTTAGAGAGAATGCAGACGCAGGAGCAGAGGGGCCCAACGCCGCTCTGCCTGACGCGTCCTTAAATGTGTTGCCACCAGTCCCGTCCGCGGTCCCTACTTCCGGAACAAGTTCAGCCGTAGAGATGGCATCCCCGGCTGTGATGAATATCCCCGTGGCAGATATTGCTCCAACCGTGTTCCCCATATTGAACACACCACTCATGCCCCAGTCGGCCCAAGCGACTCTGCAGATCGCGGCTCCCCATGTGATGTTTCCACCAATTATGGCAGCTTCACAAGCCGCAGCAGCAGTACCCTTGATGCCAACGCAAGCTACAGCAGCTTACACCCGGCCACTTTCAGAATTCAACCCATTCTATGGGAACCCACCAGCATATCAAATGCCCCAAAATGATCAACTCTCATATCCGCTAGCAGACGCAAGGGAGGTAGAGAGAAGAGGGAGAGAGCAGTCTCCAGATGAAGGGGGAACGGCGCATTTCCCCGACAGAAGGAGCAAGGAAGAGCACCCCACAGCCGCCAGGAGAGTGATGGAGCATTCCCCAGAGACAAGTAGGAGGAATCCTCGGGAACCATTAGACATTTCCCCCATGCAAACTAGAAGCAAGTCCCGAGAGAACAGGAGATCAAATACAAAGACAAGAGAAGCACTAGAAATGCCAATTAGGCAAGTACCTCTGTTGGATGACAACAACCGAGTGGTACAAGCTTTCCAAATTGTTCCCTTTAATTCTAGTGACATTTTTGACCTGGCGGAGTGCTACGCCACCTTATTCAGAGCAACCAAAAGCGATGGCATATTTATTAGAGGGAGTAATTGCCACGCATGACCCCACATGGTGGGATTGCAA
>JARBWK010000002.1:16761081-16863303 GCA_030556195.1 Anolis apletophallus | reverse complement strand
TGAACTGCGAAACAATAGGCTTCAAGTTGTTGGCATTTCTCCCAATCCCAGGACCCTGTGTTTGGCCAGCCAATCTCACGGACGGTCGGCCAAACCTCTGTGCACAGATTGCTAAGTTCAAAAGACTTCATATCTTGGGGCTTTCCTTCTACTGCCAACAGACAAAACCTGTCCCAGTTATCTAACACACATTGCAAAGGGGTCTCTTTCTTCTGCTTTGATCCTGCACTCCCCATCTCTCTGGCCTAAGATCAAAACCCACTTCAGTGCTATCCCCAACCCCAATGTGTGTTCCCTCAGTGTTAAGTGCTTGAAAGAAACTAATACTTGCCGATTCCTGAAGACCCGGGACTCGCCTCTCGCCTCCGCGTCACCACTCGATTTGCGTCGGCTCTTGGCGAACGGACCTGGCGTCGCCTCCGACTCTCTGGCGCTTGTGCTGGTTTGCTAGCCCAACGGCCGGGCACCTAGTAAGGTGTCCCCAGACTTTACAACTGCCGGCACTCAAGGGGCTTCTTCCAAGCTGCCCCGGACTTCCTTCTGGCCTATGAGTTCACCACCGGCAACGTTAGTTGCAGTCTCTCCCGTGTCCACAGGCGTTGGTGTGGGACCAGTCAGGCAGCCGGTCAATGAAAAAAATCTGGAAAAAGGTGGGCCCCTGGCGCAGCCCTCCTGAGTCGTCTCACACCTTACTTGCCTGGGAGCGGGCGCTGTCCTCAATGGGGACCGTGTTTGTTTTTCCTCACCACAGACCCGTCTAATTACCTTTTAGATCACGTCGGGGTCACCAAATGAAGCAGCCAAATGAAGGAGTTATGGAACTCCAGTAGCAAATTTACTTTTATCAAAGCTACCTGAGCGTGCGGGTACAAAGATGAGAGAAAACTCACGACAACTGTGAAGTAGGTGAAATCAAACGGGTTTATTGATGGCACCAGCTGGTGGCTTCTGCCAGCAGAACACGCTGCAATCAGGGGCAAAGACCCCGTCCTCTCAATACAGAAACCGTTATACCCCAATGGAGGCATTTCAGTGAAGCCCACCCTTCTTCATGGATCTTTTACAATCATAATTGGCTGGTGTTTACTGGTGTTTACATGACATCTCATTATTCAATAAAACATTGCATTTCCATTTTGCATCACATCTCAAAGTCCCACCTATGAATGAGAACAATAGTCATTTCTATGTTAGTCTTTCTCACAGTACAGCTATCAGTGCTAAGACTCTTGTGTTCTTAGTTTGAAACATTTAGCTTCCAGGCTCCGTGCCAGCAACGGAGGGGCCAAACTCTCCGCTCATGCACAGTTCTTTCCCATTTAGCACTAAGGTTTTTCATAGCACATCCTGTACTGTTTCATCAATCTAAGCCTATGTTATCTCACATTAGGCACAGAGTGCATCAAGAAGCATAAATCACAGTGTTATTTTCACAGTGCAAGTGCCTGCCTGATTCTTGGCACAGGAACCCACTTTTCAAAGACACGTGTGCAGCATCACTCTCTGACTGTACTCCTGCACGGAAAGTACCAAAACCTGCTTTAAGGGTATTATCTGTTCTTCTATTCTTCTAGGCCTAACTGACTCTCCACAATTTCAGAGTCCTAAACCCAGCACTAAGCTGCTAATCATCTCTCTACCAGAGACCAACTCTCCCTGACCTCACTGGCTCAGAGTCCAACTCCCAACTAACTGACTCCAGAGTTCCGCAGCCTCCCTAACTGCCTAACCGCCCACCAACTGCCAGTTTTCAAAATTCCAACTGATATTCTCTCCTTGGGCCTGGCCCAAGCTCCGCCCACTGGCTTCCAAGGTTCTCTGCCCCTTTCCCCAGGCTGTTTCCAAACTCAGCCTTAACTGGGAAATCTAACCTAAAATGGCCATTCTTTGTAAAAGCAGACCATGGAATGGCTAACCTACCAAACTGGGCCTTTCCCCACTGAGCTTCCCCTGGCCTAAAACACAGGGAGTTCATCACATCATTCTTGCCAGAAGTCAGCTTTCTGATACAGGTCTTCTGAAATGGAAAAGGTATCATGAAGCACTCACGTTGCTACCTGAAGGACCACTTCGACTGGGTGTAAGACCCAATGAATCAAATTATTTATAAATAACATAAATTTTCTTTAGAGCCATTATGGTAGACATGATGCTGCCACAGAAATACTATAAATGTGTTTCTGTATTCAATGTACAAACAGGTTGTTTTAAAGGGGAAATTGATGCTTTTAGTAGAAATAATGTCAGGGGAGAGTGCTGCTCAGTATAGGCTTCAGAATACCGGCGTAGCTTGCCAAGTAATGATGAAGAGAATAAGCTACTCTGATTGGTACAAAGGCACAAGCAGTGATTTGCCAGGGAACATCATGTGCCTTCTAGATAAGAGCGGCCCTGATAGGCTGAATGCTAGCAACGTGCTTTTGTTTACAATGTTCTTGAATGATTAGATAATGCGCATGGCAAATGAAAGCTTCCCCTTGGCAGATTTCCCGGGGAAGTGGCATAGATTTGTAACATTTTTGGGAACACGCTGCATCAGAGCAGATAATATAGCCTGGGAAAGAGAATTAATACCTACGCCATGCATTTTAACAAATAGGAGTGAGATGCTAGAATAATGCTTTGTTTAATTGGATAATGAAATGAGTTCATGAATGCCAGCCAGTAACGGGGATGAAGGAAGGGCGGGACAAAGGGGTTTGTCGCCATTGTTTGTATAAAATCAACGTGTGGAGATTGTTCGGGGCTCTTGCCCCTTAGCAGCAAGTTCTGCGGGCCGAACCCATCAGCTGATGTCCTGCAAATAAAGTTTGGCTTCATTGTACCATAGTAACGGTTGTCGCGTTATCCATCTGCCCCTGTGCTCGCACGGAGGCGCCGCCTGAGGTAAAAGTTACTGCCTAAGGAGTTTTGGGACTCCAAATTGCCGCTTCATCTTGGTGACCCCGACGTGATCCAAAAGGCAATCTAGACGAGTCTGTGGCGTGGATAACGCGGTCCTGTTGGCAGGATGGTCTCCGCTCGTAAGTGGGGAGCTGGAGCGACCTAGGTGGGCTGAGAGGGGCCCCTAACCAACTGACCAGCTGCCTGGTTCGCCCCAGAAAAACGCTTACTGACACGAGAGACCGCAATTGAAGGTTTACTATCAGTGAAGCCACAGAAGAAGGAAGTCCGGGGGCGCAGAGGGTCAAACTGCATCTAGTGAGAAATCCGGCATCAAAAAGCGCGCAGAGAAAGACCGGGGGTGCTGGGGTTCCAGCGTCTAGTGAGAAATCCGGCACACGAGGGCACCGGAGAATAAGGGTCCCGGAGTCTTCAGGAACTGGCAAGTATTGAGCACTAAGCACTGTCACTTAGGGAACATACACGCCGGGTGGGAGGGCAAACACTGAAGTGGTTGGATCTTTAGAGATGGGGGAAGTGAAATCCAAGGAGAAAAGAGAGACACCTCTGGAGTGTGTGTTAGTCAACTGGGATAGGTTTTGTCAGCTAGCAGTGGAGGGAAATCCCCGAGACTTGAAAGATTACAGGCTTAAGAATCTGTGCTCAGAGGTGTGGCCGGCTGTGGAAGAAATCAGCTGGCCAAAGACCGGAACTTGGGATTTGAGTAAATGTAGGGAGTTAGAATCTTATTGTTACGAAGTACATCCAACTGATCAATGGATCTACTCCGCGACGTGGAAGAGATTGGTTTCAGAGGAGTTTGGTGGGCTGGCCCGAGGCAGCATCAGAACAGATGCTTGTTTAGCAGGAAGGCAGGGAAAAGCGCCCCGGTTCCCAACCAGAGCCGGAGGAATTGCAACACTTAAGGAGAAGACCAAGGCATTGGGAAAATGCTGCCGCAGAAGCAGGGGGGCCAAATGCACCCCTGCTTGATGCGACCTTAAATGCCCCAGTACCAGCCCCAAACGCGGCCCCCACCCTTGGAGCAAGCTCAGCCTCAGAGATGGCGCCCCAGGCTGTGATGCGTCATGAGACGGTGTGCCTTGTTCCAACCGCGTCCCCTCCAATGAATCCCCCAGCAATGCCCCAACCCACCATAGCGAGCCGCCAATTCGCGGACCCCGTGGGATGTTTCCATCAAGCATGGTTGCTCCACCAGGCGCGATGGCTCCATTTATGTCACCACAAGCCTCATTGGCTTGCTCCATGTCATATTCAGAACACAATCCCTTCTCCGGAAGACCACCCGCATATCAAGGCCCCCAGTTAGATGACATCCATTATCCGCTAGAAGAAGCAAGAGAGGCAGAAAGGAGAGCGAGATGGCCAACCCCAGATGTTGAGGGAATGATAGAGCACTCCCAAGACAGAAGTGACAGAAGAGGAGAGAAGGGTCAGGAAGAGGACAGGAAAAGGCATAAGCAAGTTGGGTCGAAACCAGTGTGGAGGGCCACTGGTGGAAAGATTGTGTAGAGGAAGTGTCAGAAGGAAAGATTGTGATGCAAGTGTGAGAGGAAAAAGAGGAGGAAGATGAATACTGAAGGACAGGCCAGCCTTTGATTGCCGTGGAAATAGAGGGTCAGCGCATAAAGTTCCTAGTAGATACAGGAGCAGACAAAGCAGTAGTGAACACTAAATTAGCACCCATTAGCAAGTGTTAGGAAGGGACATGTTGGCAAAAATCAGAGCTAGATTAGAATTCTTGGAGACCGGCCAGCTTGAGCTCACTGTACCAGGCCAGGAAAGATATAGATTGTTACAAGTACAGGAGGTCAGGAAGAAAGAGATAAGGTCAGAACATCTTTCCCGTGAGAACGCTACAGTACCCCATCGGTGGCAGGAAGCCAGGAACATTTGAATAGACTGTTGCAGTATGAGAACCAATGCGCTCTAGTTATCTTGGGAACAAGGAAGCAAGATTTGGAGGTAGGAAGAAAAGGCAATTTCCACACCTACCACCAGACGAGGAACTCTTATGGTCAACATCATACATGTGTTCTTGGTTGTATGGCTATTCAGTACTAGCCAAGCTTCAAGCCTTAATGTTTTTCCCAGCATAGGCCTGTCAGATTTACGGCTCTTCCTGTTCACTTCAGGGTGAGAGGAAATAGCTGTGGGTGTTTTGGCACAGATAATTAGGCACATGACACAGATCTGTTGCACATTTATCAAAATACCACACCACGTCAAAACACTGCTAGATACAGAGAAAAAACCCACTGGCTCACGAAGGAATATTGGGTGACGACCCTCTCATCTCTTTTGAGATGGGCCCTGTGCCAAAATCCGGCAACTTTATTGCCAAATTACGGAGAGCCACCAGAATATCAGACATGAACATCATGAGCCAAGTTTATTCCAGCAGGCCAGGTCCAAAGACATCCCATTGGAGAAAATAGATTTAACCCTTTTCGCAAATGGCAAGATGGGGTGATGAATGAGCTGGGCAGTTGTGACAAGGGAAAGAGGGATTCTGGGAACAGAATCTTTTTGTCCGGGAACTTCTGCTTAGCTAACAGAACTGTTGGCTCACACCCAAGCGATGTTTTTGTCAAAAGGGAAAAGGGGTTAATATCTGTACAGGGAGCGAGGTTTCCTGACCTCAGCTGGAAAGAGGCCATTGGGCATGTTGGTGCGATGATCGCTCTCTTGGAAGCTGATTGGAAACCAAAAGGTGCTGTTATGCACCACAGGGGGGCGTCAGAGAGGAGAGGGTCAGGTCAGTCAGGGAGGCAGCATTCAAGAAACCACCATCCGTAATGTCACAAGTCAAAAGCTCAGGCCCACAGGTAGGAAAATGCAAATACACCACAGGTAGGAGGATTGGGCCCTGAGTGAGAAAAGGGGAGTGACAAGGGAACATTATCGTGATGCCAGACCACCGCGTCTTCATCCCATAAGGATAAAGGCATGACACATAGTCCAACATTTTCATGAAAACACCCGTTTAGGTGAATCTGCATCAGCAGCCTTGTTGGGAAGGCAAATGCATCCAACATCAAGACAGCTCACTGTTTGAAGCAATCTTCTGCCCGCGCAGAAAGAATTAACAGGACACTGAAAACAGTTTGGCAAAGATTTGTCAAGAGACAGGACTAAATTGGAGACTGGCTTTGCCAATGGCTTTACTGAGAGTCAGGTGCACGCCTCACAAGAAAACAGGGTTATCCCCTTTTGAGAGACTATACGGAAGACCACCGTTAAACTTAAAGACTATAAATGGAATGGCATCAGACAGCCATGTTTTAAGAAATCAGCAAACCTTAGAACAAGTGCAGCTGCTAGGAAAAACACCTTGAAGAATTGAACCAATACGCTGCAGAATTGCGCTACCCCTTTCTCCCTACTGCCCCTCTTCATTGCTTTTTCCAGGTGACGGGGTACCAGCCGTTGCAGGACCACACACCGTTTTCCTAGCCACGCCCACTGCCTTGAAGGTGCGAGAGATAAGGACACGAGAGTAAAGGGATCGCTGGCTGTTCGAGAATCTGCAGTCGATCCGGAAGATTTGCTAAAGATAAAGATAAGCAAGCAAGCCCCTGAAAAAGGGTCAACAAGGCCATGAAGTTGATCCCTACGGGTGCAAGTGATCTGCGTGGTCAAGTATGACGCTGTGTGGCCCATCGAGAGAAAGGAAAGAACTAAAAGCATTATCATTGAGGGGGTGGGTCCAAGTACTGATGGGAAAGAGGGGAAAGGAGACCACCCACAAGAGTACATGACACTTATCCTGAGACTTTACACTGCTCAGACACAGGGTGGAGTTGGGAATTTATCCAGCATGTAATCACACCATCATGATACATGATCAATATTTGTCACATTGCACCCACAAGATCAATGGTACTTGGACCTGGGGGAGAAAACACTCAAACTGCACTCACATTTTGTATGGAAATCATCAGAAAGATGCATTAGTTAACTTAATGCAAGACATACCTGCTTGTCATGGATTTGTGGCAGGTGGGCGGGACGATATCTGCCCATAGCATGGAAGGGAATTTGCACCATAGGTACTGTGGGACCGGGAGGGTTAAAAATGTACCCCAGAAAGACACCAGTTACCAATTTACACATGCATGTTCAAAAGAGATCAACCGACTCAATAGATAAATATGAATACGACACAGACCGCACATATCTCACAGAGACACAAAGGTTCCTGGCAGTCACGACACCAGGTTCTGGAGTGGCATGGAATATAAGACAACTACGTGTATTATCTTACGAATTGGAGCTATTGGCAAATGATACAGCCAGAGGAACAGGTGATTTGCAAATAGAGATTAATTCTCTGGCTTGGATGGTAATACAGCAGAAATTGGCCCTAGATTATTTGCTGACAAAAGAAGGGGGCCTATGTGTTTGGCTAAATACCACGTGTTGTCATTATATTAACATGACAGGAGATATTGAGGTGGATATGAGAAAGATTCAGCAAGTTGCTAATCAAGTTCAGAAGTCTTATGAAAATTCAGAAGATTTCTGGGGATTTCTGACAAGTTGGTTGCCAAATCTGAAATGGCTAAAGTCTCTAATAATGCTAATCCTTGTGATTTTATGTTCTGTAACAATCATCCTGTGTTGTTTGCCAATTTTATTGAGATATTGTAGTTTTGCAGCACGCCAGACAGTCAAAGCAGCGAAAAGTGTAAGAAAAAGAGAGACACGAGACTGGAAACTAAATTGGGACAATCCGTAAGCTAAAAGCATGTTATGTAGATGATTTTGATAGCTAGAAAATCATTTACAAAAAGAAATGAAGGAATAAAGGGGAAATTGATGCTTTTAGTAGAAATAATGTCAGGGGAGAGTGCTGCTCAGTATAGGCTTCAGAATAGCTTGCCAAGTAATAATGATGAGAATAAGCTACTCTGATTGGTACAAAGGCACAAGCAGTGATTTGCCAGGGAACATCATGTGCCTTCTAGATAAGAGCGGCCCTGATAGGCCGAATGCTAGCAACGTGCTTTGGTTTACAATGTTCTTGAATGGTTAGAAAATGCGCATGGCAAATGAAAGCTTCCCTTGGCAGGCCACCGGGAAGTGGCATAGATTTGTTAACATTTTTGGGAACACGCTGCATCAGAGCAGATAATATAGCCTTGGAAAGAGAATTAATACCTACGCCATGCATTTTAACAAATAAGAATGAGATGCTAGAATAATGCTTTGTTTAATTGGATAATGAAATGAGTTCATGAATGCCAGCCAGTAACGGGGGATGAAGGAGGGCGGGACAAAGGGGTTTGTCGCCATTGTTTGTATAAAATCAACGTGTGGAGATTGTTCGGGGCTCTTGCCCCTTAGCAGCAAGTTCTGCGGGCCGAACCCATCAGCTGATGTCCTGCAAATAAAGTTTGGCTTCATTGTACCATAGTAACGGTTGTCGCGTTATCCATCTGCCCCTGTGCTCGCACGGAGGCGCCGCCTGAGGTAAAAGTTACTGCCTAAGGAGTTTTGGGACTCCAAATTGCCGCTTCAGTTTGTTTTCAGACCCATTCCCTTGCACTAAGTGCCTTGGATGCCCTTTTGAATCTCAGTGAGTTTTATTAGATGTAATGCTAAGCAGGCAAAACTAGATATGGTGAATCTATTTCAGGTAACAGTGCTCACATAGCTGAAACTTTGTATACCGTTCATATATCCTACACTCAGATATATGCAAATTTATTTGGAGGTATATCCAGATATGTCTAGCTCAAGATATATCCAGAGAGGACATAAAATCTTCCTTCTATCTGCTGTACAAACATGTATATTTTAAAGGTGAGGGCTGATTTGGAGGCCAATATAATGGATTTTGATATAACCTGTGGATAAGCTGAGTGCTATTCAATGGAAAGGGCAAAGGCTAGCACAACCTCAGGGGGTCAGCCAATCATGTATCCAAAAAGTCCAGTGGTACATCACCCCACAAAAAGAATTCTAATTGTTATAAAAATACATCTAATAAATGTTGGAAATGCGGAAACCAGATAGACACTTTTTTCCACACATGGTGTACCTGTGAAAAAGCAAAAAAGTATTGGAAAAACATAAATGAATAAATACAAAAAAAATCAAAATTAAAATGGAACCCAAATACTTCTTACTAGGAATGCTAGATTTGGACAATGAAAGAAACAAAGTGATCCAGGATAGTTTACACAAGGAATTGGAGGCTTAAAGAAGTATCTACAATCGATGACTGGCATAATAAGGTTTTAGAAATAATGACCTGGACAAACTTACATATTGGATAAAACCAAATCAAGGACTACTAAGAAAACAAACGGACTGAGATCCAGTCAAAGACTACTTTAAACAACTAAAAATGAAACTTATAATCTAGAGGGGAAAGGTATTAGTAGAAAATAGAGGTTCACAAGATAAAGACTGAAAGAAAGGCAAAGTGAAAGAGACTCAATAAAGACAATACAGAGTCTTGAGCTTTTAAACTACAATTGTAGCAGTATCTGGAGTCCCAGAACTCCCAAGGCAATACCTTTTGTCTTAGGCTGCTGTTTCTAGCGAGCACAAGGACGGAATGACGCGACAATTTTACTGCGATTCAGGAAACCAGCTTTATTTGCATGACATCAGCTGATGGGCCTGCCTCCTTTGCAGAACAAGGCTGCTGGAAGACAGAACCCCGATCTTTCCCAGTAAACAGATTTTATACAAACAATGGCTGCAATATTTCAGTCCCTCCCTTCTTCATGCATTGTTACTGGCTAGCATTCATGAACCCATATTACTCTACCCAATTAAACAAAGCATTCCTAGCATCTCAATTCTATTTGCTAACAAACGTTGTGCAGTGTAAATTTCCATCTTTCCCTCTATGTTATCTGCCTTCTGTGCAGGCTGTACTTGGATCGATACATTTTACTACCGGGTTTTCACTGGAAGCCTGCCAAGTGGAAACCTTATTTGCCATGCGCATTTCCTAAACCAATTGCTAGCTTTGTAAACAAACGCACATGGGGGATGATAAGCCAATCACGGCTGTTTCTTATCTTAAGGCACATGATGTTCTCTGGGCTAATCACAGCCTGTGCTTGTATGGACCAATCAGAGTAGATTATTCTCGTCACTGTTGCTGGCAAACTGACCCCACTATTTCAGAGCCTATGCTAAGCAGCACTTTCTCCTGGCGTTTCTTCTGTTAAAGCATCAATTTCCCCTTCACAATAAGGTCAGAAACGACCACCAAGGAGTAAATGGAAGTCAAAGACGCTTTTTTTCCTTTCTTTTTTTCATTCCTTTCTTCCATTTCTACTTTTTCCATTATATTATTTCACACCTCTCTCTTTTCTCTTTTTCTTTTTTGATATTTGGATTTTATTGAAATGTAAGATTAACCTGTGTGTTATCAATAATTTTTTTAAGTCCAGAAGTGGTAGTGTGGCAGAGTAAGTAGCAGTAGTCAGTGCTTCTTCCATGTTCTTTCTGTGTAGACTAAACTTCCATCTTTCACCATTCTACTTAGAGAAGGAGATAGCTCTTTTGGTGGAGAGGAGGGGGGTAACAGATACAGTATTTATATTGACTCATAAATAAATTTACGCAGATTCTTTGGGTCAAATTTTAGACTCATATTTCTAGATATATACATGAGCATGAGCATATGCAGTACTTTCCCTGGATTTCATGTGTCATAGTTTCCTGGATGCATCACTTACCCATTGGCCAGAATTCTATTGTGACCTATATCAGGGTAATGCTTTGTGATACCAGTGTAAAGAATGTTTTGAAACAGTATGCACGATCATGCAGAGATGAAAGAAAACAATGTTTATGCTTTCAAAGAAAGTAGTCATGATGTGCAGACTGAATTCAGGAAAACATATTTCTTTTGACAAAGACATTTTTGTCACCACAATACCACTTTAGTCCCATTTTGTGCCACCGCCTAAACCGTTGCCATTACTGACCCCAGTTAAGTCAGCCAACAGGATCATGTCTGTTGTCAGTTTCAAAGTTTATGGGGGCTAACAAGCATACATTCTAATAGAAATGGCTCAAAGCCACTGCCAAATAAATTAGAGACATTGGATCAACAGAATTCACATACCTCTTCTAATTACCATGAAGTGATTGATTCAGTGGATAGGAGTAGCAATTATATTTGGACCAATGTGAAAGTTGATAATGTGTGTGGGTGTGTGTATTTATCATAGATCTGCATTAGTCAATGGAATCTAAAAAGAATAAACATTTGACCAATTAGCAACTATTGTTTCAGCTATGGTCTTAAGTATACTAACTTTAATTTTATTTATTTATTTAATATTTATTTATTAAGCGTGCTTCTATGCCGCCACTCTCGGGAGGGCTCAGGGCGGCTCACAGGAGCCAAACAAGGCACAATAAAAACAATGGCAATGATTAATGATAACATAAAGAGAGATTATCACTGTTAAAATATCCTGTCTACCCTATGATCACCATTTATGACACATAGAGGCCCACACTGTTCCATACATCATTATTTTGGCAGCCTTTCGCCATTATGGATAGAAGGTATAGATGGATCTCCAATCTCTTATATAGAAACAAACCATGTGATTCCCTGGACATTTTTGGATTACAACTACCAATGCACCAATTAGTTGCTGTCTAAAACTGAGAAGAATTGCATCCATCAACATTGAAAGGGCTTGCATGATTCACGCCCCTATTATAATGTAAATAAGACAGGAAACCAAAACAATTTCTCCATCCTCCCTTAGATAAGGATCTCCAGTAAGTCTTCCTTCAGAACTACCATATGCAAAAATTCACAACTCCTATGTGGAAATCCCCTTTATAAATGTTGTCCAAATCAGTTAAAAAACAGTGGGAATGAATATGTTAATTCATCATTCAGCAATTAATTCAATGCTTCTATTCAAATTGGAACTAATCAATAGGGTTTCAGACATTATTTCATATATTTTGTCATCTTTTCTTCTTCCTTGGGCCTTATATCCTACTCTGATTTTGAGTTTGGGGTCATCTCTCAGAAACTTTCCCACTCTCTAAAAGAGCTATACAATAAAGGACTAATTCCAATGTCAGTCCTATCTAGGGCAGACACACTGAATATTAATATATCTTCTGAGGTGTAACAAGCAAGTCTTATTCATTTCAATGAGTTTCCTCTATGTATAACTTAAATTGAATTAAGCTTCATAGCAATTATAGAATCATAGAATCATAGAGTTGGAAGAGACCTCATGGGCCATCCAGTAAACCCCCCTGCCAAGAAGCACAAAATTTGCATTCAAAGCACCCCTGACAGATGGCCATCCAGGGTTAAAAGCTTCCAAAAAAGGAGCATCCACCAAAGAAGGAGCATCCACCAGAGATCTCCACTGCTGAACGGCTCTCACATTCAGGAAGTTCTTCTTAATGTTCAGATGGAATCTCCTTTCTTGTAGTTTGAAGTCAGTGTTCCACGTCCTAGTTTCCAGGGCAGCAGAAAACGAGCTTTTTCCCTCCCCCCTATGACCTCCCCTTTATACATGGCTATCATGTCTCCTCTCAGCCTTCTTTTCTTCAAGCTAAATTATCTGAATACCCAGTCCTTGAAGCCTTTTGACAAGCCTACCATCTCTCCAGTCTTTTCAGAATGTATATATATCATGCTAATTTAGTATGTCTTTGTCTGAACTTGCCAAATTGTTTAAATTAGGGGAAACCCCCATGCCTTTTTGGAGAACTCAGTGTGTTCAGGTTGATCATTATGCACTTCAGCAACACCTCCAATAGGGAAGTAATCCAAATGAAGCAAATTCTCTAGTCACCTAAAAGAGTGTCATGCACAAATAAAAACGATTTAAGGTTCCAAACTACTTAACTTCCTATCGAGAAAGCTCAAAGTTGGAGTGTAATGGATTTCACCGAGTGAGATGTGAGAGCTGTATTTTAAAATTCGTAGCCTCTTCTTCCCTCGGTGAAGATGTCCCGTTTGTGAAATAAAATTGGAAAGGGAAGACAAGTGGACAGAATAAGTGGACATTCATAACTGTGAAAAATGTGTCCTATAAGATACAGCTTCAAAAAATAGCTTCCATTAACTCATAAATTAAGCAGGCAAATTCATAATACAGTAAAGCCTCAATTAACTGGAACTCAAGCAACTAGCAAAAATTGAAGAAATAATACTACATTCATAAAGCTGTCTTTATAATACAGTAAAATCATGTTACATTAAAATAAAATTGCCTTTATTGGTCTTACTTTGCTTTTAATTACTGTATTTTTCAATATTAATATCTAGTCAATACAGAGTATATAGTATGGTACAGTGGTATAGTATTAGTTTATGGAATGGAATGGAGTATAATATTATGGACATATTTTTAATAGTTAACCTCAAGCAACCAGAAGGTACATTTATCCAGCATCTACCAATCCATGGATTTATTTATTTATTTATTTATTTATTTATTGTTTATCTTGATATATCCGCTCCTCCTGCAGGCTGAGCTGATAACAACATATAAAATAGGCTGACATATGGCATCCATCAACCCACTATTTAAAATAAATTAAGCAATCAAAAATGCAACATCTTTATTTCCCGAGACATAAAAACCACATCACATACTGTTGCATTCTCTTGAACCAGATTGGCATTAACATTTTGTTATCGCTTGGTTTGTTTGCCATTAAACCAAAGGCTAGCCTGAAAGGGCGGTCTTACAAGCCCTGCGGAACGGGATGAGCTCTGTAGTGGCTCGGTCGTCGTCCGGGAGAGAGTTCCAGAGCGCCGGGGCCGCCACAGAGAAGGCTCTTTGCCTGGTTGTAGACAAGTGACAGGCGCGGACCGATGGTACCAGGAGCAGATTCAACTCCTCCAAACGTAGTGATCTCCGGGGAATATACGGGGCAAGGCGGTCCCTCAGGTACGCAGGCCCTAGGCCGTGTAAGGCCTTAAAGGTTAACACCAGCACCTTGAAGGCAACTCGGTACTCAATGGGTAGCCAGTGCAACTGCCGGAGGATGGGCGTGATGTGCTCCCTTGCCGACGTTCCCGCCAGCAAGGGAGCAGCGGCATTTTGCACTAGCTTGAGTTTCCGAATTGTCAACAAGGGAAGGCCAACGTAGAGGGCGTTACAGTAGTCCAGTCTCGAGATGACCGTCGCTTGGATCACCGTGGCCAGGTCGTCCCTGGAAAGGTAGGGTGCCAGTCGCCTAGCCTGTCGTAGGTGAAAAATGACGCCCTGCTGGCCGCAGAGACCTGGGTCTCCATGGTCAGTAGGAGGTCCAGTTGGACACCCAGGCTCTTAACAACAGGTGACAGGCTAAGCCGTTCACCATCTAGGGTAGGCAACCGGCACTCATCCCGTCCAGGCCGACCGGGCCACAAGATCTCCGTCTTCGACGGATTCACCTTCAGCCGGCTGGCCCGCAGCCAACCAGTCACGGCCTCTAGGCACTGATGGAAACAATTGGGTATGGTGTCCGGCCTGCCGTCCATTCTCAGCAAAAGCTGGGTGTCATCGGCGTACTGATAACACTCCAGACCAAAGTCGCGGGCCAGCTGGGCCAGGGGGTGCATGTACACGTTAAATAATAAGGGGGAGAGGATGGCCCCCTGGGGGACCCCACAATCAAGTGGGATGAGTCAAGTGGATGAGTCTATTGCATTCAACTTCTAATGTTGTCATCATCATATGTTTATTCTGCAGATATATAAAGTTATCTTCTGTATGGGTGAGCTGTATGATGACGCAAAGGGATTTATTTATAACCTAATTAACCCACTATTTGAAATAAATTAATCAATCAAACTAATGTTGTTTTCTTTAATTTCACTTGTCAGCTCCAATATAATAATCCTTTGCAACGCTCTAACAACCAGATTGGCATTAAATTTTGTTATCAAAAAATCCCTTTTTGCATTAAACTAAGGAAGCCTGATGAGTCATGGGAGATGGCCAGGCCCTATCATGCTAAATCCAGCTAGAAATTATAGTGACTTGTTTTGAAAGAAATTGGCCTCATTGAAGAAGTGCCAAATAGAAGTGTACATGTATATTTCCTAAATGGATGGTGCAGTTAACACTGAATAATTATCAATGAAAGCTATAGCTTCCACTAATGTCACATTTTCCTCATTCTAATTTACATATGAAAATTTCCCTAGGTAGCAGTCTATTCAAATTCAACCTTCTTTAATCTAATGAAATGTTAAATGCTCCACACATTTTTAAGAAATGGCCCGAGTCTTAATTCTGGAACTCGTGTCATATTACAAGATGAGATGCATGAACTATGAACATTAATATTGAAAATTATGGCCCAGGTCCAGGTGCTGACAAGTTAAGGCAGATGATCCTATTCCGATGTAAATAAGGAACACATTTGTAATTCTGTTGGTACAAATGTTTTTGTTTAACATCTTAATATCATTTGCCCTATTTCAAAGTTCTCAAACTACTACCCAAAATGGTAAAATCTTACTTACTTAAGTAATTCCTCATAGCCCAAGGATGATAGTCTTCCAAGTGTAGTATCTTGGCAATGAGTCTGTAGATGGTTGTGGAGCCCTGTTCTTGATCTGCATGTTCTCCTGCAGGGAGGACATTGGTTTCCAGGTGGAAGGCAGTCCTGGTCAAGGTTGGCTTCCTCTTGGCATGTTTCTCCCTTTTGCCCTGTTTTTTGCCTTTTTTAATTCTGCAGCACTGCTGATCACAGCCGACCTCCAGTTAGAGCACTCAAGGGTAAGGGCTTCCCAATTCTCAGTATATATGCCACAGTTTTAAGGTTGGCTTTAAGCCTGTCTTTAAATGTCTTTTCCTGTCCACCAACATTACATTTCCTGTTCTTGAGTTGGGAGTATAGTAACTGCTTTGGGAGAAGGTGATCAGGCATTTGGACAATGCGGCCGGTCCAGCAGAGTTGATGGAGTAGGAGCATCACTTCAATGCTGGTGGTCTTTGCTTCTTCCAACATGCTGACATTTGTCTGCCTGTCTTCCCAAGAAATTTGCAAGGTTTTTCAGAGGCAACGCTGATGGGTTGGGAGAACAATAGCTTTATAACCAAGCACCTTGGTCTTCCTATGGATGTCCCGGTCCTCAAACACCCTGCTTCATTTGGAAAAATGCTGCACTTGCAGAGCTCAGGCGGTGTTGTATTTCAGTGTCAATGTTGACTTTTGTGGAGAGGTGGCTTTTCACACTCCTCTAAATCAATGATGTATACAATAAGGGGGATAAAAATTCACCTCATTTTAATTCTTTTTCAGAATAAAAAAGTGATCCTCTAATTAGAAACAATGATCAAAAACCTTGACAAACCAGTAAAAACTAAAAGAAAACTACTTACTCCCTGACACTTTATATTTTTCCAACGTCTTAAGAAGAGTTTAGAAGTTTCCCCACAAAACACTTTTTTCTCCAATCAAACCATGCATTATATAACCAAAATTGAATAGAATAGAATAACTTTAGTGTCACTGTACTTCACACAATTAAATTAAATGCCATCCCCAATCACATAAATGTTCAGAGTAGAACATTTTGCAAAAAAAAAAGTTCCAAATTTGAGGATTTTTTTAAAAAAAAAACATTGCTCAATGGGGGATTTTTTTACTTCTTTCCCCAATGAGGGAAAAATTGAGGGTTTGGGCGGTATTATGTAATAATGGAGCAAATTAAGGTTTTCATCCCCAAATAGAACTAACGAAAAAGTTAGACTATTCTTTGAATTTAGCCTCCGTATGTACAAAATGTAATCTAAACCTTTCTCTTTATTTCTTTCTTTCTTTCTTTCTTTCTTTCTTTCTTTCTGCAGTGAGCTACCATCCCTACTCCTCTAGAAAGAAAGAAATAATTTCCATTTTATTTTTCAAAAAAGTCAGAAAAACTATCAGCATCTTTATGAGATGGATGTCTTAATCGCTTTCGTTTCTGGTATCCAGATGGCAGTCTAAAGTTATTTGACTTCTGAACTCCAGACTTCAAGTGTCATTATAATCTATTTGACCTGCAATTAAAATACTGATCCTTCTCAATCTCTGCATTGTTAGGAGGAGAATAAATCTTAAATCCCAATTGCAATTCGGATGACTAGTATTCATTATTATAATTCATAGAATAGTAGGGAAAGACAAAAATAACTGTCATGAAATATGGAGAAAACTCCTATGTATTGATGGTGTAGCAGTGAACTCATGTCAGTTATGTGGTTTGTGACCTGGGAAATGCAAAATCAATGAAGAATTTTGCAAAAAGAAGCTGGAGTGCTGCATCAAAAAATACTCAAGAAGCATCTTTAAAAAGTAAAACCAGGCTAAATGTTTTATGGATTATATGTTAGCTCATTTCTACTGGTATTGATTCCCCATTAAGGAAAAAGCTGCAATGTTCCATATACTCAACTGTTTCTGAAGTGACCTGTACTCACTCTGCACATAAGTATGTATATTTGCATATGAGCAATATTATAAACAGGTAAAAGGTGCAAATGTATGAAAAGTACAAACATGCAAAAAAAATCCCTATATTTAGGCTGTCAGAAAAATTAATTGTCAGCTAAGGAAGGCATTTTTTTATTTAAAAACCCCATAAATATTGAACCAATGAAATTTCATAAGGCTTGCTTTGGACTGGAATATGTCAAAAATCATTTTCATCAAACTCAGGAAAAAATGCTTTATCAATATTGTTCACAGAGAGAGACTTTAAATTGATGTTGGCAGGTCTTCAAAGTTCTCATTCGAGCCTAACCCAAGAAAAAATCATCTGCATCTCTATGTTCTGACAAAGAAGTACAAATTTTGCAATTTTAGGATGCTAATTTGAAGTTTTGGTAGGAAGGAGTGGAAGCTGATAGTGACAGATATTTTTTTTTTCTGAGTGAGGTTGAAATGAAATCTTTTTCCTCTCTTTAAAATAATATTATATACCTTGAAAAGTATTCACAATTCTCCAGAGTTTTGTCTTAATTGTGCTGGGCTGGAACAGTCACATTACTAGCACTACAATAGTTGAGGGTTGCCTGTCATTCTTTCCATTATAACCCCCCTATAGTATTTCCAGGAGGATCATAACTGACTCATAAAACTTCACACAGTGCTGAAAAGTGGATCATTCTCAGCTGCAAGTGCCAGGTAGACGTGTTTAATGATTTTAACCGAGCTCTATTCTTAAACTGAGACTGGGTGATCCCCGTTGCATAAAATATCAGTCCATACAAAACATAACATTGCCTTCAATAAATCCTAGCCTAGTATTTGTTAGATTTATTAAGTACTTTCCCCATGTTCTTAGACTCAAAATATATATTATTTTCTGGGCTTCAGAAATTAGTATGGTGCCCATCTTTTATGAGATGATGATGATGATGATGATGATGATGATGATATTTGTCTGGGTTCTTTTTAGAACCGATTAATGCAATTTTTAAGAACCCTCATTGCCAATTTGCTGATCTAATCTTTTCCTTGTGGAGCAACACAATAACAGTTTGGAAGGCCCCTTTCTTGACAGAGGAAAATCTTTTCTACCACTGTGGCAAGTTTTGTCAGTAGCAGTCTAAAACTGAGGGAAAGGGAATCCTTCAAGTTTTGCCTGTCTCGTTTGCAGGTTTTCGCATATTGCGCAATCGCACCCGCGATTAACGAAGTGATTCGTAAATTTTGGGAAATTCTGACTTTTCCCAAAAAATTTCAGAAATCATTTCAGATTCGAATCGCCAGCTCCCCCTATATCCAAAATGAATTTTGAACCATTTTTTCCTTGATCAAACAAGCCTATTTGATAGCAGTTTTTATGACATCTAAAGAAATGTATTTTTATCCATAAAATTTATTCTAAAATTTTAAAAATAGTCTTAAAGAAGCTGTTATATTCCTTTTTCCCTTTTCTTTCCTTCTTTTTATTTATTTGCCTGTTTCGCTCTATATCCAAATGGGATAACACAAACTGATCAGGTTATTCTCCACCTCCATATTCATATGGTGGATTTTTACATTAAAGCCACAATTCACGAAAGCCCTAATGCAGCATTATTTGGAAAAGCCCTCTGTACAGAACAGAAATATTGTCATGCATATCACTTCCAGTTTCCTGACACTGTATAGCTGTCTTCTTCCTTGTATTCATTCCAATTGTTTACAGTTGGTAAAAGATTCACTTGCCCTTAAGGCTTGTCCTTTACATTACAGCGCCAGACTCCCACACTGAATTCACACTTGCACAGATCTATATAGCAGGGAAAGCTATGGTTGGAATGGAAGAACAAACTGTGAATTCCCTGGCTTATGGTGTGATGTAGGTCATGCACATAATGTTACTTTAACATAGCTTTTAGTGTGTTAATATGATATACTCCCGCTATTTCATTTTAACATGCATTGCAGGAGTTTTATGGCCAAAGGTTACTGTATGGGGGAACGATCTGACATTTTTTAAGACACCTGCTTTGGCATTTCAAGAAATATATTCCCTAGGAAGGAGTGAAATACATTTGTGATGCACCAGTATTTTATGTGTTTTAAAAAGATTGTTCTCTCCCAGTCTCAATTTGTTGAATCAGGGATTCTCAAATGAAGAGTGGAGATCTTTTTCCCTGTGCTTTAATCATTAATTATAATTTTTAAAAACACACAATTAGATGCATATATACATGTGTGTGTGTGTGTGTGTGAATCAATCTGTCATAGTTTGTACATTCTCTTGGTATCCAGGAGATACCAAATTAACTTGTGTAAAGAGCTATCTCATTGCAACCCTTTCCATTGTTGAAGAGACAACCCCTCTACACCAGGCATGGGCAAATTAAGGCTTGGGGGGCAGATGCAGCCCCCTGGGTGGTTACCTCAGGCCGTCCTAATTTTCCTTGTCCTCTTGGCAGAAAGACACGATAGCCTGCCACATCCTTATGCCTAAAATATGAGGGAGGGAGGCACGCTGGAGCTGAGTGACCTCTGGACTGCTTTCAAACACTGATTTTCTCGCCTTCCTCCTGGCATGAGGACGGTGCAAGAGGCCCCATACTTATGCCAGGAAGTCTGCTTGAGGAAGGCATGCTATGGCTAAGAGCCCTCCAGAGCACTCTCAATCACCTCCTGTCTGGCCTTTCTCCCGGCATAATGCCATGAGGACAGCCCAAAGATTGGGGAGGAGAATCGGAAGGGGGGATCAGGGCAGTTGCCATGTGTCTTGCCTTTCTCCCAGCATAAGGTTGGGGTTAGCAGCTCGGGGGGGGACGGGGGACACCAGTGTCGGCACCCGACTTCCCCCTGTCCTTTCTCCTTTTTATTGAATGAGAACATGGGCTCCATGTTCTCAGGGCTCCATCGTAGGATGCTTCCAGCACAGTTCATAGACGGAGCCCCGCCAGAAGTATCTATGTATCATCTGATGGGATCCAGTGCGTTCCATCTAGGAACTGTGCTTGAAGATTCCTACGATGGGTAAGAAAGTCTGTGTGATGAAGTCATGTGTTTCTTTTTTATTAGTCTCGAATTGAATATTCTGTAACAATTATGAGCTGAAACAAAAGGTATATCTTTTTCAAAGCTGTAAGCATTTTTGGTACCTAATGGTGTTCTTACATGTTTGTGTTCCATCTTTCATTGAGGAAATGGCATAGAGATTATCCATTCTCCCCCACTGTGAAACAGATTGCTCAAATCACATGTATAGAGGGAGGCAGAAACAAATTGCATCTGAGCTATAAATATATATTCCATGCACAAAACCATGATGAATTCAACAACCATGGGCACACAGTCTTTATCCCTGCTTTGGTCTGGGGAACAGGGCTGGTAGCATTGCTCAATGCTTGGAAAAGCTTGTTTTGGGAGGCTATGTTTCTTTGATATTTCTACCCAACATGACCACTGGCTATGCTGGCAGGTGGGTTCTGAGAACTATAATTCAAAATGTAATTCTTTCAAGTTCAAGATCAAGACCAAACAGCCTCTCCTGCTCATGTCCTCTCCACCACAGTGGCTTTGATTGTATATATCATTCATGTACTATTTGTGTACATATGTCTGCTTGTGTTGCATATATTGTGTTACATAGACAAAAGGCACTGATGTTTTCGGTGAACTTCCACAAGTAGAAACAAAATAGATTGGTCATCTCCTTCCTGCACTCACCATCATGTACTTTTCAAAAACTGTAAGAAATAAGAGTGAGAAAGAGGGTTTCAGCACCACAGAGGGCTGTGCAGAGAAGAGGAGGAAAGAGTTGCAAGCTTTTTGCAAGCACAGTCAGTTTACAACTATAAATTTTGAAATGGCACTTTATTGAAATATATGAATTTAAGGTATCTATGTCCATGTCTTTTAGTATATGCATTTTATTGATTTTATGGTTTTGTGTATGTATTTGACTATGTTGTACCATATCTCAAACCTTGGATGTCTTTTTAGTATATGCATTTTATTGATTTTATGGTTTTGTGTATGTATTTGACTATGTTGTACCATATTTCAAACCTTGGAAAGATGTGGGAAATACACAAAGTGTGGTGGTGATTATGATCTTGAATCTAGTCACTTTTCTCCCAAGATCTATAGATGCTGCTATCAAAAGTTAAAAAGATCATAAATACCACAGCTGCTCCACTCCAAATCACATCATGGCCATGCCACATGTACAATGCTTGACTTGCTCTTTTCCTCTATGGCATCAGCAAAATGTGAGTGATAATTGGACTATTACATCTCCACCTGTATTCAAGGCTGAAGAAGCAAAAGAAACAGTGGAAGATATTAAGAATAAAGGAGGTCTCCCTTTGGTATTCTCTCACCCCCAGTTCTTTCATTCATTTTCTTTAAGGTTTTACCAGGCTTTAAGGTAGTAATGTAATCTGTCATTGGAATGTCCATAAAGCCAACTTAGCCAGGCAAATTCATGTTGCTAAGTGCCAAGTTTTAAAGCCTAGCAGACAGCATTCCAACACTGCTTGTGTTTCTCAAAATTCTCTCTGTCTATATTTATATATTATTTGGTCCATTAAGAAACTAACTATGTATGTCTGACTGGCAGACAGAAGCCTCCTTCTAAATTTGACTGGGAAGAATATAAATATATTGCAGTCCCCAGCCCATCTTTACCAGAACTACCCAAGTTAAAGTGATGCGACCTTTCATCAAATAGGATGCTTATTGATTCTAGTGAAAATCTTCCTCTATGATGAATGACTTAAGCACATTAAAATAAATGAAGAAGCAATGTTTTTGTCATCAAAGCAAAAGCCCTATAGACAGCTGTTCAGCTTGCAATGTGAATCAAAGGCAAGCATGCTTTCACAATGAGAATTGAACAACCCAGACAAGTATATCCTGTCCCACAAACATTATCAAATCACAGTTAATATTGTGATAGTTATAAAGCTGCATTTTTATACAACCTACACCTCACAAAATATGTGCAAGTATTTAGATAGTTGGCTCTTCTCTAGGTTCTCTCACCTTGGAAATGTGCATGTTATTTTTGTGATATCGTTGTCTGTGGAATTATTTTTTTAGTAACGATGATTCAGTAAGAGAGCCTTGTCAAGAAAGGTTCACCCATTTTTTCTTTGCATCTGTTAAAGGTCTTTAAATTTATTATTTGAATGAGTTTCAAATTGACAGTAAACCTTACTTTCACTGTAGCATTTGTTTGCTTCGACTTTCAATATTTTATTTCATTGTGTATTTTTTAATCTTTGTATTGCAGCTATTTATTTTTTCTTTGCTTTAAAAATGTTTAGTTTTAACACATATTTGCTTTTGAAATTTAAAAACATTTCTCCCATGTCACATATCCCAAATATGTAAGGGTCCTCTTCCCATTCAAGTTTTATACTTCCACATTTTTCACCTGATGCTGCTGCTGCTATTGTTTTTAGAGTGTTTTCATTTGTTCTTGAATTGCCTCCAACATTTCAATACTTGACATGTGAATAATACAATTGTAAAGCAATGTGAATGAGCTACCTTTATATTATGTATAAGCCATAAATGACATTGACCCTGTTTCATTTCTTCTATATAAACACCTTAAACAAACAAGGAGTTGTGGGATTTTATCACACTAGCCTGTTATTTCACAATAATCATGTTGTTGGAGCAAATTGAAACACATCAGTATTGTAATAATCACTATCACACTACTCTTCAGTCATGTTATGGTGCTGCTTTGGTGGTACATAGTCCCATGATCACTTTTTCACATTGCCTCACTAACCCCACCTTCCTTCTGAGCTCATGTGCACCTTTTGAATTTTGATTGCAATAAACAATAAAAATAAAAGAGAAATAATATTGTGTAAAAGCAACTTCATCCTGCTTGGTAATGGCTTGGGCAAGAAGAGAATAACAACATCCATCATGCTATGTGGCAACTGGAATATTGAAATTGCAGCGGAAGGGATCCATTATATTAGAGGTGAGTATAGGAACAGCATAGATATTAGGAGACATTTATGGTTTCTCCCATCAATGAAAAGAGTCACTCCATTAGCAATTGAAGTGTAAAGTAACAGCAAGAGTGATACAATGTCATATGATAAAGTAAAACTAAACACACTATTACCCTGCTATGATTGTGATTTACAGCCTTGTGTAATAATGTCCATAATTATTGTCACACTTCTAGGACATGAGTCTTATGTGGAGATATCTCTGTATCTAAAGACAGGGAGAATATTCAAATAATCATCAAAATGTGTTTTTGGGTGTTAAGAAAATTTGAATCCTGAACCAATTATAATTTTTATAATTTATTCTGCAAAAAAAAATACATTGTTGTTTTGATAGGATCCAGCTTTTTAGCATGGAAAATAATATTTTAAGTTAGAAATACCAATTCCTGTTCAAAACAATGGAGCTGCCCATAACACAGGACTGTAGATCCCATCACCTCTGTCCAAATACATCTACCCACAGTTTGTCCACAGTTCTGATTTAGTATATTTGCATTATGGCATTTTCTCTAACAATTTCAAGATGGTTCCAAATTCATGTTAGTTCCTTTCCCCCATGACCTCTGAAGTAGTTATTAAACTGAGGAAAAGGGATTGGTCCATCACAGCCATTGAGCTTTTTGAAGGATAGTTTTGTACCTTGGTACCCATCTTACACTCAAATCACAACACCACAGTAGCTCCTGATTAGCCTAAAGGCAATTAAAGCAAGTAGAGGAGTCATGATAAGGTCCATTGAGACCCAGCATTGTGTGAACTGAGAAAGATTTTATTATACATATAAAGTTCAGATCATTAAATTCAAACTTTAGACTTATGACCTCTGAGACTTGAATCAGAATAGTGTTTGCTCACCAGTCTAATGCAGGAAGTGTAAAAAGGTCTTTTATTTTGTCCTTTTCTTCTTCTTTGAAGCTGACTAGTTTCATTCTTGGAAGACAAATCCCAAAGTGAGAACTGCCGCTATGAGAATGGCACTTTTAGTGTGGGAAAGAGATCTCTCACCTAAGTCAAATTAATATTTGAAATATTGTGCCGTGGCAAGATGAAACCAAAGATACTGAAAGCAGGAAACTCCCAAGACAATCTTGATGAAAATTCTGAACTGCCTGATCTCAGGCATTTATTCTGAATGCTACTAAGCATTAGGGAAGTGAAACGTCCTCCTTATACAGATGAGAGAAAAAAAGAAAATGTTTACAAATGGTCTAAAACAAGTGTTGAGAAACCCTGGTGAGGAAAATGCCATGCTAATGAGATCTTAGTAGTTCGGAATTTATTTTATGAAAAATTCACATGTGATTGTTTTGTGAAGAAAACAGTATTCTCTTCACACAAAAACAGTTCTATGCATAAATATTATTTAAGACACAGAAATTGTTGTTTCCTGACAAAAAATGTTATTGAGGGTTTATAGCATACAAAACTTGTACATGGTTGGTTTGTACAGGAAATTATATTATCAGATATTTTCAGCACAAAACAAATGTTTCATGTGCAGAAAACTGCTGCATTCCATATAAAATAACAATGTGCAAACTTTGTACAAAATTATTCCTGCATTTTGAATAGTCTTCAAACACAGTGGGCACATCTACACTGCCCATTTAGTGCAGACAGGCTGATCTGTGTTAATGTGGGCCAAAGCTACTTAACACAGCCTTGAATTCCATTAACCAAAGTCACAGGTTGCTCTGAATCTCTCCACCCTCCAGAATTTTGAGCAAACCAGTTGGGCCAATTTCAAAATGGAGCTGACTGAAAGTGCTTTACAAAGCATTTCATATTCTCTGGTCTCAAGTAGCCCAGTGGCATGCAATGGCACTCACTATCCCCTCACATTCTCTTTCTTGCAGTGGCCAGTGGGCATGACATAGGTAATTACCCATCACTCATCATCTGGAGTGACAATGGCTGGAGCAAAAATGAGATTGGCACTCCAGCGGATTTCACTCTGGGCAATGAACAACCAGCATGACCTATGCTCAGTAGCCACCATGATGAGGAGAATGGGATGTATCAGTTAAGAGTGGCTTTCTGATGGTGCCAGAACAGAATGAGTATCCAGTGTAAATCCACTTTGAACCTCCCTGAAGGAGAGATTTATTTCAAAAGTACATCACTACTGCTTTTAAATGCATTATGTTTTCTGCGTAACTGTATGGTGGTACGTATATGAAATGCTAGATCATCATATAGTGCCTTTTTGGGGAGCCCAAAAATCAGGTAGCTATGTCATTTCTAGCAGTTTTCATCTCTAGAAGAAGTTAATGAGTTTTAATTGTTTCTTCATTATCAGTCCTGAGCCAATTAGTTTTGCATTATAACTTTAAGTTGTTTGTGGAACAATTCATGTCACTTTCAGTTACTATAGTGATAAAAGCTAAGCAATTAATCTCAAAGGGAACAAGAGAGCCTAAATGGTAAGGCAGATGATGGTAGCATTCCTGCTAAACAAAATAGAATAGCACTCCATCCTGCATTGGCATGGAGATGGACCAGATGACCCTTTGGTTCCTTACTCTGAGGTTTATGATTCCATCCCCAAGATGCCCTGTCTTCACTATCTCACTTCTGCTATATATCACATTTATCAAATATATGGACCTTACTTCTTTAACAGAAAAATAAATACCAGGAACATATATGACATGGAAAGAATAGAGAGGAGTTCCTAGTCATATAAAAAGAAGAGTAATACAAAATATTTTGGGAAACATTTTTTTCAAAACTAAAAATATGCACTTTAGAAATAAAACAACCAGAGTTTTTATGCATAACTCAAGCCATTCTGAACCTTTTATAGAACGTTATTGAGGGAATCTTCCAAAATGCAAGGATTCTTGCCTTGCTTTGTGATTCTGTTGTCATGTAACATCTCATTGTAGCAATCTACAAAAGCCCAGTTTGCAAAAGTTTCTGGTGAAGGACTCAGGTGGAGTCCCTGAAAATTTATAGGACTAACTTATTCCCACTGAGTGGGAGGTGTCTAGGAAACCCTCGCAGCCAATTCATGTGTATATCTCTTTCCATCAGCAGAGTTAACCTGCCCTGGGTTATATATACCATTACCTATGTTTAATTCCAGTAAAACATTAATAAGCAATCTAAAGAGCTTGCTATCTGATTCATCTTCATTAAAAGATGACGCGTTCTCAAAATTTTATTAAATGTTGTGACCCTATATCATATTTGCAGTCAGATAAATTATGTGTGGAGTTCACAATTAGCAATGACCACTGATTAAAAAGCACCCTCCACTGAGGCTGAAAACCCTTCTGATAAAGGGGCCACTTTATAGAAGGACCTTAGCAAAAGAACTGGATAGGTTCATAATATATGAAGCATGGATAGAGTTAATATTAAATCATGCCATCTTTCAAATACAACTACAAGTGTTTTTTTAATGCAGGGATTGACAAGTTTCATAGATTAGATGACTAATGCAGGAACTCCAAGGACCATATGGATTGACATAAATTGAAAACAAAGGAAGGGATAACAAATGCAGAAGTTGCCAGGAGTAGGCTTCAGATTTAATAGAATCCTGATTCTGAAACTGCACCAGGCTGATTTGGAGAAGTTTGAAATGGTATCTAAATCAAAGCAGGGCTTCTTGAAAGCAGGCTAAATCAGATCTAAGTTGCATTAACAATCTGGTTTTAGAGGAATACAGGACCCTAGTCAGTGTATCTCTAAGAGTAGATACATTTTCCCCAAATCTCTCCAAAAGAATCAACCAAATAAAAAGGGAAACGACAGAAGGACTGTAACTAGATTTATCCTATCAATTTTATTGTTGAATAGATGAAAAATTCAATTGATCCAATGTGGCAATAATAGTTGTGCTTCGTTGGCGCTCCCTTGTTTTGGGGGAGAGGCTTGCGTACCCTAATGAAGTTGTGAGCTATGCTGGCAGTGGCATAGCCACCGGTAGGGCCTCCCATGCCAGACAGGTCACAACCGAAGGGTCTGACAAAGAGTGTCAAAGGGCAGGATGGGCTCTCTACCCTTTTGACAACCATCCTAGGAGAAGGAAAACTCTAATTTCAAACCCAGACAAGTGGTGCTCGTCTAACCCTGTAAGGTCAACCATCTAAGAGAAGGCAACTCGAATCAAACCTACGATCTGAGGACCTCGCTGCCACCGTCCCAGCTTGCTAGGCCCCGGCAGGCGAACCTTTGGTTTAAAGGGTGAGGCCAGTTATGTGCACGCTGCGCTCCACCAGAAGAGTCCTTTGAACAGGCTCGAAGGACACATCCAACCTCCGAATCATCAATGCACTTGTAGAAAGCATGGGGTGAGTCCTTCCTGAATCTTCGTTTGTGAAGAAAAACCAAGGGAAAAAAGTGATTTAAGTGAAGATTCAAGTAAAATTATGTGGGAATTGAAATTGTTGCTTATTTGATGCCTCTTGCAACAATTAACTATCCCAATAAGATTTTGCAAAGCACAGCTTTGCTACTTCCATAGCAGTCATGTAAGGCTTCTTGAGCAGATGAGTCAATGTAGAAATGGTTTCTTGAAATAAGTGGAAGACTCTATAACCATAGTCTGATCTTTGGAAAGTCTTTCCCCATCATCTGGTGTGTGCTATTGCGTGCCTTCCTTTCCACTGTTTGATATATAAGCTGTTTTCATTACCCATTGTGGAATGAAAACATACACATCATAAAATTTCTTCCACTGGCACTAATTAAACAGTCTTTATTCTCAAGAGCTAAACTATGATAATAAACATAATTACACTCTGCCAAATACACCCGGGTGCATCTTTATGGAAGTGTGCAAGTGTTTTTTCTTAGTCCATTATAGGCCTCTTTAGAGATTTTATAAATGAGGTTTTTATTAATTTCCTGTATCTTGTGAAGGGAAATTTTAGTAATAGTTCGTAGGGACAAACATTTTAACTCCTTAAAAAGAAACACCCATGTGAATTGACACTATATCATAGCATAATGGCATTTTGAGGGGCCATTCTGTTTTCAATGAGGAGTGGTTCCAGGCTGGTGCTTGTTATGGCTCTGCTGCCACTTAAGAAGGTGGCAAAGATTTTTCCCCTGTAAAAGAAACACAGAAAAAGTCAAACCAGATGATACTTTAAAATTGTATTTGTGGACTCAGCAGTGAGTGCGGGTAGCAAGAATGAGCACAGACCACATTTTATTGGAATGAAAAAGACCACAAGTTTATTAGAACCATAGATCTGTGAGAGATCACAGTGACCATCCAGTCCAACCCTCTTCCACTCAGGAACATACAATCGAAGCACAATCCAGCCTCTGCTTTAAAAACCTCAAAAGAAGGAATCTATACTACTCTGTGAGGCAGAATATCAAACTGTAAAAATGTTCTTACCACCAAAAGGTAATGTGAATCTCTTTTCTTGTCATTTGAAGCCTTTGATCCATGTTTTACCCCTAGTCTAGACGAGGAGAAAAACTGTACTAGTCTTAAACCCACTGGAATTGATTAAACATAATACAGCAGCATAATCACTTCTTCTAGCCTTTATTCTACCATAAGAAGATTCACTCTGGAACTATCAGGAAACTCTGTAGTGACCCTTGGTGTTTTTGGTCTATAGACAGCTGGGTTGGGCTAGATCTGAAATGATCTAGTGTCTGCAGGACAAAAGCATGTTTCCAGACCTTATGTCTAAATATGTTCAAGCTTGTTTAGTTAAAACTGAATAGGACTGACCCACAATAAAAAAAAATACTAGATTTAGGTATGATCAACATGTCTGACAGATATCAGTAAATCAGTCCACCTGGAGTATAACATTGTATAATGGAGGATCCTCTAAATCAATGGGATATGTGGTGGGAAGAAATGGAAACCTTTGGTGAAGTTGCGGGTCTCAAAATCAACAAGGAAACAACTAATGTCCTCACTAAAACTATAACTAAAAAGAAGAACTGCAAGAGAATACAGGGATAAAAATAGTTAAAATAGTAAAATATTTGGGACTACAAATCAGTACCAGTAACGCACAACTTTTAAAAAGCAATTATGACAAAAAATGGAAGGAAATTAAGGAAAAAAGGAAACGATGGGTAAAACTAAATCTTTCTCTACTGGGTAAAATAGCAGTAGTTATGATGAACATTTTACCAGAGGTATTATACCTCTTCCAGACTCTCCCAGTATTTAGAACTACAATGACCCTAAACACCTGGTGAAAGGATATAATTAATTTTATATGGCACAACAAAAAAGGAAAAATTAGCTTCCAAAATTTAAGAGATTAGACCAAAAGAGGGAGGCTAGGCCTCCTGGACTTGCAATTATACTACGATGCAGCAGCATTGGTTAGTGAGGTTCAAGCAAGATTAGTGAGCCTTTTTAGGGGAAAAATGAGACCTCATCAGGTCCAGCAATCAGCAATTAAATGCCAGGATAATAGTGTGGCGCCCAAGCATTCCACTGGCCTGCTTACTTTGGAAGTCCAAAGCTGGAAAGCTGGAAAAGAGGTTATACCCACTCCATGTTTTGAGTGGCACTAGGCATGAGAAAAAAAGTTATGAAAATTGAAAGAAATCGGAAGGGATTTGTATGTATGAGACTTTCAAGTTTATACGCATTGCTGCCACAATCCCGGAAGTGGACTTTCTTTTTCGCACTCCCTGGGCCCAAATTTTCATTAGATTTGTAAATATTTCAGAAGGCCCCCTATTATCCCCTCCAAAATAGCTTCCCAGACATTACTCACAGTCAGATGGGGCCTTTCCATGCTCGAGGCCTACTTTAACTGAAAGGCCTTTCCTCCAGGAAGTGAAAAAGGAGCTGGACCATAGAGAGATCCAGAGCGGGAGTCCTAGAGCGGCTGGAGGACTCAGGAAAAAAGCGGTTTAAACTGCAGGGAAAGGAGCCTAGATAGGAGGACAGGCGAGAAGGACATGAGGAAGGCTGAAACAATGGCAGAAGGGGTTGAAAACAGCCCGGAGAGGAGCAGGAAAAGTGCAGAATCAAGGAAAAGCTATAGAGTTCAAACCTCCTAGAGAGCTATGGGAAACTGAATGGGGGAAAGCTGCAGTGAGAAGAGCTCTGGAGAAGGTAGGCAACTATTTTATAATTAATAATAAATATAATAATATTTACTCCTTCTAATTTCCTGGAAGAAGGGCCCTGGGCATTTAATTCTAATAATAATAATAACATATTAATAATATTTACTCCTTCTAATTTCCTGGAAGAAGGGCCCTGGGCATTTAATTCTAATAATAATAATATATTAATAATATTTACTCCTTCTAATTTCCTGGAAGAAGGGCCCTGGGCATTTAATTCTAATAATAATAATAATAACATATTAATAATATTTACTCCTTCTAATTTCCTGGAAGAAGGGCCCTGGGCATTTAATTCTAATAATAATAATAATATATTAATAATATTTACTCCTTCTAATTTCCTGGAAGAAGGGCCCTGGGCATTTAATTCTAATAATAATAACATATTAATAATATTTACTCCTTCTAATTTCCTGGAAGAAGGGCCCTGGGCATTTAGTTCTAATAAATGCTCTGGAGAAGCAAGCCTTGACCAGAGGTGGGCAACTATTTTATTTAATAATAATAATATATTAGTGCATGATATGTCCCTGCAAAGAAACCCTGGCTTTTTATAATAATAATAATAATAATAATAATAATAATAATAATATATTAATGCATTATATCTCCCTGCAAGGAAACCAAGGGAAATGTTGCCCCTTGATTTGCCTGTGCTTAAAACAGTGTCAGTCCTGTTTCCCTGCTTTGCCTACTTTAGAACTAATTAAGAATTTCGTTACTAATTACGTTACATTTTAGAACTTTTTTGGAATTTTTTTGTAAGTCTTTCTATTACTAATCAACCCCCCCCCCCCATTTGATTTTAGAACCGCGATTTTTGGGTTCTAAACCATGCCTGAGTGGTACTGTTCATGGACAGGAATAGAAAAGTGACTGATTGCATTAGGTTTCCAAACCCAAGGTCCCTTCCCCTGCTACAATCCAGATTGGAGATGCTAGTTTTGGGGTTAGTGAAGTTTTAATTTTATAATCCCTCACCCCTGCTGCTCTCATTTTGCTGATTTGGATGGTAACAGTCACATCAGGAAATTTTGCAATAAAATATGATCCATTTCTTCCAACTGAAGTTTTTATATAGTAAAAAACATGCACATTTCTCCCAAATCTGGCTCAGACCTATGGAATAGAGTAATTTCTCTACCTTCCATGCTAGGGTTCCTATTTTTACTCTAAAAAGGGAGAAAGCAATAACTGATAGCTACATCTTACTCTTGTCTCAAACCTCTGCCAGCTTTTTTCTATTGAAGTATGCTACCTCATATAAATGAATACAGTGTACATTTTTAAGTTAAAAAAAACATATCCCAATTTTATGGAGGAGAATCAAACTCATAAAAGGGGACATTTTTGATCGGCATTATTTAAAAGATCTTATTAACATAAGAACATAAGAACATAAGAAGAGCCATGCTGAATCGGGCCTCAGCCCATCTAGTCCAGCATTCTGTGTCACACAGTGGCCCACTAGTTGTACACAGGGATCTCTAGCAGAAAGGAGGGCAAAACCCTCACCTGCTCCCGACCCCCACAACCAGTACCCGGGGAAATCCTGCCTGCCTCCATCTACACAGAGGTGGCACTTGGATGTCCATTTCAGTAGCTACTGATTCCCTTGGTATCCATGAATCTGTCTAATCCTGCCTTGAAGCTGTCCAGGCTGACCGCTGTCACAACCTCCTCTGGAAGTGAGTTCCATAACCCAATGACCCTCTGGGTGAAGAAATATTTCCCTTTATTAGTCCTAACTTTCCTACCTTGGAGCTTTAGGGAGTGCCCCCTAGTCCTAGTGTTGTGTGACAGATAAAATATTTTTCTCTATTCACCCTTTCTATCCCATGCATGATTTTATACACTTCGATCAAGTCACCTCTTAAACGCCGTCTTTCAAGGCTGAAAAGACCAAGGCGTTGCAACCTGATTTCGTAAGGGAGCTGCTCCATCCCTTGGATCATTCTTGTTGCCCTTTTCTGTACCTTTTCCAGTTCCGTTATATCCTTCTTGAGGTGCGGTGACCAGAATTGTACACAGTACTCCAGATGTGTCCTCACCATAGATTTGTAGAGAGGCAATACAACATTTGACGACCTATTTTCGATTCCCTTCCTGATCATGCCTAGCATAGAATTTGCTTTTTACTGCTGCTGCGCACTGGGTTGCCATCTTCATTGAGCTGTCCACCAAAACCCCAAGATCCCTTTCCTGGTTTGTCTTGGAAAGCTTTGACCCCATCAATTGGTAGGTGTAGTTGGGGTTCTTTGCCCGATGTGCATGACTTTACACTTGTTTAGGTTAAAATGCATTTGCCACTTTGTTGCCCATTCACTCAATTTCGAGAGATCTTTCTGGAGCTCTTTACAATCAGTTTCATTTTTAACTACCCTGAACAATTTAGTGTCGTCTGCAAACTTTGCTACCTCACAATTTACTCCTACATCCAGGTCATTAATGAATAAATTAAAAAGTAACGGACCCAAAACTGAACCTTGGGGTATGCCACTTCTCACCTCTTTCCACCTAGAGAAATGTCCATTTATTACCACCCTTTGTTTCCTACAGTTTAGCCAGGTTCCAATCCAGGACAAGACCTGTCCCCTGATTCCATGGCTGAAGAGCTCATTTAGGAGCCTTTGGTGAGGACTTTGTCAAAAGCCTTTTGAAAGTCAAGGTAAACAATATCGACTGGGTCCCCTTTATCTATGTGTTTATTTACACCCTCAAAAGAATTCTAACAAGTTAGTAAGACATGATTTGCCTTTGCAGAAACCATGTTGATTTTCCTTCAGCAATGCCTGTTCTTCTATGTGCTTAGTAATTTTTTCTTTAATAATGGTTTCCATCACTTTGCCTGGAACTGAGGTTAGACTAACTGGCCTATAATTTCCTGGATCACCCCTGGATCCTTTCTTGAAGATTGGAGTTACATTTGCCTCCCTCCAGTCCTCGGGTACAGTGCCTGATCTTAGAGAAAGGTTATATATTTTGGCTAGAATTTCAGCAATTTCACACTTGAGTTCCTTAAGAACTCTGGGGTGGATGCCATCTGGCCCTGGTGATTTGTTGACATTTAGTTTAGTAAGGCATGTGAGAACATCTTCCTTGTTTATCTCTATCTGGTTTAATTCATTTAATTCCCTCCCTGAAAAAACTGACTCAGCTGCAGGCATATGTTGTCTGTCCTCCTGTGTGAAAACGGAGGCAAAGAAGTCATTTAGCCGCTCGGCAATCTCCTTGTCTTCACTTATTGTCCCTTTCTTACCATTTTCGTCAAGTGGCCCAACTGCTTTTCTAGTTGGGTTTCTACTTCTGATGTACTTAAAGAAGTTTTTGTTATTTTTTTAATGTTCTTAGCTATATTACCACTCTTCTCATAATTTCATGTGAGACATGTGACAGATGCCTATAATTCTGGAGGATCATTAGTTCTTGTCTCCCTTACCAAGATAACCAACAGAAATGAAATGTCCTTGTAGAGGTCATAAGCCATTGTTTGATGTGATGTGAAGAAATGCAAAATATGAAAAATTCATTAGCAGCAAATACTATTTGCAAAATGAAATGAAGAGCTTGTGGTCTATGATGGCAAGGCTATTTAATGGGTTTTCAAAAGGAAATTAGTCATGTTATAATGTCATTGTGAAAATGATGAGACAGACACCAGTTGATCACATGCCACTGTATTACTCTGATGTACACATAACTGCCACAAAGGCAAATAAAAACCCAATAGCTAATTTTGATAGTGAGGGAATCTATCAACTGAGGATATCACACTCATATAATATCACTTTTAAAAGCATTATGCAATTAACAGTGTAAACATTAGGAAATGCAGCATTGCAATAAAACAGTTATAAAGTCTTTACGCTGCACAATAAAACTCATAAGTAGCTTTTCATTTTACAACAGGCAATGCATTCGAGCATATTCTTTGGCTCAAAAAAGGAAGTGCAATAAAGATAGAGGATTCTGTCAAGATCCACTTCATCCATTTTCTCATTTTTCCAAAGATGAGTTTGATTTATTATGCTTGATCAATAAAACTTCAGGGAAAACCCATCAATATAACTATAATCCAGGTTTATGCTCAAACCACAGAGGCAGAAGAAGAAAGTGGAAAATATTAAGTTTGAGTCCATGAAGAAATCGATAACACCCAAACAGGACATGTTCATAATTACAGGTGATTGGAATGCAAACATAGAATTTTAGATTTTAAGATAATTTGTTCTTCGATCAAGTAATGTAGAAGAGGAGTTAATGATTGCATTTTGCAAAGCAAACCATTTATTAATTATAAATCTATTCTTCAGGAAACCAAAAGGTGATTTTTACATGGATGTTATCTGATGGCTGATGTGGAAATCAGATAGATTATGTTATTGGAAGCAGAAGATAGCAAAACCCATTTTCCTTGGGGGGCAGTAGCAGATTGCCATACAGCCCATGAACTGCTAATATCAAAACCTGGAGTAAAGCTAACTAACAAAGAAACAAACAATAAACCAATCATTGTGCTAAAATACAACCTGAGAAATATCCCCATAAAATGTAAAGATGTTGTAGAATAATTTTGCACTGTTAAGTCTAACTGGAGCCAAATGAACAATGGACTGAAGCCAGGGACATTGTCAAGGAGGAATGCAAATAGGCAATATCTGCAGCCAAAGAGAAAGAGATCTTTGCATCACAGATTAAACTTTTCTGACAATTGAAAGAAAATGAGCAGAAAAACTAAGAAGTTACAGAAATAAGGTCAGAACTCTGAATGCAACTGTTCAATGATCTATGCACTAGAATAAAGATGCAGTCTATAATAGTCAAAGTGGAGAAATACAAGATGACAACCAAAAAGGATTTTAAAAAGACCTCTGCCACAAAATCCAAGAAATCAAAGGGAAATTTAAACCAAGTGGGGGAATGCATTGCTATACAACTTGAATGAGATCACATTGCATGTGACAATAAAAATGATGCAAATAATGTACTGAAAATTTAAACTATATAAAAGAGATTAAATGACCACAGATTAATTCAAGGAAGAACCATTTGACCATGATCCTACAATATTAGTGGTAACTGCACTCAGAGTACTTGGGAAGGTTAAATCACTAGGAACAGATGACATACCAATAAAGCCGCTTTAAGAAATAGAAATAGTATGTGCTCTGGTTCTAACTAAAATCTATCAACATATGTGTAAAATTAAAGAATGGCCCACAGATTGGAAATACGCAAAAACATTTCATTCCTCAAACAACAGGACAACAAGGACTACAAAAACATAGGACCATTGTATTAATTTCAAAATGTTGGATAATGGAACAAACCAAATAATTTCATGAGGAAATCTGCATGATAACAGGTAACAACAATGTGTGCAGCTCCCGAGTTGCAAACACCTGACCATGACTCATAGTTAAGGACAGGGGTGAGACAGCAGGTGATGAGAGAAATCTACCCCTCAGAAGGGAAATTCACTTTTGAAAGAGTTATCATAGGGACAAGATGTCTCCACTGAAGCTTTCACTCAAGTTTCCACAAGAAGCCAATTTTTGCAAAGTCTTATTACCACAGGAACAGAAGGTGAAATGAAATCTGAACAGGGGCACAGACACCAAAACAAACAACACAGGGGTGTTAACTAGGGTGTGCAAAGCTCCATTTCATAATTCGGGGATTTGTATGATTCCTTAATACCAATCTCTGAATTACTAATCAGAAAGGGATCCTCCGAAGCAAACGGCCAGACTCATCTCTGGGTCACCAGTGAGGGACCACATTTCTCCTATTTTAAAAAGATCTCCACTGGCTGCCCCTAGAGTGCAGAGTGCTCCACAAACTTCTGGTGCTCACCTTTAAAGCTCGGCACAACATCGGGCCAGCCTACCTGAGTGACCGGCTGGCGGTCCAACGCAGCGTGAGGCCAGCACGTGCCATAAATGGCGATCGCATGACCATCCCTGGGGTGCGAGAGGCTCGGCTGATGGAAACCCAGCGGAGAGCCTTTTCCGTGGCGGCCCCCAGGATCTGGAACTCACTGCCACCTGCCCTCAGAGCCACTCTGTCCCTAACTAGATTCGGTCAGACTTAAAGACCTGGCTCTTCCGCCTAGCGTTTGGGGCCTGATCGGTACCTCTGAATGTCTGAGCCTTTCCTCAGACATGTATCTTTTTTTAAATTGCTGTATATTGTTGTTTTAGGGTTTTTAAATGATGTAAGTCGCCCGGAGCACCACGGGTGGAGGGCATTATTTAAAAATAGAAACAGCAGTCTCTGAAATTTTTTGGAGACATTTGTAAAGAATGGTTGTTTCAGAACTTTTTTCAATGTTAAAACATTAACATACTCTGCCATCTGTTATTGTCTGGGGTGGGAAGGGGCGGGGGCAGATGTGATTGACAAATGCAGCTGCATTTTATTCCTTGTCACCTATCAGAAGACTCAATCAAGCAGCATTCTGTAAAGCGGGTCTTCTCCTTCCCTCTTTCTTTGTGGTGTTTGCAGCAGAGAGATAAGGCATATGTTTGGAAATCAGTTCTGTTTCTCTGTGCTTCCTAAAACTTAAACTTATAGTAGCTTTTTGATAATTCTGTTTCTTTCTGTCCCTTCATATCCCAGCAACCTTCCTCTGTTGAAATTACCCAACCACAAACTGCAGCCCCATTCTTCTGGCGTGAGCAGAATTCTGAGAAATGTAGTTTGGGAAGGACCTCTGTAGCAGAGTATTCAAAAGGCCTCACCCTAAACTATATTTCCCAGAATTCTGCTCATGCCAGAAGAACGGGGATGCAGCCCCAGTGTAGGTTGATCACCTATGCTTAGATTGAAAAAAAATTATTAAAAATCAGCGGATAGGCTGATTATTCTGAAACTTGGCATGCTTACTGCCCTGGTCATGTTGTCTTACTGTGTCAAAATTTGAAGGGATATCTCTTGTTTATATACATATATATTAGGCATGAGAAAAAAGTTATGAAAATGATTCGTTTCGTAAGAAATTCGTAAGAAATGCTACTTTCGAGTATTTCCGCACCTGGAACGCCAACCAGGAAGTGGACTTTCTTTTTCAAACTTCGGGGACCAGGATTTTCTTAAGTGTCGTTATTAGGTCGTAAGGGGGGGGCACCCTCCTTCCCTCTCACCACCCTCCCGCCTCCCTTGCCAATAAGTATTATGGCAAGGCAAGCCCTAAACTCGCTCCTTCTTTCGGCTGGAAGCCTGGTAAAAAAATGTAAACATAGAGGTTTACTCAGAAGTAAATCCACAAAGGAGGGCACTTTGGATGAAGGGCCCTCCTTTGTGGATTTACTTCTGAGTAAACCTCTCTGTTTACATTTTTCCAGGCTTCCCTGCCTCTCCTGCCCTGCCAGGATCTAAAGCATCAAAGAGTATTGGGGTGAGAAACCAACCTAATGTATAATAGAATGAATGCTACTGTAAGTGCCTAATATTATAAGTAATCCAACTGGTCATACCTACATTCCATGCACATGCAATAATACAGCAGTAATAACAATAACAAGAGGTAAAATTCAAACCGAAGTATTCTGACTTGTCTCTCCTCATGCGGTGCAAACGGGCTCTTCTCGTATTAGCCCGGGAAATTAGCCCAGGAAAACCCAGCGTTTGCTGCTTGGTAGCACACACATACATATTCTTGGGGATTTGCTGCAGAATCCCTGGCTCATAAAGAAGATTCTGCAGCAAATCCCCCCTAAAGAATATGTATGTGTGTGCACCCAAGCAGAAAACGCTGGCTTTTCCCGGGCTCACAGAGAAGAGCCCGTTTGCACCGCATGAGGCAGGGACCAGTCAGAATACTTCGGTTTGAATTTTACCTCTTCTTATACCCATTGTTATTACTGCTGTATTATTGCATGTGCATGGAATGTAGGTATATGACCAGCCTGGGCAAACTTGGGCCCTTGCTCCCTCGGGATCGGGGTGAGAGAGGCAGCGAGGAGCGGGGGGGGGGGTCCTCCTCCTTTTCTTTTGCTGCTTCCAAGAATAGAATACCCCCTCCCTCCCTCCTTTGCTCCCTCCTTCCTATTTGGAGAGTCCCATCTAGAATTCAGTGTGATTGATTCAAGTTTTGGCCTACAACTCCCAGAAATCCCAGCCAATTTACCAGCTGTTAGGATTTCTGGGAGTTGTAGGCCAAAACCATCTGGAATGCGCATGCGCTGGCATATGAACTACTAACAAATTTCGTTAGTAATTAAGTTACATTTTAGAAATTTTTGGAATTTTTTTTGTAAGTCTTCCTATTACTAATAAAAAAATCCCCCCCCCCATTAGATTTTCGATTTCCTATTTTTGGGTACTAAACCATGCCTTATATATATATATATATAGATATATATATATATATATATCCTAAAATGTAGTAGATAACCAAAACATTGTGAAAATTGGCAAGCTTAACGTTGCAAATGTTGCCTACAAGTGTGCCAAGTTTAGTCCTGATAACCATATAAATGATGGAGAAACAACACTCAAAATGTTCCACATTGCCACCAATGGAACAAATTTTAACAAAGCAATTATGAAGCTTTAGAGATTTTAATTACTAACCAAAATGGGGGGCCCTCTGAATCTTTCCGAAATGAAGAAGGAGCCATCTGAATCTCCGAAACAAATTACTAATCAGATCTCAGTCATTTTACATACTGCTAGTGTTAACCCTTCCCTATGCCATCCGAAGTGTGTGTGTGTGTGTGTATTTATACTTTAAAAATGTACTTGCTCAGCTTAAGAACAAACCTACTGAACCTATCTTGTTTGTTATTTGAGGACTGCCTGTAAATGTCTTGACCTTTTGAAAATCATAAATCAGGTTCTAATACTTGAAATTAGTAATTCCACACCAACAGTAAACATATTCATTAGAACTCTGGGAACACTTGAAAGAATCTTGATGAATAAATGTATACGATGGAAATATTTATTGCATATGACCAAGTTTTTTAAATATTATCTCATATATACCCCAATGCATATATTTAATGTAATAGGTGGCATTTTGAAACCCCACTTTGCATACTTTTTTGAACTTTCTCTCAATTTCTTTTGTTTAACTTGGCAATAAGCATGTCTGTCAAAGTGCTAAATGTGATAGAATGAATCTTTTTGAATAAATTGTGTTGGCACAACATTTACCCATCACTATAACAGCTGTTTTCTTTTGGCTGATCTTGACTTATTTGGCAAAATGATAGGGCCTTTCTGTCTGGATGCACAAAGAGCATTTGGTGGTGTCCAGAGAGGTAGTTATTCTTTGTTCCTTTAATGCTCACATTGCTTTAGGCTGCTTCCCTGAAAGGGAAAATTCAGAAGCACAATAAGTTTATTATAGAAACTGTTGGGCACTTATTACAAGCTACTGGCTGGAGTTCATGAAAAGAAGCAAGTGCAACACAGAAAATATATCTTTGTGTGTAGAGTGTTATGGAATTGAAAGATTTATATAAAAAAAGAGAGATGGTGTATGATTTTCCAAATAATCATTTTCCATGATTCATCTGTAGAAAAGTAGACATCCAAATGAAATTGGTGAATGTTATTTCAGCTAGCAAAGGGGGAAATGCCAGTAGGAAATCAGATTATGTTCCAAAATATGCATACATGCACACATGTACACACCCTTTTCCATCCATACTATTTTCCAGTATTCTTCTTTTCATCTGCTCCTCCAGTATTCTTATTCTTATTTATTCCTAGATTTTCAACATTCTGAACCATTAAGCAAGCTTAGTTCTCATTTGGTTGTTTGGAGTACCCCTGGTGCCTTTCCATTGAGTTCCTTCTATTTTATTTTTTAAAAAAAATTAATCTTCTTTAAAAGCAATATACTCCGCCTGTGTTTTCCACCTGTTTTACTGTTTTAATTTCTGGTTTACATAAAATATATTGATCACTACCTCCAGTTCTAGTTTTGGAAGAAATCCTGGATATTAATGAAATGCATAAAGAGATATTTATGTTCACATAAATTCAATTAAAGGTAGAAGAAAAATCATCAGACTCAACAATTTAGAGAAAATGTGCACTGTTGCTTGGAGAGGCTTACAAGTCCTTAACAAGAAATGGTATATCCACATATTTTAAAGTGTAAATGGCTTCATAGTTACGCACCAGACACGGACAGGGAGGAGGGGGTGGCGGCGATGTTCTCCCGTGAAAGATTATCTTTCAGGGCGATTCCTGTGCTGAACATGCCTGGCATCGAGTGTGTCAGTCTGGTGTGGGATTCCCAAGAGAGTATAGCCTTTCTGCTGGTGTACCGTGCACCTAGCGCACCAGCAGATAGTCTATCCCAGCTGCTAGAGACTGTGTTGGAGTGGTCGCTGAGGTTCCCCAGGCTTATTGTTCATACAGACTCTTTTTCACCAGTAGCTTTGCTCCTAGTGTCAACCATGGAGACCCTAGGACTCTCTCTTTGTAACATTGGTCCCACGCACCAGGCTGGTCACATGCTGGACTTGGTTTTCAGTGCAGGAATTCAAGTGACCCCAACCTCGAGTATCGAAGTTCCATGGTCGGATCACTATGCCCTGATAGTCCGGTTAGAGCAAACCTACCCACCCTGCAGGGGCACCGAACCAATTTGGGCTTGCCCAAGGGTACTCATGGAACCCAATCGGTTCCTGAATGCTCTGAGGCATCTGGAGCTTGCAAGCGACTCGATTGAGGCGCAAGTGGACACATGGAATATCAGGTTATCCAATGCACTCAACAAGATCACCCCTAGACGCCCTCTCCAACCCCGCAAGAACCGATCCCCTTGGTTCACCGAGGAGCTTCGGTCACTGAACTGGGTAAAGAGACGACTGGAGAGCATGTGGCAAGAGCTCCATGATGAAGCTTTGAGATCAGCTTATAAGGTTTTCATGGATACTTATGAGCATGCTACCGCTGAGGCAAAGAAATTATATTATGCCTCTCTGATAGTGTCTGCAAGCTCACACCCGGCTAAATTATCTAAAGTAATTTGGTCTTTAATGACAGTTCCTACCGTCCCAAACAATGATGATCAGACCCTTGCAGCTGAGGCCTTTCAGAGCTACTTTACAGACAAGATCATGGAACTTTTTGTTCTGGCTGGCTTTCGAATGTGGTTCTTAAATTTCTCTTATATTGTGTGACCTTAAATGTGATTTTAATTGTAATTGGGAGTCATCTGACTTTGTTATCTATTTTCTGTGTTGTAAGCCACTCCGAGCCCTCGAGGAGTGCTGGCATATAAGACTGAATAATAAACAAACAAACAAACAAACAAACTAGATAGGTTTGCTCTTTTTAAAAAAATGCATTGCATGTTTTCAGAAATTGAATGAACAAATGAAAAAAGTAGAAAAGCAAAAATTATGTCTATTGCTGTGAGACAAGGACAGGAAGAAAGTGCAGGTGGGATTCAGATTCAGATATACTCAGGGCCCTTCCACACAGCCACATAACCCAGAATATCATGGCAGAAAATCCCATAACATCTGCTCTGAACTGAGTTATCTGAGACTACACTGCCATATATTCCAATTCAAAACATAGAATGTGGGATTTTATTCAGCTGTGTGGAAGGGAACTCATTGAATATATTGCTAGAACTTCCTTTGTCTTATTAGATGACCATTATCAGAAGCTCTAAGCTAGTGGATCTCAACCTGTGGGTCCCCAGATGTTTTGGCCTTCAACTCCCAGAAATCCTAACATCTAGTAAACTGGCTGGGATTTCTGGGAGTTGTAGACCAAAACACCTGGGGACCCACAGGTTGAGAACCACTTCAAGCCATGATAGCCACTTCAATGTGTTTGAAATAAGTGTTGTGGTCATTATATAATCCGTGTTCAAATATATACTAAATATAACCTCTGTATAATATAGTAGTTTTATATGTGTTAATACATGTGTGTATTATTATTAGATTTTTTTTAAAAAAAGGATGATAAGATAATGAAGAAAAGGAGAGGAAAGAGGAAATGGCATATAGAAGGGAAAGAAAGAACAAATCAAAACCTGAGAAGAAAAAGAGCATGGATTATAGAATCTCATGACGCATCAAGTTACTACCATATTCACTTCCATTTTCTGTATGCATAAAATTCAGCTGCCAAAACCAAGCATATTCCATTTCTAAACAGTATTAAATGTATTTCTACAAGCTGTCCAAATGATTCAATTTTGTTATGAACTGATGAAAACGCATCATCAGCCAGCACTATGCCCAGCATTTTGTTCAGTCCCATTTAAGCTCCGAGTACAGGCAGGTACAGTAATCCTGTTAAGAATGAGCCACAGCAATTGAATGTCTCCCTCTATTATGGTTGATGCCAGGCCACCATTTGGATAGCAAGGCCACTAAGCAAAATTAATAATTTCTGCTGAATCAGATGGCTTGTGTTTGTAAGCTACCAAATGCTTCATAAGGATTAAGTGTTGACATGTAGGGTTCAGGGGGGGGACAGCGTATGATTCTTCCTGTTGTCATGGGCTATGTATTCTTATAAAATTTATCCTGGATAAGCTTGTTGATCTCTACTATCATGATTATCCTTGGAGAAGGTCATATGTATAATGCTTGGTAAATTTGAAACTGGTAATTTTGCAGAGCGCTTACCATCAGAGATGATTATGACAGAACAAACCAAAGAGCTAAGCTTTTCTAGGTTGAACATATCAGGAATTCATGCTTCACATCAAAATAATAAGACAGTGGTTGAAATGCTATTTTTGGAAGTCGTGTGTTAATATTTTGGCATTCAAATTATAAAACATTGGCATAATTTGTGGTCACTTAAGGTTGAAATTAAATAAGGTTGCTTTTCTATAGTGTTATATTCATTGCAAGCAACAGTAAATTTAGGTTTCCTGTCATGTTCCCACAACTAAGAAGAGATTTTACACCAAAGCCTTAGTGTAAATAAAAGCTGATTGCTTGTCTCACATCTGTGGCTTGTCAAGCTATCTGAGCAAGAATGACCTATGGTCATGATCCAAAAAATGCACCCAGAATGGGAGGGGAAAAGGGAATGGATATTCATTCTTGACTGCTGCCACATATATCACATCATTCTATGGGATTTTTATCTGTTTTTATATTGTTATAGTGCCGCTTTGTAAACCGCCATGCGTCGCCCTCGGGCTGAGAATGGTGGTATAAAAATGAAGTAAATATATAAATAAATAAATAATTCTGGGAGTTGCTAGAAATGGGTGTTAGAAATAATATCATACAAGAGCTGACTGGCACTACCTGGTCTGAGTCCCTCTGCTGAGGTTGAGAAGATTGGGGTACAAAAAATTTAAATAAATAATAAATAAACCTGGGGATCAAAACCAGATACAGTGAAGACATTTGCCCTTGCGCTTTGCTACTCTGCTGCTGAATATGCATTTCCAGTGTGGAACACATCTCACCACGTTAAAACAGTGGATGTGGCTCTTAATGATCACAGGATGTCTACGTCTTACACTGCTGGATAAATTATACAGTATAGTCAGTATTGTACCACCTGATATTTGCCAGAAGTAGCAACCAGTAATGAAAGGACCAAGTCATTGACATCTTCAGCCCATGCTCTGTTCGAATATCAGCCAGCATACCAACATCTTAGATCAAGAAATAGCTAAGATCTACAGAAATACTCATAGGAACACTTCAGCAAGTGAGAGTTCAAAAGTAGCAGATTAAAACCCGAAACCTCAATCAGTGGCTGATACCAGATGAGAAACTCCCTCCTGGGCACACAGAAGACTGGTCAACTTGGAAATTGCTGAACAGACTGCACTCTGGTAACACGAGATGTGGAGCCAATCTTAAGAAATGGGGCTATGAAGTGGAGTCCATGGCATGCGAGTGTGGAGAAGAGCAAACCACAGACCACTTATTACAATGCTGTCTGAGCCCCACCACATGCACAATGGAGGACCTTCTTACAGCAACACCTGAGGCTGGCCAGTGGCCAACCTCTGGTCAAACGAAATTTGCCAAGTTTTTAACTTTGTTTGTGGTTTTCATACATTATATCTGTATTCTCAATTTGCTTCTGACATGATAAATAAAAAAAATCCTGGAAGATTTCCCAAAGAATGAAGGGCAGTGGTATAGCAGCTTTGCAATTGGAAATTGTTTTGCATCTCTAACATTTGATTGCAATACGTATTTATTTTATTTCATTTCACCTGGAGTGGAACCCCCAGAAGCTCATGAAGAGAATGAATTAAAAACCTGACAGCAATTTAAGAAACAATAAAAATAATCACATTTAAATAGCAAAACTCAGTAAGAAATAGTTCTACTAATACATTACAAATACATAATTTAATATATTTATTTATTTATTATTCCATTTTATATTCCGCTCCTCCCTGCAGGCTCGGGGCGGATTACAGCAGTTAAAATGTACAATAAGACATTCAGTAAAACATACAATAAAATATACAGTAAAAACGTTTTATAAAATGGAAATTCTTAATAAAAAGTATTTTTTTAAAAAAAGAAAGCATGGCCATAGTGACCGCAGGACTACAATTATTGGATCAGGCGTGAGCATGTTGATTGCGTTTGGGTTTAGCCAAACGCCAGCCTGAAGAGGGCAGTCTTACACACCCTTCGGAAAGGGGCGAGTTCTGGAATTTCCCGAATATGACCTGGAAGCGAATTCCAGAGCACAGGGGCCGCGGCCGAAAAGGCACGTTGTCTTGTGCTGGATAGATGGCAGGAGCGGGATGATGGAATGACCAAAAGGTTCTGCTCTTCCGAGCGTAGTGATCTCGGGGGAACATATAGGGTAAGGCGGTCCCTTAGGTACACAGGCCCTAGACCGTGTAAGGCCTTAAAGGTGAAAACCAGCACCTTGAAGGCAACTCGGTACTCGATGGGAAGCCAGTGCAGTTGCCGAAGGATGGGAGTGATGTGCTCCCTCACTGGTGCTCCCACCAGCAAGCGAGCAGCGGCATTCTGCACTAGCTTGAGTTTCCGGATTGTCGACAAGGGAAGGCCAACGAGAGGCGTTACAGTAGTCCAGCCTCGAGATGACCGTCGCTTGGATCACCGTGGCCAGGTCATCCCTGGACAGGTAGGGGGCCAGTCGCCTAGCCTGTTGTAGGTGGAAGAACGACGTCTTGCTGACCATGGAGACCTGGGCCTCCATGGTCAGCAAGGGGTCCAATTGGACACCTAGGCTCTTAATAAGGGATGACGGGCTTAGTTGCTCGCCATCCAGGGTAGGCAACCGGCACTCATCCAGCCCAGGGCGACCGGGCCACAAGATCTCCATCTTCGACCGATTCACCTTCAACCGGCTGGCACGCAGCCATCCAGTCACGGCTTCGAGGCATAGATGGAAACAATCGGGTACGGTATCCGGCCTGCCGTCCATTCTCAGCAGAAGCTGGGTGTCATCCGCGTACTGTAACACTCCAGACCAAAGTCGCGGGCCAGCTGGGCCAGGGGGCGCATGTAGATGTTGAATAATAAGGGCGAGAGGATGGCCCCCTGGGGGACCCCACAACCTAATGGGAGCCTCCAAATGATAAAATAAATATGTACATATATGTATATAATAAAGATCCAACTTTTCAAATCAGATAACTTTGCTGTTTAGCCTTTTATCTCATGGGATTCCAGGCTAGGGAAAAACATAAATATATATTTTACAAGGTAAAATTTATATGAAAACCACATCCTCATAATAATTGTTACACTTTCTACATTACCACAACCCAAAAGGCAGTCTCTTAGTCAAGATCACTGGAAATGTATTGATCCCAGATGCCAAAAATTGCACAGCAATCCATATGTCCCTTTATGTAGCATTTCAGCAGAATATTTTTAAAAAGGAAAACTGATTTATTTTACTGAGCTTTGATACTGAAAGACAGAGAATGCATTGGTTTTCGGTGTTCAGTATTGAAGAGAGAGCGAGAAAGGGGTGGGGGTGGGGGGAGAGAGCTATCCCTAATTGGCTATCTACGGTATGCCTTGTGTAGCAAATAATTGTTCTCAAAGCATCAGTAATCTCATTATGTTGATGATGATGTTGGTGATGATGATGATAATGATGATGATGATGATGATTCCTATCCTGCCTTTATCTCAGAATTGGGACTCGGGGTGTACAGATCTCTGGGTAAACAGGGCTCTCCAATATTGCTAAGTTGGAGAATGTTCAGGAGAAAAGGAATATTGATACAACATATTTGGTGATTATAAGGCAGTAAATAATAATAGAATCATAGAAATGAAAAAGAAACTAGGGCCATCTAATCTATTCCCTGCCATGCAGGAATACACAATCAAAGCACTCCTAACAGATGGCCATCCAGCATTTTTTTTAAGCCTCCAAAGACAAAGGCTCTGCCACACTCTAAGGCAGCATATCTCACTGTTGAACAACTCCTACCAACAGGAAGTTCTTTCTAATATTTAGGTGAAATTTCTTTTCCTGTAGTTTGAACCCATTGCTCCACGTACTTGTCTCTCTTCAATATGGTATTCTTTAAAATGTCTATCATGTCACCTCTTCACCTTCTCTTCTCTAGGCTGAACATACACAATTCTCTAAAGCAGTGTTTCTCAAACTCTGCCTTTCCTGATGTTTTAGATTTCAGCTCCCACAGTTCATAACAGTTGGCAAGGTTTCTGGGATTTCTGGGAGCTGAAGTCCAAAACACCCGGAGGAGCACAGTTTGAGAAACTCTGCTTTAAGGTATCTTCATAAGACACTATTTCCTGAACTTTTACCATTTTGGTCACCTCCTTAGGACACATTTCATCTTGTAACTATCCTTCTTTAATTGAGGTGCCTTGTGTTCCAGGTCTGATCAGACCAATGCAGAATAAAGTGTCACTATCAATTCCTTCAATCTAGATAGATACCGTGCTCGGATTGATGCAGCTTAGAATCACATTAGCTTTTTATTAGCCACACCACATTATTAGACAAAATAAATAAATAAATCACCAGTCAGCATTCTTTGTCAGATAAGGCTTCTGTATATCCACAGAGGTTCAAATGAGGCAAAATAGAGAAGGTTTCTTCTTTCCTTATCCAGGAAATAAAAAGTTATGCCAAATTATTATCCCCATAATTTAAGTGGAGCGGCATTTTATATTGTGTTGTCAAGTTTTGTATGTTTCGATTATGTAAGGAAGTTCTTTCAGGGAAAAAAGCATCTCATTTAACAACCGTTAATCCTTAGGTTTTTTTTCTCTCAGTTTGTATGTGCCTACACAGAGACACATATAGATATAGCCCCAAAAGCTAGCTCATAGCAGGATGACATTCTTGAATTGAAGCCAATGTTTTATGTAACCTCACTATCTATAGATATTGAAATACATCTAAATTCAAGTGTGTGGGATGAGAGAGCCTTGCTATCGTCAATTCTTTCTAGCAATCTCTTTCATATTTCCAGCATTTGCTCTGGAGTGACACACCATTGCCTTCACCCCAGTCTTACAGATGAGATGATGGCAGATTGGGAGCTTTAGAGAATGAGAGAGAAATGGCAGTAACCATTCTCTCAATAGACATAATTGGACTAAATTGAATTCCACTCATAGACTTTCCATGAAAGTGACATAAATTAAAACCGAAACTGATTTTTTAAAAAATTATCAGTATTCCAGGTGGCACTCTAGCTCTCCTCTGGCTTTAGCTCTGGTTGACTAGTCTGTGTCTAAACTGAAAGTAAGCAGACAATTTATATTTTCCAGAGCTGCCAATCTGATACATTTAACCAGCACCAAATCATTAAAAGGAACATAAAATTGTACAGAAATTGTTATAATGAGCCAGTGCTTGTTGCTTTTAATCTGTCTGAATGTAGGGAAGTTTTCATTAGTCTCTGTGTTAAACATTAGCTCATGGAAAACCTGAGTCTATGTTTAGATTGTACTGAAGAGAGCCCAAAGAGCAGAGAAATGGGCAACAAACTATTTTGGGAATTTGATGGCATATTTAACTTTCTTGGTATCAATGAATTTCAGTATTATAGACTATCCTTGTGTTGGCAGGATAGTCTGACCAACCGGTCAGCGGTTCGAATCTGGGAGAGTGGGTTGAGCTCCCTCTGTCAACTCCAGCTCTCCATGTAGGGAAATAAGAGAAACCTTCCACAAGGATGACAAAACATAAAAAAAACCATCTGGGCCTCCCCTGGGTAATGTTCTTGCAGACGGCCAATTCTCTCACACCAGAAGCAACTTGCAGTTTCTCAAGTAACTCTCCCCCTCACCTCTCTCTCTCAAACACACACACACACAGAAGAATATCCTCACGACTGACTATGTTGAGTGTGGCTGCTGGAAGATACAATCTAGAAGACCACAAAAATGCTTCTCAGTTTTAAAGAAATGTAGAAATTTTCCCTCATCCATATAATTTTGGTCATACATTATCCAAAACACTGTAGCAGGCTACAACATCAAACTCTGAATTGTACCACTTCAGGATCCCAAAACTTTCAGATTCCCTTTTTGGAATCATTCAGGTAGTAAAAAGACCAAATGCTAAATGTAGTTATTTTTGCTATAGACAATAATCTCTGAGGAAGTCCCTTTGTGGGAATGGAACCTCATTCATTACTGGGAATGCACATTCTTTTTAATGTTTCATTTTGAATCTGAGTCAAATGTTTAGCCCATATAACTGAGGGCCATAGAACTTCGTTAAAGAGGTGTGTGTGTGTGGGGGGGGGGGACACCATACTTTCCAGAGCACCAGATGTGATATTATATCACTTCAAGCTGATGTTTGGGATTGAATTTCAGCCAAAGGTGGGTATTTTCTTTCCTGGTGTTGATGAGTACTTTAGACCACAAGAGTGCAAGCTGACGCATTTGCCTACATTTTGGAGCATTTTGATATGGTGCTCCTACCACAAGTTTTAGCATGGCCACCAATTCAGATAGCTTTAAAAGGAATGGGTCAAATAGCTAAATTAGTGGAGAATAAGATTATTTCTTTTTCTAGCCATGATTTAGATTTTTTTTTCAGGTAACAAGCTCGGGGATAATGAATGTAAAAAACAGAGCCAAGGGCAAATAACACAACAAAATCTTTGAGTATGTCTATCAAAATCTCACTATATTAATATTCATATAGCATCCATAATCATACAAATACAGTCGAAACCACCCCAAAATAAAGTCTTACTCCTCATATGGTGCAGCACAATTCCAGGTGTCGCTGTAATGGTCTGACTTGCAAATGCAAGTATTTGTAAAGTTGTATTTGTATGATTATGGATGTTATATGAATATTAATATAGTGAGATTTTGATAGACATACTCAAAGATTTTGTTGTGTTATTTGCCCTTGGCTTATGAATTACGCCCAGTGTCAAAAGCAGTATGCTTCTATATTCTAGATGATGGAGTACATGAGTGAGATAAGTTGTTATATTCATGTCCTACTCGTGAATTTCCCAGAGTCTCCAGGAACCTTGGTTAACTGAAAAGTGAAATGAGCATCAGACTAAATAGGTATTTTGTCTGACCTAGCATGGCTGTTATGTTCTTAAGCATGGCAAACTATGGATCTTTTCAACATGCCCTGCTAAAAGACTTTGAGATCCATCTCATTCCATCATATCTTTGGACATGCTATCCAATGTGTTATCTCTCTATGTAGAGCTCCGTTTTTGCAGTTGTTCTCTGACAAGAAGCACTGTGCTGAAACTGGGTCATTTTTTGGTACAATGGGACTACAATTCTCAAGGTTGAAAGGCCATTACAATTGAAACCCTTGTGGAGATACATATCCAAGCATCAAAAGAAAGAAAGAAAGAAAGAAAGAAAGAAAGAAAGAAAGAAAGAAAGAAAGAGGATTAGAAAGAGAAAAGGGGGGAAATGGAGCAATACCTAGTGGGATTTCAAAAACATTCTGCTTGACATTTGAACAGGCAGTGCCCTGTCTTGGTTTCAGTTTGCAGCCATGGATATTTTCTCCCTTTCATTTAAAGAAAAGAATTACTATTATTCCAGAATTTTATACAGTGTAAAATTCTGTCTTTTGACATTCATCACAGTCTAACTCAGTACTTTTAAAAAAATCCCTTAAGAGAACAAGCAGTAGATTATTGAGAGTCTAGGCACAGAAAGAAATCTCTAAAAAAGGAAAAAATGGGTCACCAGGCATTCATTATATGTTCCCCCAGACACTTAAGTCAATATTGTTGAACCTTTTAGATTTCCCTTCTTCTGGGCTTTTGCACTGCAGTGCAAAGTGCTATGCTTTTCAAAATGATGCCAGAACTGACAGCACCAGCTATTTCTTGCAACACACAACACACAAGCGCAAGTTTGCACTGCTACTGTTGCAGTGGTCTTCAAGAAGTAGTGCAGGCTTATGCTATACATCTTGGCAAAACATACCAGCCTTATAAACTCCAGGATTTTCTTTGAAGCTATATGTGCACGGTAGGGTTTGATGGACAAGGACTTTTTGGATCATGGTCTACACTTTCGTAAAGAAGGACTTTGGGCAAAAGATGAGTTGCACTTCACAGCAGTTGGTAAGAATGTACTTGTCAAGAGTCTTGCCAACTTGTTCAGAAGGGCTTTAATGTAAGTTGTGCAAGGGAATGAGACAATATTTCAGATGATGGAGGAAGGTCTAAAGAAACCATGGTGAGTGTATTTTTAAAAAAGAAACTAAGGCTAAGAATAGACTCCGGCAATGGCTGCCACACACACACACACAATTTCAGATGAGAAAAACAAGAACATGTTAGGGCCATTGTGTGGAGAACATGGTGACACAGTGTAATAAGGAAAAGAAAGAAAGCAAACCTGCTCAACCATTGTTTGTCTCATCTCCCATCCCCACTTCAGAATTATAGCAGTTTCACACCACATTAACTGCCATAGCACCATCCAATTCTAGTTTGTTGTGGCACCAGAGCTCTTTGAAAGGTAAGGGTATATATCACACAAAACTACAAATCCCAGAATTCCATAGCACCGGGCCATAACAATTAATGTGCTGTCAAACTGCTATAATTCTGCAGTGTGGGTACAGCCTACTCCCAAGAAGAAAACAATGCTCTGCCTAGTATAAATAGAAGAAATGATGCTTTAAGTGGTCTGCAAACCAGATCCAGAAAAGAGGTAGTGTCTATCTACATGAAATGAATTCAAATGTCACAGGTCAGATGAATTGCTTTGAAGAACTTGTAGATGTATTCTCAGAATCAGATGTTAGTGTGTTTCTGTGTTTTTTCCTGAGACAGGTAGAAATATTGCTGCTATTGTTCTTTGTGGTACACCTGGCTTGTTCCAGAACTCACTTGTTAGTTTTCTTCTGCAGAAATAAAACTTCTGTAATTTATAATCTCTGCTGTTACCAGCCTTAATTCAAAAACATAGGTTAGGAATATTTAAAGCAAGGTATGCTTTAACAATATCACTGCATCAGAAACAACAAAAAAGGGCAAAAACATGGGAGACTCCAAGTATTTAGGATTCAGTGTATGCATCTATATGCATGGATGCATCAAATATTTATTGTAAGCAATAGGCTTGTTTGATCAAGAAAAATGGTTCAAAACATTTTGTATGTAGGGGGTGCCAGTAAGTTCTGAAATCCCCCCAATGTCAGGATTTTCCGAAATTTCTGAAATTTCCAAATCACCTTGTTAATGCGCAAAAAACTGCAAATGGGACAGGCAAAACTTGGGGGATTCCCTTTCCCTCATTTTTAGACCACTACTGACAAAACTTGCCACAGTGGTAGAAATTATTAGCAGATTATAGGAGATTTCTAGTTTCCAAAAGTACAACGTGTAACCCGACGCAGAGAAAGGGGGCTCCAAAGTTGTATGGTGTGGTTCCCCAAGGAAATTATTAGATTAGGAAATTTATAGTTTTCAAAAGTACAACGTGAAACCCAAAGCAGACAAAGGGGGCTCCAAAGTGGTATGGTGTGGTTCCCCAAGGAAATTATTAGCAGAAAATTGGTTTTCCAAAGTTCAAAGGGACTTTCTGGGATCCCAAAATCCAAAGTGTAACCCAAAGGGGATTGAAGTCTGTTGAAAGTTAAAATTTTCAAAAAGGAAAAATGGCAGTGGCAGGCAAGAGAAGAATAGTTTTCCCAGCTGCCCTGCCTTTCTTCCCTCCCCATACACAAGGAAGCCTTGCAGGGAAGGGGCCTGCTTCCAGCCAGTTTCCCCAATTTGTTCCCAGCCCTGTTGTTCCCTTACAAAGCGGTGGAATGGCACCTTTCCACCTATGCTGCCTAGTCCCTTCCCGTTTGCGTCCCCGGTTCACAATGAGCCCATGAGGCACACGTAGGCCTTTTTAAAGGGCAATGGCTGCCATGCCGAAACCCCTCCCCTCCCCACATGGTTTCCCCTCATTGGCTGGAAGCAAGCATCCCAGCATGCAAGCTGCTGCTTGCCTCCAAACACTGGGTCTTTTCCGATGACTTCCTGAGTCAGAACAAAGATGGCGACAGTGGCTTCGAAATGGCAAGGATGCTTCTGGGTTCCCAAATTGCTTCAAAATCACTTCAAAAAGGAATTTGATCTGAATTTAATCTGAATTACGAAGTTTCCGACTGGACCTAACCATGCCTAGTAAGCAACTGATGTGTATTGCACAGATGGACTAGTCTTGGATGTAACTGCAATTAGTGTAAACCTATTGGAAAAGTTATTTTGTTGTGTATTTTTGCAAAATGATGTAGACTCTTTCTTCACTAGGTCACATTGCCTTTGTTGGACTTTTGCTAATATATTCTACCAAACTAGTCCACAAAGTATCTCCTTGGGGTCACTGCAGCAGCCATTTTCTGGAGTGTTAATCTCAGAGTATTTGCTTAATTCCATTTGGATTTCATTATAATGTATTTAAGAATCAACTCTGTCTCTGCCTGGAGATTTTCAATAAGTGCTGCATTAAGCTCTTAAGTAGGATTAACAGCCGCAGATAGATATATTCATCAGAACTAATTTTAAAATGCTGGCTATTATATTATTTCACATTTGCCAATAGAAATGCTATCCATCAAACCAACCAACACACAGTTGCACACTCACACCTTAATCTGGGTAAAGACAAAAGGCAAAAAGTAGTTGAAGAAAACTACTGAAAAACAAAATAATGAAGTGATATGTACAGTAAAGTGGTGAAGAGAGATACATTCTTGATTTGAAACAATGTGCCTTAAGTATACTTAATTGTTACTAAGCACTGTAGATCACTTATCATAAGAAGCAAAGTTCACTTAACATTTTACTACTTTTCCAGTGGTTGGCATTTTTAATCTCAGTTTGGAACACACAAATCCATTGTCAATTCAGAGACTTTCCAAGTGGTGCCAGATTTAGATAATTTAAAACAGGAATCCACTACAAGGCATTGTGGCAAACAGTGTTTTCTATTGTAACTAAGAAGCTCACTTAACCATATGTCTAGTACAATGATTTCAGAAGACCGCTTTCCCATGCCATAATCTGGTGCACAGTCTCCATTGTCTCCAGAAAATAAAAGGAGACAAAAGAACTAAAGAAATTATGAATGGGAATAAGGAAGATTTAGTCTAGAAATTTTCTTGGAAGGTGATCTGGGCTAAATTGAATTTCAAAGAGATGGTAGCTGGACCTTGACTTTCAGTCAAAGGATACCAAAGGGCAGATGAATGATCACTGGGGCACTGGCCATGCATGTAGTAAACTTGAGGATTTTGCTATTGGTCAGTATGTCATTTTTGCATAGCAGGGCGTAATATCTGCTTCATAAACTTTTACCAGTAACACCACATGACAGTAACACTGGTTAATAGGAAATCGGAATAAATCACCCTCTACACAGGTAGAAATTATTTCTAACAATTAAAGTTATAAATACAAAACAATATAAGTCTACACAGCTAGATCACATCTGGGTGACCAAGTAGCATGATGATATTGTTTTAGTTTAATGCAGTTTTGTGAACTGAGAATTGATTGCAGACTGATACAAAGAGAGCAGCCTTCAGTTTTTCAAAGTCAGAAGCCAACTTCATAATTTCAATTTAAGTGTGCCATTTACACTCTACAGACAATTTCGCCCTCATGGACTACATAAGGGGTCAACTGATGAGAGTATCAGTTCAACTTCTGAGGTGGTTTAGTTGTTCAATTACAGAGGGTGGTTCCAGATAGGACTGTTTGGGCACACATTAGCATCCATACATGCCCCAGAAAGGACATTTTCTGTGTGTGTGTGTGGGGGGGGGGGGGTGTTCAGATACTTTTCTGGAACCTTCCAGGAGAACAGTGAGACATTCACACCTCCTCCCTGAAATCCCTTTAAAGGGCTTCCCTTAACTCAATGCTGGGGTCACACACAAAATGGTAACATTACAAGGTTTCTGGACTGCTGAGATTTTGGGCAGATGTGTCAGATCTGGGAAATCTGAGCTTGGAAGAAGTTCAGGTTTCCAGCCTGCCATGAGGTGGTGCTGACTTTTGTCCCAGTTCTCCGGGAAGTGAAGTGACCTTTGTTCTAGTTACTGAAGGACTATGCTGAGTCAGTCTGGGAGTGATGTAACTTCCAGGTGTCTCCAGGGGAAGTGAGGCAACCTCTTCTGGACTCGGACATTGGACATTGGACTATTAGTGCTGACTCAGAGACTAATGAGGTCACATCCCTTTGGACTGTGGGATTTGCTGATTCACCCGGATATGGTGCAACCCTGCCTGGACATTGCATAGGCAAGGGGGAGGGGTTTTGGGTATAAAAGGTGTGTTTGGGTGGCGGGACGGTGCTTTAGCTTTACAAGTGTTGTACCTGCAATAAAATCGTGTTGGACCGTGCTTCTATCTACGCGTGATCCTTACCGAAATTGGAGCGTCATTACAGAAGCTAAAGCCCCATTCAACTTTCCCAGCAATGGAGAGGTTGGCTTGGAAGGAAGAGGAGTATATCGATATGTGGAATATTGCTCCTGAAGAGGTCCGGAGAACCATGGAATGGGAGTGGAATACCATTGACCAAGTGGGGTTCCCGGACGGGTCCAGAGAAGCGACAGCGTATGGTGCGTCAGCTCAGGTGGACGAGCTCAGAGAAGCGGAGAGATTGTGGGACGCTCAGGTGAGCTCTTTGAGAGGTGAATCCAGAGGAAGGGGGCAGCGAGGCCCCATTCAGATGGATGTCCGGAGGACCGGAGGAACCAGAGAAGCTGCGCTGAAAGAAGGGCCAGCTCAGGTGGATCCAGTAGAGGGCAGGACCAGAGAAGCTGTGGGGAAGAGTGCCCCAGCTCAGGTGGACCTGGAGGAGTGTGGTAGTGAGACCACGGAACCTGAATCGCTATCGGAATTGGCGGTGATGAGGTGTAGAATGGAGGCAATGGAGCATACCATGAGAAGGATGTCTCGGGGTATGTCCAGGAGAGAGCCGGTGGATTCGGCGTGGAGTGCACCGGGAGGAGGAGACTTCACTTTTTATTCTTGGATGGATGGCGGACCGTCAGCAGCTGAACGTCCTAGATCTCCCATGGGAGTGTGGACGGATGGTGGTCATCCTGCGTCAGAAGTAAATCCGGTCCCGGTGAGTCGGCCCCTGCAGTCGGCAGGAATGGGGAGTCCCAAGGCTTGAGGTTCCTCAGGGGAGGAGAGTACAATCCCAGGAGTTTGGAGGCCGACTGAAGAAAGAACCCTTGCGGGTGGAGTTTGAAGGGGAAGCTTGCAAGGTGGCCTTCTTTATTGCTGCAGTGAAAGACCATATGGAAGATTACGGTCATCTCTACCCCAGTGATGGTAGCAGAGTTCGAGCCATTGGAGGAGTGTTTAAAGGAAGGGCCGCTGAATGGTATGTGCAGTGCCATGATCGTAGAGATTCATGTTTAACATCGGTCCGGGCCTTCTTGCAAGCCATTCGAAATCGCTTCCGTGATCCTTTGGAGAGGATAAAGGCTAAAGAAGCGCTGCGCTGTTTATCCCAGGGATCCCGTTCGGTTACAGAATATGCGGAGGAATTTATGGGATTGGCTGGCAAGGTTGCTGAGTGGTCCCAGGCTACATTGCTTGAATTATTTAAAGATGGCCTGCGGAAAGAAATCCTAGAGTGGTGCCTGCATCGAGGTGATCCGGGTGATGTAGATGGTTGGATCCAATTAGCTGGCAGCGTGGAGGGGATATTGGCCCAGGTGCAGCGACAACGGTTCCAGTCGACAAGGTCCAGAGGTGCGGGACGCAGTTTTGCTGAAGGACGATTCCGGGGAGGAGAGCCTAGACGTGGTGGCAGCGATGGCAGAACCAGTGCTATGAAGAAACCCATAATGGGACGTGGCCTTTGTTTCATCTGTTCTCAGCCGGGTCATTTTGCGTCCCAGTGCCGGCAGAAGCAGGTGCTGGATCCGATCCGTTCTGATCCGATTAAAGTGGCATCCTCTAGGGCTGCTTTTGTGGACAATACAGATTCAAAAAGTGTTGGGGTGAGTCCCCCAAGTGTACAATGCACCCTGGGTTTATTTAAGGGGAAGGAGATTATTGAGAAAAAAGCATTGGTTGATCGTGGGTGTTCAGAAAACATCATGTCCCCCAAGTTAGTAGGAGATTTGGGTGGGGAGACGAAAACCCTGGCAACATCTGTAACTTTTACTCAGTTAGACGGGTTATCTATTAAGGGTGGACCATTTTCTTTGGGTACTAAGGATTTAAAAGGTCGGGTGGGACCTTGGGAAGGAGGTATAGATTTTGTAGTGGCTCCCATTAAGGGTCATGAAGTGGTATTAGGACTGCCTTGGTTAGAGCAAGTAAACCCCAAAATTGATTGGAAGTCTGGGAAGGTGCACTGTGATCCTAGTGTGGAGAAAGGAGTCCTGGGCGAGGTACAGGGGGTACCTGTAGAATATTGGGATTATGCAGATGTGTTTAACCCTATATTGGCCCAAAGTCTTCCCCCTTTCCGCAATGTACAATGTAGTATAGAAGTTAAGGAGGGGGCTATCATGCCTAAGCCGAAAATATATGCTATGACGGTGCAGGAGAAGGTGGCTTTGAGGGAGCAGATTGATGGATATTTGGAGAAGGGGTTTAGCCAGAGATCTGAATCCCCTATTGCGGCGCCAGTCTTGTTTCGGGAGAAAAAGGATGGAAGGTTACGATTGTGTATTGATTATCGGGGGTTGAATGCTATCAGCACTACGAATTGTTATCCTTTGCCCTTGATTAAGGACTTGTTGGGCCAGCTAGGGGGCGGTAGATTTTTCACTAAGTTGGACCTGATTGACGCGTTTCATATGGTGCGGGTGAAAAAAAGTGATCAATGGAAGACTGCTTTCTCTTGCCCCCTCGGGCTATTCGAATGGACCGTGATGCCATTCGGTTTAGCGGGAGCCCCCGGTATTTTCATGCAGCTTATAAATGAGGTGCTACACCCCCTTTTGTATAAGGGGTTTTTTGTATATCTGGATGATATCGTGATTGTGACGGGGACTAGAGAGGAACATGTTCAGTTGGTTCGAGAGGTGTTGGAGAGGTTGAGGCAAGCTAGTTTGTATGTGAAGTTGAGTAAGTGTGAGTTTGGGAAGAGTCAGATTGATTTTCTGGGCTATAGGATTAGTGAGAGTGGAGTGGCTATGGATCCGGCTAAAGTGGAGGATGTGTTGAATTGGGAGGCTCCGCAAACCCGTAGGCAGTTGCAGGCTTTCCTAGGGCTGGCTAACTTTTATCGTACTTTTATACCTGGATTTTCAGCTATAACTCTCCCACTCACAGAGTTGTTGAAGACTAAGGGGAAGGGGGAGTCGAAGAGAACCAAGTTCCCGGGTGCTAAGTTAGGTTGGACTAAGGAATGTCAACTTTTGTTGTACAGTGTGATGCTTCCGCTTGGGCATATGGTGGGGCGCTGATGCAGAGAGATGAACAGGGGAGTTTGAGGCCGTGTGCGTATTTTTTTAAAAAAATTGGGGAACAGGAAAGGAAATGGCCCGTTTGGGAGAAAGAGGCTTTCGCTGTAAGGAGTGCTCTGCAAACGTGGCGTCAGTTTCTGGAGGGGGCTGCTTTTCCTTTTGTGGTATTAACAGACCACCAGAATCTCCAGTATTTGAAGAACCCTCAGAAGCTATCTCCCAAATTGGTGAGATGGGCTCAGTATTTTGCCCGGTTTAATTTCTCGTTGCAACATATAAAAGGGAAAGAGAATGTAGTGGCAGACGCGTTGTCCCGGTATCCCGATGTGGGAGAGAATTGTTTGGAGAAATCAGAGGAGGTGTTTACCAAGGAGCATTGGGGTTTGGCGGTGCAGACAAGGTCTCAGAGGGAGAGAGAAGTGAAGAAGGAAGAAGGAGTGGTAGATGAGTGGTGTTTGGAGTTACAAAAGGGTTTTGAAGGTGATGTGTGGTTGCAGGGCCATGAAGGTGAATGCAAGATGTTGAATGGTTTATGGGTTATGGGAAATAAAGTGTATGTTCCTCGAGGTGTGAGGAGGAAGGTTTTACAGCTAAATCACGATCATAAGTCTGCTGGTCATTGGGGAGTCACGAAGACGCTTTTGGCCATAAAGAGGCGGTATTGGTGGCCAGGTATGAGAGCGGAGGTGAAGGAGTATGTAGAGTGTTGTGAAGTTTGTGCTAGGAACAAGGAGTCTGCTGCTAAACCGCAAGGGTTGATTCAAGTGGTGGCTTCTCCAGTGCGGCCATGGACGCATGTCAGCACTGATTTCGTGGGGGAGTTGCCCTCTAGTAGGGGGTACAGATATATTTGGACTGTATTAGACTTGTTTTCGAAACAGGCTCATTTTGTCCCTTTGAAAGGGTTGCCATCAGCGGAGAGGTTGGCTGAGTTATATGTGCAGCATGTGTATCGATTACATGGGTGCCTGGAACAGGTTCTTAGTGATCGTGGGGTTCAGTTTACTGCCCGGTTTTGGGAGAGGTTTCTGGAGGTGTTGGGGGCCCAAAGACGTCTTACGACCGCTTATCATCCTTGCTGCAATGGGGGCGTGGGGAGAGCGCAAAAATCACTAGGAGGGTATCTGCATATATTTAGTAATAAGGAGCAGAATAACTGGTCGGATTTGTTGCCCTATGCCGAGATGGCATATAATAGCTCAGTGCATTCTTCCACGGGAAAGTCCCCTTTTGAGGTGGTTTACGGCCAGGATGTGGCTCCTTTGCCCCAATTATTGGAAGTTGGAGGGGAGGAGAAGAGTGAGTGGAGAATGAGAGCGCAGGATGATTGGAGGGAGGTGACGGAAGCTTTACGGAAAGCGCAACGGGCGTACAAGCTGTTTGGGGATCGACGAAGACAGGAAGGGGAGGAGTATGTAGAGGGCGATCTGGTATGGTTGTCCACGCAGAACTTGAAATTGGGATACCCGTCCAAAAAATTAAGCCCGAAGTATATTGGACCTTTCAGGGTTGAAAAGGCAGCGAATAAAGTCTCTTATACCCTCCTTTTGCCAAAGAGTTTAGGCAAAGTTCACCCTACATTCCACTGTAGTTTTTAAAAGAAATATGTAGGGCCCCTTCCGCCTGAGGATTGAATAGTGTTTTATTTCTGCAGGGGGAGGACGCGGTGGAGAAGGACGTTATGTCAGATCTGGGAAATCTGAGCTTGGAAGAAGTTCAGGTTTCCAGCCTGCCATGAGGTGGTGCTGACTTTTGTCCCAGTTCTCCGGGAAGTGAAGTGACCTTTGTTCTAGTTACTGAAGGACTATGCTGAGTCAGTCTGGGAGTGATGTAACTTCCAGGTGTCTCCAGGGGAAGTGAGGCAACCTCTTCTGGACTCGGACATTGGACTATTAGTGCTGACTCAGAGACTAATGAGGTCACATCCCTTTGGACTGTGGGATTTGCTGATTCACCCGGATATGGTGCAACCCTGCCTGGACATTGCATAGGCAAGGGGAGGGGGGTTTGGGTATAAAAGGTGTGTTTGGGTGGTGGGACGGTGCTTTAGCTTTACAAGTGTTGTACCTGCAATAAAATCGTGTTGGACCGTGCTGCTATCTACGCGTGATCCTTACCGAAATTGGAGCGTCATTACAAGATGTGTGGATTCTCACCGACCCCTCTAAGGCCAACCACATTCATTCAAGGCCTATTTCTTTAAAACTTACCTATCCCATGGCACCTTCTTTCTTCTGGTAGGGTAGGTAGGGGGTGGAACAGGTGCTTGCATGGCCCTAGCAGTGCTACCCCCCTCATGCCTCCCTGTTAAAGGGGCATTTGGTGGCATTCTGGGTATGGGGGAGGCCACACTCCTCATCCACTGGGGTGGGACAGCATCTCCTGCCACTCTGTGGACTCACACCTGCGTCCTCTTATCGTGGAGGCAGTTGAGCCTAAACCTTCCACTCTGTGCTGATTGCAGTGCTGCTGGGGCTCTGGTTGTGGCTGATTGGTGCCTGGTTGGGCACCAACTTCCTTGCCCTCCACGTTGGTGCTGTCCACAACAGGGCTTGGTTGACGGGCCACCATTGTGGCCGGGTTGCTGATCCCAGCATCTGGTCTATCCCACAAGCTTGCTCCAGGTGGGGTGGTGGCATGCTGGTCATCTTGTGTGTGGCATAAAGCCCTACGGTGGACATTTTGGTGTTGCCACTGGAGTGACCCTGGGGATCATCAGTTTAGCTTCACCATGGAAATTGCCCAGGCAGTGTCATGTATCATGTTCTGCAGTTGATGGTAGTTAGTGGTGGCAGGCGGTGATAGAAGGGTTAATGTAAAAGTCTTAGTTCTAAAGGGTTGAGGAATCTGTAAGTAAGAGTTAAGGGGTGAAAGCAATTAAGGGTGAAGGCATGCAAGAGATAGGTTGCTGCTGGGTCTTTCTGGATATAAGGAACTAGCCTTGGGACCAGTCTTTGGGAGAAAAGTATTTGTTTTGTTTTGGTGGTAGATACTCTGGTTTTCCACTAGGTTTGTGGATTTTCAGTCTCTTGACCTGTCTCTTGTAATCTTGGAACTCTGGAGCCTTGGATCTCTGGACTGGCTTTTGACTACAGTATAGACTCTGGATCCCTGGATTTTACTCATTGAACTCTCAGCGTTTCACCACTGGACTGGACCTTTTGACTATGGTGTTATCGTGAACCTGCAACAGTGTTTGCTGTCAGTTTTTGTTTTATATTATGTGGCTGAGTGGTATCTTTATGTTTTATGTTTTGGACTATTAAAAATGTCAGATAGTAAGTGCTGCTTTAATTAAATTGTTTAACACAAACTGGGAGTTTGTTTGGTTCACCTCTGCTGGAATAATGGCAGAGCCCTAGGTTTAAATAAAAAAGCGCTGGACATTTTGACATCACCTTGTGGCCCACCTGGGTGGTGACCATTTTCTCAGCACTTTGTGACTTGACCAGGTGGTGGCCATTTTCTTGGTGCCATGGCAGCCATTTTGTTTTGCTAGCTTTGGCTAGGTTTAAATCAAAAGGGTTACAATAAAATAATATTTCATAATTTTATTTTCATAATATAATATACATGTCTCTACATGGGGCTGCCTTTGAAGATAGTTCAGAAGCTTTAACTGGTTCAGAGATTGGCAGCCAGATTGCTAAACGGAGCTTCATACAGGGAGAGATCCACTACCATGTTGTGGTAGCTCCATGTTGTGGTTGGCTTCCAGGATAAATACAAAGTGCTGGTCATTACCTTTAAAGCCCTAAACAACTCGTGTCCAGGTTATTTTATTATTATTATTTATTTACAATGTTTATATCCCAATCTTCTCTACCTCCGTGGAGGGACTCAGACTGACCAACAGCAAGAATTCAATGCTAACAATAACATTTACCTGATCACATCTCCTTTTATGAACCAGCCCCGACACTGTGGTCATTGGAGGAGGCCCTGCTCTTGGTCCCACCTCCATCTCAAGCATGTCTGGTGGGAATGAGAGAGAGGGCCTTCTCCATGGTTGCCCCCTCCCTTTAGAACTCCCTCCGTAAAGAAATAAAGCTGGCTCCTCCCTCCTCTCCTTTAAAAACAACTGAAGACCTACTTCTGCTCACTAGCATATGGAGAGGAGGAGGAATAGATAGTTGAGAGATGACTGCCGGGCCTCTGGTTGAGAACTATTTGTATTTGGGCTTTCCTTGTCCACACCAGTCCAATGACCTCATTTAATTACATAACCAACCCATACCATTTTGTGAATCCTTGCTTTACCAAGGCCTACAGGATGGCCTTCCCATCTCAAATTGGGACATTAAATATGAACCTGAGTTTTGACACAACACAACTTGATTTATGCCAGGATATAATGTGAATATAACAGGGGTACTAATGGTAGCCATTAGTTACTCTAAACATCATGCTAACATAATTGTGTCATCTGACATTGTGATACACATCCTTGATATAGCGGGCCTATAACACCTCAAACATCAACTGGCTTCATCCTTGCTTTTTCATGATATAATTTTGTTTTGTCTCAAAAGCATGGCACCAAAGAAAAATGTGGGAGTTCTAAAAGCAAGGGGCTGACAAAAAAAGGCACCAGAAAAACACCAACTCCCCCCCCCCCCCTTTACAATATTTTGTCTTCAGACAAAGATAACAACACAGCAGAAACTTTCAGCACATCCATGGCCAGTGTTAGCTCACTGGAAAAGGGGAAGGGGGGCTTCAGCCCCATCCTCCAATCCCAGGCCTGCCTGTCTGGTGAGCAAGGCCCTATTGTTAAAAGCCCTTTTTTCCTGTGTCTCTGCTTTAGAGGTGGAATGCAATGTGGAGAGGACAGTAGCTACAGACCACCCAAGCGATGAGTGGGAAAAACATCAAGAGGCTGTCAAGCCATTCATGTGGCAGAACCCCAACCTGCTCTTCAGCCAATGGGCAACACTGCCTCATCATCAGGTAATAATGACTCAAACTTATGACCATGGTGTCAGCCTGTCGCAGGAGGGTTCTACACGTCATCCTATATCCACAGATTCCCATGACTTGGTCAGTTACCCTCCACCTGTTAGTCAAAGTGTCCCAACAGCAGGCACCAGTGCTTGCTCAATGCCGGAAACCCCCCAAATTCATCAATTTTGGGGCACAGCAAATTGACCACTGCCAGCGACTCTCAGGATGGGCACCATATCACTAGGTGCTCCTCTTGTGCAAAAAAACAATTGATAAAATATTTAAAAATGAATATTTTGATATGTTTTCACTATATTTTAGAGAGCTAAATAAAAGAAAAAAGGGAGAGCTGGATGATGAACGAAAAGAAATAATTAAAAAGAGTAAGGTGGATCAGAACTGGCTCAATTGGTACATCTGTTTCATGATCTATGCTGGTGTATTGGTAAAGGCTTACCCTGCTAGGACTTATTCACTCTTCCAATATTTAAATATTATTTATTCTGTGTATGTCAATTTCACAGGCAATGCCTGGATACTCTAGGAGAAACAATTCAGGTTTGATGCAGCCCCGTATCTCATGATGGAACCTCATAGATAACCAGCTGTGGATGGAGGTTATGATCTCGGCCAGGTCGGTGTATTAAGATTTTGGCATTCCTGTTTCATCAGCAACAGAGCACATTCCAACAAAACTTGTGGCAAGGGAAAGCCCTTTTAGAGTAACCAGAGAGATAGCCAGTTCTTTTTAAAAGGCATGGGCCCTTCTCCCCTTCCCAAAAGGCCTCATCTCAATTAACTAACTGCAAGTGGATATCTGGTTAGGGACCTATCCCAATGTAAGGGTGACCAGCTACAACGGTGTGGACAATGTATTGTTGAAGGCTTTCATGGCTGGAATCTCTGAGTTGGTGAAGGTTTTTCAGGCTATATAGCCATGTTCTAGAGCATGGTCATACAGTCCGAAAAACCTACAACAACCCACTGTTTTGGACTGTTTAGATTTTGGAATTCCCAATAAGGGATGCCTAACCTGTACTTCTATTTCATAGTCACACAGCTTTAGGCTACTGCATTGGTGGATTAAATTTGTGTAAAGTTAAAATGACTGCCCCTAGATTTGACCACAAGAAGCAGAAGTATAGTATCAGCTGAAATTCCTTAAAAGGTTCAGGGACCCTGACAGATGTTCAAATAAATTGTTTGATGATGCCAGCTTTAAATATTATTACTGAACACAGGAAAATGGAAAATTAGAGAATTAGTATGGGAGAGAAATACATTATCACATGTAAAATACATATTGGCATTCCATTTTAGGCATTTCAAGCTAAAACCCCTCTTAGTTAGCAAAAGCTGCAAAATATTAAAAAGAGAAAAAGGAATGGATTGTTGACCAGATGCCAAGTTTTTGTAGCTTTCATAGAAAAGTTAACTTTTCCATCAAAAAGTATAATCCAGAGTCTTTATTTGAAATATATAGGTGCAGGACTTTATTGGTTCAGGTGTCCTCAATTCTAGCACTCAATTTTCTAATAAGCATGTCAAGTATGAAGAAATCCTCTCCAGTCCACTTAAGCAGTCATTCTTTCAAAGAACTCATCCACTTTTCTCATTTGAAAATTATGTTAAACCCCCTTTGCTATGTAATCTCTTGTAATCGACCTCCCTGGGGCAGATACCCAACTGACAGAAGTTAAGCCACAGGAAACGTGATTGGGATGGGTATGATCTGTGTTGGATCTGGCAGGGGAACAAAAACACAGATGAACTGTTTGCATTGCCACACCACATGAAAAGAGGTCTTGTTTCTGATTTTGCCAACATGTTTCGACATTTCCAAAGTTAGCCAAGAAGTAGCAGCTCAGCCACAAAACAATTACTAATGTGATTATCCATTAAATGGGGAACTGATGAAGTGTCATATAATGAGACCAGAACAACCAATTTGTAGAAGTAGCACTTGGATGATAAACAAAAAAATAATTTTGGAGACAAAAGAGAGAAATAAATTTCAATGTTGCACTGTATATGAATAAATTGAGGGCAGGTTCTGAGGCCAAAATTATGGATTTTGGTTTGACCCTTGGATAAGGTAAGGGTAATTCTGCATAGTGGAAGGTGTAGGTGCCACTACAGGGATCCAGATGTCCCTGATTATTGTCTGATTGATTCCTGATTGTTGCCATTAAATAGGAATGCCCCTGATGACACAGCCATGCATCCAAGTGAAATAAGAAAGGACTCATTTTGAAACAATCTCCATAATGGTCTATACCACATTGTTCAGTTAAGAATGGCTTCAGTATACTATAATATTAATTGTTCTAGAAAGATTAATATTATTTATACAAAAAAGCACATTATTTACATCAAAAAGTTTCACACTTTAAATCTCTTCCTAAAAATATATTTTTGGTATGAAATATGCTGTGCTTTATCACCTTTAAAAGGACTTCCATGGAGACAAATAACATTCAGTTAAGACAAAACTTTTTTTAAGTAATTGATTTCACCTGTTATAGTCAAGCAGGATACATCTAAAATTTTGGGATTTGGGAAAATGTTAATCCTTCAGACCCAAAATAAGATGTTCAAAGAGGGGACTGTATAGAATCAGATATAGATGCAAGCTGTGATGACTTGGCTCTTAAAATAAAGTCTGGAGGATTTAAAAACTCTTCTTTGGTTCGCTACCACCAACCTAAAATTTTACTTCTAGGATTTTCTTTCTAAAACAACCCATCAGCTAGGTTCTAATCTTCACCAAATTAAACTAAGAGGAATGCTGAGGTAAATCTTCTTGTAGAAATGGGGAACACTAAAGATAATGGAACTGGAATCACACAGCTGATGTAAAGAGCACAACAGAGGCTTTTCTTTAAAGTTAATAAGTTAAACGTTTATTAACTGAACAGGCACAGAGCTTAGTGGTACTTCAAATGAGGTACGAGAGCGTAATGGTAATTAACAGATGGTTCAACAGCGTGATGGTTACAGCTAAATTGCGTCTTAATTTTAGATGTTCAATGTTACACAGACAGTGCTAAACTTGTCTAAGCTAGAACTCACTCCCACTAATGTCTAAACTATTGGTGAGCTATCTATAGAACAACTATTCTAGATAGTTCACTTCAGACCTTTGACACAGATGCTCTATACTCTAAACCAGAGCTTTGACACAGAGGCTCTTTACTCTAATGAGTTCTGACAAGGAGTTGTCAGCAACTCTCCCCTCTCTCTCTGAGAGCATGTCCCAAACACTCCTCTCTCGCCGAGAGCTTGTCAAGAACTGCCCTCTCTCTCTGAGAGCTTGACAAGAACTGGCAAATAAGCCCTTTCTCTCTCCCTCCAGTAGTTCGGCTCCTCCCCTTAACTCAGAGCTCCTCCCAGGCAGCTCTTTCCCTAACTCTTCCCAGGGAAGGCTCCCAAACCACTCCCCCTTCTCCTGGCTGTTCTATCTGCCAAACTGCCAGGCTGGTCTGGGCCCTGCCTTAAATGGGTGAGTTCCTCATACAAGCCAATTGGTCTTCTACCTGAGGCACTGATATGAGGCTAAAAACAGTCCTTCTCTCACTATACACCCCCATATTCCATTATGTATTAAAATTATTACATTCCTAACAACACACAACAGACGAACTCCAACTTTTAGCACAACACCACAAATATGATGTAAACCGAGTAGGATGACTCCTATCGCTGGCGATTTCAACTATCCCAATATTTGCTGGAAAACAAACTCAGCCAAGAGTACAAAGTCCAACAAATTCATCGTTTGTCTTGCAGACAATTTCACGGTCCAGAAGGTAGAAAAGGCAACAAGGGGGTCGGCTACTCTTGATCTCATCCTAACAAATGCAGAGGACCTGATCAATGCAGTTGAAGTGGCCAGATCCTTAGTGGCAAGTGAACATGTGGTCCTGCAATTTGAGGTACAAAGGAAGGCCGAAACAATGACAAGTCAAACTTGCATTTTGGACTTTAGGAGAGCTGACTTCCAAAAAATGAAGGAAATACTGAGCAGCATTCCATGGACACAGATACTAAAAGACTAGGGAGTTACGGATGGATGGGAGTTTTACAAGAGTGAAATACTCAAGGCGCAATTGCTAACACTGCCAACAAAGAAAAAAATAGGACAAGTGCAAAGAAGCCATAATAGATGTCCAAAGAATGGGGGACACATGGCTCAAGAGAAGTATGTGTGAAAAAGATCCTTGTGGACAACAAGTTAAACATGAGTCAACAATTTTATTTATTTATGTATTTATTTAAAACTTTTGTACCCCGATCTTCTCACATCCACAGAGGGACTCAGACCGGCTCACAGCAAAGATTCAATGCTACATAAAAATTTAAAACATTTAACAGCAATACAAGATTAAAATATAACAGAATAAAATACCAATCGCCAATCGCCGACTAAAAACAGATCAACTCAAACTTTGAATGTGTTCATTCGCTTTGGTCAATAACCCATGTCATCCTTCTGAGATCAACAATGTGATGCGGCGGCAAAAAAAGCCAATGGGATTTTGGCCTGCATGAATAGGAGTATAGGTCCAGGGAAGTCATGCTACCCCTCTATTCTGCCCTGGTTAGACCACACCTGGAATATTGTGTCCAATTCTGGGCACCACAAATGAAGAGAGATATTGACAAGCTGGAATATGTCCAGAGGAGGGCGACTAAAATGATCAAGGGTCTGGAGAACAAGCCCTATGAGGAGTGTCTTAAAGAGCTGGGCATGTTTAGCCTGAAGAAGATAAAGCTGAGAGGAGACATGATAGCTGTGTCTAAATATGTGAGGGGAGGTCATAGGGAGGAGGGAGCAAGGTCGTTTTCTGCTGCCCTGGAGACTAGGACATGGAACAATGGCTTCAAACTACAAGAAAGGAGATTCCACCTGAACATTAGGAATAACTCCCTGACTGTGAGAGCCATTCAGCAATGGAACTCTCTGCCCTGGAGTGTGGTGGAGGCTCCTTCTTTGGGAGCTTTTAAACAGAGGCTGGATGGCCATCTGTCAGGGGTGCTTTGAATGCAAATTTCCTGCTTTTTGGCAGGGGTTGGACTGGATGGCCCATGAGGTCTCTTCCAACTCTATGATTCTATGATTTCTATAGAAATCCTTGAACAAAACTCCATAGGAAAGATGGATAATGTGAGATTTGTTTTAAAATATTTCAAAAGAAATGGGTTGAAAAGCAAATGCTTGAGATGGAACTAGTCCATATACTAACAGAAGCTGACCATAGAATCACCCTGGAGGACTAGAGGGAACAATTCTGCAGGCATTACCATATCCTTCTGTGTGATCCTATGGTTCAGCCAAAAGCCAATGACATTGTTCCTTTCAGCTAAGTAAATACACGTCACCCTCCAACGAAGATTGGAGGGTGGAGCAATTTGTCTCCTCCCCTTGGAGAAGAGATTGGTTAGTTCCATGGAACCATCCAGAAAGGGGGGTGGGGCTGGCCTTGCTGTAAGCCAGCCCCTTCTCCCTCATTCTGCTTGAGAGCATCGCCCACCACTCCCACCCATTGACAGTATAATTATTGGTCGTCCATCGGGACTGGGTAAGAATTTTTCCCCTGTTATGTTCTGGGAGGTTTTTTTGCCTACCCTATACTGTTATTTAGGGGCTAGCTGGGATGGTCGGTTTATAAATAGTCTTCGCGTAAATAGTAATACAACGGTTGATATATACCTAAGGCACCCCTTAAGGGTGTGGGCCATTATGTAAATACTCACCCAGAGGTTAATTTTAGGGGGTGAGGTGACTTAGAATGGCGCAGAAATTGGGGGAGTCTGGTCTCAATGATTGAGAGAGATTTCTCTGGACATGTTCCCCGAGTTTAAATCTCCAGGGGACCCAGGTATTACGCCTGAATAGATGAGGGGTAGACTATGCAAGACACTAACTCGGCTTTGACACACCAAGTTGAACTGACACTTAAAGTTAGTTGAGTTAAAGTTAAATAGGTAACAATCAATAAAGTTGCCTGAATTTTAAATCCATATGATGGTGTCAGGTAAATAAAATGAACCTTATTAGCAACAAAAACTAACTTTATAACATTTTTCAAAGCACAAATCTTAGTTCATGCAAAATGGGAAGCACAGAAAAGGCCATCCTTATAACAAGCTGTGTTGCCCTCTCCCCTATGATTTTTGTAATGCCAACTACCAGTCCCTCTCCCCCATCCCTTAGGGATGATGAAAAAAATCCACAAATCTTTATCCGTCTCATCACCAGGTTGAAGAGAAAACTGCTACCTTTTGAACTATGTCATTTCAGAAATTTTTGGCCTGGTGTGTCATCCCTTTATCAATCATGCTGTGTAAATCATCCTGTCGGCAGACTTTCTGAACCTCCTGACTTCCATGGGGGAGAGAGCAGCTTTGTTATCTTAGCTTCCCCCTATTGCTCAGTGCAGGCTGCTTGCAGAGTGAGAATGCCCAGCTTCATTACTAAGGGGATGTTTCTGTCTCTTTCCTACAGAGTGCTGTTTTGTTCCCACAATAGATCATCTGATCAGACACCATTGCAATATGCTGCCAAGCTCCCCCACCAGCCAACCCAGCCCTTACTTACCATAATACCATTAGGGAGTAGGACTGACATCTTGTGTTCTTTACAAAACATGTCCTTCAGCGAGGAACAAGAGGGGAAATCCTTAGACATATGAGGAAAAGGCAAGCCCTGGTAGTAGAGCTCTGTGAAGAGCCATGGACAAACCTTTTGAAAACTATAAGCTGAAGTAACAGACACCTTTTTTGCTTTCTGTGATGGTTACCATAAACACTTCTGTATTCATATTTTCATTCTGAAGCACTCATGGAAGGGAGGGAGTAATGATAATTTCATAAAATAATTGTACCTCTCTACCCCACCCTTTCTCGGATCCCTCTGTAGCACAGCATTTGTTGCTGCTGTTAGGATGGAGCCTTAGGACCCTTCCACACAACCATATAACCCAGAATATCAAGGCAAATAGCCCACAATATCTGCTTTGAACTGAATTATCTGAGCCCACACTTCCCTATAATCAAGTTAATGTGGATTTTATACAACTGTGTGGAAGGGGCCTTAGGTCCTGGGGAGGGGGAGGTCACCGATGACCCGAAGGCTCGGTGTTGCGATTTCATGCATCATTTTGTGGATAAAGTCTCTTGGATATGCCTCAAGTTAGATTCCAGCTTAAATACAGTACCAGGGGAGGTGACTGTGGCATCTGTCTGTCCAATTTTGTGGGAATCCTTTCAGCTTGTTCATCCTGAAGACGTGGAGGGGGTCTTTGGGGCGGTGAGAGCGACCACATCGGCTCCGGACCCTTGCCCTCCTGGTTAATTAAATCAGCCAGAGATGGGTTGATTGATTGGTTTGTGTTGATAATTAATGCTTCCTTGGAGCAAGGGACATTTCCATCGGGGTTGAAACAGGCAGTGGTTAAACCACTCCTGAAAAAGGCCTCCCTTGACTCCACGGTTCTGAACAATTACAGGCCGGTCTCCAACCTCCCTTTCTTGAGCAAGGTGCTGGAGCAGGTGGTCGCTTCTCTGCTGGAGCAGGTGGTCGCCTCTCAGCTCCAGGGTTTCCTATAGGACATCGATTACCTGGATCAGTCACAGTCTGGCTTTAGGCCTGGTCATGGTATCGAGACGGCTTTGGTCGCCTTGGTGGATGATCTCCGTAGAGAGTTGGACAGGGGGAGTGTGACCCTGCTAGTTTTCTTGGACATCTCAATGGCTTTAGATACCATCGATCATGGTATCCTTCTTGTATGGCTTTCCGGGATGGGTCTAGGGGGCATAGTTTTGTCATGGCTCCAGTCCTTCTTGGTGGGTCATTCCCAGATGGTGAAGCTGGGGGACACCTGCTCAGACTCCTGGCCTTTGACCTGTGGGGTCCTGCAAGGTTCCATTCTGTCCCCTATGCTTTTAAACATCTACATGACACCGCTGGGAGAGGTCATCTGGGGTTTTGAAGTGGGGTGCCATCTCTATGTAGATGACACCCAACTCTACTACTCCTTTTCACCTAATTCCAAGGAAGCCCCTCGGGTACTGGATGAGTGCCATGCCATTGTGACTGACTGGATGAATAAGCTGAAGATAAATCCTGACAAGACAGAGGTCCTCTTGGTCGATCGTAAGCCGGATCGGGATATAGGGTGGCAACCAGTGCTTGATGAGGTTGCACTCCCCCTGAAGTCACGGTCCACAACTTGGGTGTCCTCCTAGACTCGTCGCTAATGTTTGAAGCACAGGCATCTGCGGTGGCTTGGAGGGCCTTCGCACAATTAAAATTGGTGCGCCAGCTACGACCATATCTTGTGAAGTCGGATCTGGCCACGATGGTCCACGCCTTAGTCACCTCCAGATTGGATTATTGTAATGCACTCTACATGAGACTGCCCTTGAAGATGGCCCAGAAGTTTAAATTGGTCCAATGGGCGGCAGCCAGATTGCTAATCGGAGCGACTTACAGGGAGTGGTCAACCCCCCTGTTTAAAGAGCTCCATTGGCTGCCGTTCATCTTCCGGTCCCAATTCAAGGTGCAGGTTCTTACCTACAAAGCCCTGAATGGTTTGGGACCCGCCTACCTATGTGACTGCATCTCTGTTTATGAACCCTGGTGATCTCTCCAATCATCTAGAGAGACCCTACTCTCGCTCCCACCGGCCTCGCAGGCAGGTTGATGGGGACAAGGGAGAAGGCCTTCTCTGTAGTGGCGCACCGACTCTGGAAGACGCTCCCCAAGGATATCAGACAAGCCCCCACTTTGGCAGTCTTTAGGAGGAGCCTGAAGACGTGGCTGTTCCAATGTGCCTTCCCTGAATAAAGTAAATGACACCCTGCTGTGTTCAATCTCTGCAAATGCCCTCAGAAGCACTTTCATTATCTGTTGGGTGTCTGCCCCATATTGTCCTTCCTGCTATATGCAAACTACCTCTGTCTGCACCCAGTGTTTATTTATTTTAAAATTTTAACATTCACATTTGGCCCGCCCGGAATGGTTTTAAATTGTCTGTTACTGCTTGTGTTTGAGTTTTATTGATTGTATTGTTTTTATAATTGCTATTGTTATTATGTGTTATTGGGCTTGGCCTCATTTAAGCTGTCCCAGGTCCCCTTGGGGAGATGGGTGCGGGGTATAAATAAAGTTAATAAATAATAAATAAAATAAATAAATGTATGTGCATCATCCCAGAAAATCAGCGGTCTTGTCATAAATACATGAATGTTCTGTCATCACATGGCTCATCTGATCTGCCATGATAATCACAATGTGAAGGGAGAAAGTTCTCCGAACTGGTTGTGAAGTATGGCCCCAGTTAAATAGAGGAACATGACTACTACTTGGGTGTCTTGGTGAGACAATAAAGGCGTTTCCCTAACAGCTGTGTGATTGCTGCTTCTATTTCTAAACCCCATCATTGTTGTTTGTTTTTTGTTGTTTTGCTGTTGTGTGTCTTTCAAATTTTGGTGACCCAAGGCAAAAACTGTCATGGGAATTTCTGGGGCTGTGGTATATGACTTGTCCAAGGTCTGATTAAGCAGGCATTTAAACCCTGTTTTCAGAGTTGTAATCCAAGGCTCATACCTTTGCACCACTTTACCTGCTGATTATCTAATATCTAAACACTCCAACTTGACTTACTAAAAATAAACCAGAGGTGTACCACTCTTCTTTCTAAGTCATCCCCTATCTTGTAATCCTTCTACTTATTTTAACATTTTTAAACCACAGCTAGGAAACCACAGTAGGGCAGTGCACAAATATAATTACAGCAAGAAACTACATAAAAATTGTTATCAAAACCAACAGCAAAAACCAACAAAACTGAATGGATTAAGCTAAATGGAAAGGTCTTTCAAAAAAAGAAGAAAGGTTTAGACCTGCTGCCACAACCATTCTAGTTCGGGCATTTGTCCTGTCTCTAGGTTAAAAATATTTCATAGCTGGAACCCATGATTTCTGATGGCAAACTGCTAGTTAAACTACAACAAAACCACTGGGTTAATTACTAAATGCCATGGTAAATCAATACTTACACGAATCCCATTGATTCATGGGATGAACTTTAGTTGAGCAAGCAAGGGGATTTATACTATAATGTATCAAAAGAACATGAAGAAAAACCTTTATGGTCAGTCGTGGAGAAACTGATAAAATTTCTCCTCCCTTGGCCTAATGGGCTTCCTCAGACACTTAAATAGCTAGACAGAAAATTAAACAGATCCCCATACTGAATTCCCCAGTACAGATTTGCAATTTAATACAAAGAAATCTTTAAGAAATGTTTTAATTCCTGAAAGGCAAAGCTCATTTTTAACATATATTGGGACAAAATTCTTAACATATGTTGAAAATGTAGCAAAACTGTCATAAGATCTTTCTCACAAACATCTTCCCTATTTATGGTGAACAATACATGCTCTGTGCTGGTATTATTCAGTTTACATATAGTAGGCCCTCTAATTTTGCAGAGATTATGGCACATAATTCCCATGAAAATAGAGAAACCATGAATTTTAAAAGTGCTATTTTTTACCTGAAAGCCACCTCTCTAGGAATCTCTAGCTCTACCTCTATTCTGTTGGTGACTCCAAGGAAAGCATTCCTTCTAGGAATCTCTAGGTTCTCCAGCATCTATGGTCATCTTCTGGGAGGCAAGAGAAGGATCTCATTTTGGCCAGTAGCTGCAAACACCTAAGCATGTCTGAAAACTGATATACAGTGTAAATTCAAATTGGGTGGTATCAAAGTTAATATTCAACCATATTTGTCAACCAGGGCAATAGTATTTGATGGAATCTGCTGACCTATAATAGTAATTAATGTTTATCAGCATGTATTAGACATATACTCATGAATATTTTACATCACCTTTCAGGAGCTATGTAATAGGAGACAATATTGGGTATACTTAATAACTGATTTGCAGCAGATGTCCAAATTTAATGTTATCATTCAGACATTAATAACAGTTTGGCACGAACTGAATGCTGACATGAAGCAATTAGCATTTTACAGTTATCTATTTGACCACTTACTAGTGGTAAAATATGCATTCATTTCATTCATTTATTCATCCAAACTTAACTTAACAAATGTTGATGTGAGTTTTACCATTTCAGCATCTGATTGCCAATATTTAAAGGGCAATTTTTGGTCAGAATCACAACAACAAAAATCAAGTTTTGAAATTTAGAATAAGTTCCTTACAGCCTCACATGACATTTGTGAGTGGCAATAGACTGATTTGAACTCCCTGTTATGTTAAAAGTTATCATTTTTATTTTCCAAAATATGCAAAACAGCTCTTTGTGAGAACAACATTTATTTATTTATTTATTTATTTACATCATTTATATTCTGCCCTTCTCACCCCGCAGGGGATTCAGGACGGATCACAATGCACATATACAGGCAAACATGTAATACCATAGACATACACCATATATAGACAGACAACGAGCTACACAATTGGTTGAGAGCTCACCCCGACCCGGGCAGGCCTTGAACTTGTGACCTTCTGGTCAGTAGAGATCTTATGCAGCTGACTCCCAGCCAGCTTCACTACATTCCCGGAACATTGCTTTTGAAGTCGATACAACTCCTAAGTTCTATGTCCTTGCTTCAAATGTTCAAGTTTCTTGATTGTGTGTCTTGTTTATGTTTTCTTGGTTAAGTTTTCAAATTTCTGGATTATGATTTCTGTTCATGACTTCATGGTCTTGATTATGCTCTGTTTTGTTCTCAAATTCTGGATATAAATGTGATCAAGTGTATGGATTTAGGGAGCTCCATTGGCTGCCGTTCATCTTCTGGTCCAAATTCAAGGTGCAGGTTCTTACCTATAAAGCCCTGAACAGTTTGGGACCCGCCTACCTGCGTGACTACATTTCTGTCTATGAACCCAGGCAATCTCTCCGATCATCTGGAGAGGCCCTACTCTCGCTCCCTCCCCCTTCACAGGCATGATTGGTGGGGGTGAGGGAGAGGGCCTTCTCTGTGGTGGCCCCCCAACTCTGGAACCCGCTCCTCAAGGATATCATACAAGCCCCCACATTGGCAGTTTTTAGGAGGAGTCTGAAAACATGGCTGTTCCAATGTGCCTTCCCTGAATAAAGTAAATAACGCCGTGCTCTGATCAATTCTTTGCAAAATGTCCTCAGAAACACTTTAACTACCTGTTGGGTTGTCTGCCCCACATTATCCTTTAAAACTTTCCTGCTACATACATTCTACCTCTGTTCGCATCCAGTGTTTATTTATTTTAAAATTTTAATGGTTTAAATTGTCTGTTATTGATTATGTGTAAGTTATATTGATTGTATTGTTTTATTAATTGCTGCTGTGTTGTTTTATTATGTGTCATTGGGCTTGGCCTCATGTAAGCCGCCCCGAGTCCCCATGGGGAGATGGTGGCAGGATATAAATAATAATAATAATTATTATTATTATTTTGCCTTGTTTCCCTGTATTGCCTCAAAGGACGGTTCCAAGTTTTTGCATTCATGTGTTTTTATTCATGAAACCGAACGTCACCTATACTCAGCAATGTTGGAGTTTCTGGATTTTTGTATTGGATTTTGGATTGTACTTTTTTATTGTGCTTTTTCTTATCTTTTTTGTTTTCCTTAATAAACATTATTTAGTACATTCTCTCATTTCTGCATAGTATCTGGGTAAAAAGGTGTCGCACGGCTGGGACGCAACATTAACTGCCATGAGTTTTCTGTTATTTTATAGACCCAGATGGATAAAACATGCAGGGCATATATATGTGGATCTTTCAAAATGTGTCCCCTCCTTAAATGGAATTGTCTTTTACATTTTAGGAATGAATTTATTCTATCCAAGGAGGCTTTCCATGTAATTCTGATCTCAGTGCTCTGTGAAAACATCTATAAACAAGGAAAAGTCTTACCTTCAGAATGGTACTTCCATGCTGTAATGCTGTTCAGAAATCCTTGCAGGAAAGCATGATATTGTAAAGAAAAGTTCTAATTTGATGGATATTCTGTTTGGGGAAATAATTGGGATACTTTTTTTAGTTGAGAAACTGCTATTAAGTCTGCAAATTACATAATCGGGATAAATTTTATTGTTGAGAAACTGCTACTAAGTCTGCAAATTCTGTACAAACATGAACACTTAACATTGAATTACATTCAGTGATAAGTAGGGTTCCCATATGTCCCTTATTCTAAGGGACGTCCCTTATTTTGGCCGTAAAATTTGTGTCCCTTATTTTCAGGCTCTGTCCCTTATTTTTGACTAGCAGGACAGGACTGGGCGGGGTTGACCAGAGGAAGGTGCGCACTGTGGTTTCCACAGCAATGCCTGCCCGGGGATTCCAACTCGCAGGGCAGCCTGCATCTCCGTTGGAAGGAAGAGGTTGCTTGAGAGTTACTCTTAAAATAGGCCTAGCTGTGCATCCTGATACAATACTATACCATTAACTATTGACATAATAATCATGAAGATGTACTGTCTTATAAAATTTATTTTATTTTAATGTTTAGACAGTGCACGTTTAAAGTCAGCAAAGATCAAGTACTAAATAGAGATGGAGAAAATAAGGTAGTTCTAATCATGTTTTTTCTGCATGACAAAGCATGCAGAAACATACCATGTACTGTTAAGAGGGTGTAAGTCAATTTCTTTTGTGAGTTTCAATCATTATCTTATTCTGTTAATAAAACTATTTCTACCTAATGTTTGAGTTTCAAGTTTTTAATGAAGTGTCCCTTATTTTTGTGAAAAATCCCATAAATGTCCCTTATTTCTTATATCAAAAAATGGCAACCCTAGTGATAAGTGTTCATGTTTGTACAGAAGTTTATCCACTTTCCTCCTTTAGCTGTTGTCAAACTTTGTATCACTTGTTTTCTCCTTCCAGATTACCTGCATACACAGAGTGTGGTTTCTAAGACCCATCCAGCATTTTTGGGATCATTTACCTCAGACTGGCACAAAGTGCCTTCTTTCTCCTATGCATGGTCTACTGAGTTTCCTGAGTTCATCTATAAACACACTAATTCCTCTCCCTTAAGACCACCTACACTGTATGCAACATACTGCGTTGACAACAGCTCTTCCAATTTTATGAGCAAGCCTAACAGATGCAGCTGTGCACTTTGCACATAATGTGTTTTGTCTCCTGGAGTATATAAAACAATGTTTCTAAAAGTGAAACCCTGTAGCTTTTGTACAATGGACATTAGAAGATAATGCCCACCGATGAAAGCAGCTGGAAAGCCATGTGAACAAAGCAAATAAAATCTTTTTCTGTCTAGTCATTTGATTTTTCATTTCTATATGATTTTCAGATTTTATTATGAAAATGCTCCTTATTTTATTTATTGTTGTCGGTGACTATAGTGTGCTTTATTGATTAACCGGTGGATTATTTAATGTATTACTAAACAAAACAATGTACAAAAACACATGATTGATCTGTTAACAAGGATTAATTTTTTATGTCAACATACTTCTGCTCCTGCCACGCCCATCAAAATAAAACAGACCTCTTTTTTTGGTGCTGCTCCAGAAGGTGCCTCTCAATTTGGGCTGGCAGTGCTACCCACCATTAGTCCCCATGGGCAGTCAGAGGCTATGGAGAATCTGGAGCTGGATCTGCCCCAGAGGAAATAGAGGAGGTTGATCACAGGGTGGTAGAGGCGTGTGTAGAGGCAAAGTCAGCAGCGGAAAAGACCTGAAGCATCTGTCAACAACTAAGTTGCATGTGCATTTTAAAAGGCACCACCTCCTCCAAGTTGGTCTGGTGGTGGAAGAACAGCAGGAAGACTCCTTGCAAGCCTCCTGCTACAAAAAGGGAGAAGAGGCAAGACACCCCAGAGCAGTGGGGCAACACCCAAGGGCAAGGGCAGAGTGAGTGACAAGCTGCCCATGGTGAGGGTTATCATCCAGTGCCTGGGAGAGATGCTGGCTCTTGACAAACAACTCTTCCTGATGGTGGAACAGGAAGGGTTTCATCCCTCGATGGTGCTGGTGGGTCCCCACTACCAGTTCCCCTTGCACACCACCTTCTCCAGGATAGTGGTGGCTGTATCAGGGCTGCAGGGAATGCATGGAGCATTTGCTGGATGGCGTCAGCTGAACATCCATCCACTTCACCACAGACATTTGGTCCAGCTGTGGTGGAGGCCACACATAACTCTCCTTGAGGAACAATGGAAATGGCGGGAACGCTTCCCCAGGCGTCATGTAAATAAATAATATCTATAAGGGTAAATTCCCAAAAGGAAAAGTAAAGTTCGTTGCAAAGGTAATACGACATAAACATGTCCACAGGCAAACTATGGAAGGCACGGCTGGTTGGACAAGATATCCCGGTATTTGGAGAGTCCCCGGGTGTAAATCCAATGCAATCGCGTTATGTATCCAATCGCGGGTTATCGAGAAGAGGACGCATTGGGTGGCGGCTGGCTGATGGTGGATTTTCCAGGCCTGCCCATTTCTCCTCAACTGAGGCTTCCTCAGAGCGTAAATAAATAGCTAAGTAGCTGGCATTTCAGTTGCCAAATAGCTGGCATCTCAAAGGTCTAAAGAATACATATCCATACGTAAATATATTATATCCTGTACAACTATAGCCAAAATCATGGGCATACAATTATCAAAGAAAGTTACATACCTTGTCTTAAATCACAAAACATATACAGCAAATGCTTCATCTTGAGATATACGTGATCGAAAGGTAAGTCAATTTGGGGGGAGGGAAACAATTTATAGGGAATCATATAGGCGCAACAACTAAAGAACTCAGGTGTTTCTAAGCTAATAATGCAGACAAAGGCAAAGGATCATTTAACCCTTTCGGGCATTCAGTACCTAATAAGGAAATCCATCAGGCTTTGGCTTTTAATAGGGACGTATTTATGGTCTCAGTAAGTTTTTAACCAAGAACAACATTTTAGATAGAACCATCATTTTTATCACTGCTACCCTCCCCATCCAGGTTAGTTGAATTTGTCATATTTCAAGATCTCTTTTAACCTATTTCCAAGTTTTGTCATAATTATGTTGGTATAAATTAGAATTTTGTTGGCTAACCATAATCTGAGATATTTTACTTTTGTCACTACCCTGCAAGTGGTTAATTTCTCCAAGTTATCAATACTGTTCTTGGTCATATTTTTAGTTAGGAACACAGATTTTTCCTTATTGATTTTAAGACCAGACACATTACCATATCCATTTAATTAATTGATTGATTGATTAAATAATTAATTAATAATCTCCATTAGGGTGTGTACTTCTTATTGGGGCCCTTAAAAAGCATATTAGATCATCTGCATAAATCTTCCCTTTGAATTCATACCCTTTTAAAAAAGTCCTTTGATGTATCTTCTCTTATCTAATGTTCAGCATTTCTGATATCCATATAAAGGGACATCCTTGTCTTGTCCCTTTTTGAATCATTATAAAATTTGACAATTGACAATTTATTTTCAGTTTGGCCCTTTGTCTTGAATAGATGGCTCCAACAGCCTTCCTGGAGTGCTGACCCACCCCCTAATGGGCCAATAATTTAAGTCATACAGTCACAACAAACATTATCAAATGCTTTCTCTGCATCTAAAAACAGTAACGCAAGCTTGCTAAGGGAGAGTGCACATTTTTCTTTAAAATATATTTATGTTATGTATAGAGAGGGCTGCCACTGGTAACCGGAATTTTGAGTTATCGTCTGAAGCCCACATCACAACAAGAGTTAAAACAAAGAATACTAGAGCCATTCAGCCCTGTAACTGTTATGTTTGTCATTGTCACCATTTGCATGCTGTACATACCTATTAAATCCTTGTCTTCTGTGCCAAATTCCATCATTATTTGAGGAACAGGATCCTTCCCTTTGTTAAAGTATGAACATTGGTGTGTGCATTTTAAACTGTAAAAACTACTTTGAATGCATTCCCTCAATGGTGAAAGCATATTTAAGTAATGCTTTGGCATGCACATTTTTCTAGGAATGCTTTTAATATGCACCTATTCTTTTCAGATGAACCTTCTTTCTCCTCTCAAAAGAACAAGTGGATTGCAGGGACCAAGCCAAACACTTTGAACAAATGAAATCTTATTCATTACAAGTTGCCACTTCCTCACTCATCCTGACTATCTGATCAAGAGGGGAAGGGGAAAAAGGCAGAGAACAGCAAGAAAAATCCGTTACCACTGTCTGCTTGTGTCTATGCTATTTTATCTTGACAGTGGTAAAATTGAAAGGTGAAGATGTAAATGGTTTTAGGGGGGGGGGGGAAGCATATAACAAACCTTGATCTGACACTGATCCTGAAAATTGTCCAAGAACTGTACAAATATAATTGAGAATGAAAGAATATTGAATTTTTTTCTTTCGGTTTACAAAACATTCTGTCCCATCAACTTCTGTCTATAATACAGAAGTTGCAGCTATGAAATAGAATTACACCGAGCCTTCTGTATTTCCTGGGGTTTGCTTTTAGAACCCCCACCTCACTCCATAATTTTGCCCTGTGAATACTAAAACCCATTCAGGCTTAAGTTCCATTATATACAATGTCATAGTAAAATTATGTATCTTATAGATGACAAAATCAGTCTTTGCTTTTTAGATTTTCTTGGGGGGGATTTAAAGCCATAGATAGTTGAATCAAAGAATGCAGAATCTGTGGATAGTGAGGGCCAACCATCTTCTATTTTATAGCCATAAGTTATAACCACTCTGGATTCTCCTAGTAATGTAATGGTGGACAAAATATGACCCATAGGCCATGTGGCCCCTGGACCAATTATGTTGTGAATTTCAGGTATTCTTTTAACCTAAACCATGCATTCTCCTACAAATTTCCCAAAATTCCATAGTATTTAATAATACCTACATTTTCCTCTGCACACCCTCTCAAAATAGATACAAGAAATAATGGGAGGTCACCACCTGTTGCCATTTTAAGAGGAAAAATGGAGATATTTGGACTTGCGGTGAAGTGGACACGCGGAGTGAAAAATCAGTGTCTAGCTTCCATGGAGGGACACAAGGCTGTGTAAACAAAGTAAACGGCAAATCTTAGCATTTATTATTTTAGGAAACCTTTTTTAAAGCTTTGATAGAAGCTAAGCTCTGGAGTAAGTTATAAGATTCTCTAATGCTGATTACTATGCAAGAGATCCTGCTGGGAGCCATCATGGGGACAGGATCCCACGTCATACCTGCTGTTGTGTAATAAAGGGAGAGAAATACTGAGTGGCTTCTTTGCACTATTACATCTCATGCACAATATCGCTATCACAATCCTGGACTCAGTGCAGCCATTCCACATTAGATAAAAATGTCTAACCATTTCCATATGTGAATGTATACATGCATAAAGAACCAGTATGATTCTACATTACAACAGGACTAACAATACATTGTTGCTGGAAAATCCATCTCTCCCTCTGCTAACTTAAGCAAAAATTGCAGCCAGGTCCAATGGGAACAGGCATGCCTGAGGGTGGTGGCAGATAGTATCATCACCCTTGTTAATTAAATAGTGTCCCTATTTCAACCTAGTAAGCCCTCCCTTATACCTCTGTTCCTACATTCCTGTTTGGTGACTCTCAAGTGGATAAGGATAATGAGATTTTTAGTCAATATCCACATAGTGTTGTTATTGTTATTCTAATGAAAATCGTGCTTCGTAAGGGTATTTCTCTGAATTTAATATCATGTAACCGGCAAGTGTCTTATAACAAAAATGGAGGGTTAAAAAAATACAAGTGCCAGGAGCACTAGCGGAATAGCCAATAGTGAGGAATGTTGGGAACATTTGAAGCACACCCACTGACATTTCATAGATGAAAACCAGGACCTGTGTGGCCACACCAAGCAACATATGAGTATAGTCAAATTGGCAAACATAATTAGTGAGAAAAAAACAAACAACCTGGGAAAGGCAGCAGCAATTTGCCTTTTAAGTGCTGGCTTCAGCTTATAAAATGCTAAATGGTTTCACCCCAACTTATCTGTCTGAATGTATCTCCCTCTATGAACCATCTCATAGTTTAAGATCATCCAAGAAGGCCTGCTCTCAGTCCCACCTTCCTTGCAGGTGTGACTGGTGGTAACAAGAGACAGGGCCTTCTCAGTGGTGGCCGCTTGGCTATGGAACTCCCTACCCAGCTAAATTATATCAACACCCTCCCTCCTGGTCTTCAGAAAAAAGTAAAACCCTGGCCATGGGACCAAGCCTTTGGGCAGTAAGCAATACAAGCAATTATCAGGATTATGTGCAATAGATATTGATATTTGGAACAGCCCTGGACTAGGATTGTTGGACTGTGTGATTTTAACGTTTATATTAATATGTTTTAACTCCGCATTTTAATGTTTAAATGTCATTGCATTTTTATGATTTAATTGATACCTGTATATTTATTTATGTTAGGTTTTTATTTATGTGATGCATTGAATTTTGCTGTATATATGTGGTAAAGAGCTTTGAGTTGTCTCCCCACCCCACCCCTCAGGATGAGAAAAGCAGTATACAAATGAAGAAAGTAAATAGTAAGTAAATAAATTTGCCTTTGTTGAAGCCTACTCAGAAGGGCAAGATACTTCCTCCTTCAGTGCTCTCCATCAACTGAGGTACATTTTTGGACTTCATTTGCAGCAATTAAAGTAAATCAAAGATCAAAAGGAAAGTGGGAAGAGGAGAGAGAAATTGGAAGATTTTAAAAGCATCTGAAAAGGTGAGACAAACATAGGGACTGGTCATGGAAGTTAGGTCAGTTAGAGAATGAGTTGAAGAACATGTCTCCTACTCATTTATCTTACAACAGATTCCACAGGTCAATTTGAAAAGACCAAATGAATAAATAGAACTTTGTTAAGTTAACACTTACATAACTTCCATTGATGTAGGTAATCTACTATGATTAGGAATATCAGATTGAATTAGGTCAGTGGTAGGCTACTGCACACATCCAAGTGTTTTGGGTCTATAAATACTTCTAGCCACTCTTCTTTTTTTTGGCCAAAACCTCTCACTTTTTGTGATGAGTGAACCCATGAGAAAGGACACTTTCATCATTTCCTGCCATTGTAAAAAGTGTGTGTGTATTTAGCCAGAAATGTGGTGAGAACAGTCTATGAAAAGGAGTTTCAAAGCTTTCATGTCACCTCTTAACCTTCTCTTCTCCAAGCTAAACATACTCAGTTTCCTAAGCCATGCCTCATAGGACATGGCTTCCAGATGTTGAATCATTTTGTCACCCTCCTCTGGACAATTAAATTTTCCAGCTTGAACTGGACACAGTATTCCAGGTGGGACTTGACCAAAGTAGAACAGAGTGGTACTATTACTTCCCTCACACTGTAATCTGTTTGTTGCATCCTAGAATCATATTGGCTTCCTTAGAGATTCCACTTAAATATTAGGAAGAACTTCCTGATGGTAGGATCTATTTGAGAGTGGAATGTGCTGCCTCATAGTGTGGTGGACACTTCTTCTTTGGTGATTTTAAACAGATTCTGGATTGCTATCTGTCTGGAGTTTTGTCACATTTCTAGCCCAACAGTTCCACCTTGTCTCCTGCCTATGTCATCTGTTGGGACCCTGCCCAAGCACCAACTGCTACTCTGGGCCAGAGTCATAAGAGAGGGGGCCAGAAGACAGTTCCACCTTGTCTCCTGTACTATGCTAATAATATAATGTAATGTAATATATTGTATATACAAATATATACATATATTTAAATACTATAATACTACTAATAATACTACAATATTATAATTATATATTTTAGATCACATGTAATATTATAATAGTACAATTTAGTCATATATAATACTGATATTGTACTATGCTAATAATATAATATATTGTATGTTTCTTAATTTTTTATATTATATCACACAAAGAAACATACAATCTTCAAAATTCAGCAGTCAAAATACCAGTATTTCCCCCCAATCCTGCCACCACCACATCCCCACCCCCCACCTCACCCCAGAACAGTTTAATATTCCTGCTTTACTTATACAATTGTTCAATCATGAGGATAGTCTCATTTAACTCCATATATATATATATATACACACACACACACATACAGTGTGTGTATATATATATATATATACACATAGTATATACAATATATATATATACATATACATATATATATACACACACACACAGGTATATATATATATATCCCCTTTATTATGGAAATGAGACCCTTCAATTTTGTCTCCCGGGTCTTTCTGATTTGGCCCATCCTATAATAACTTTTCCTTTCACTAATATAATCTTGGAGTAGGTAGTCAGCTAGATATTTATACCAAGTTTTTATTTCCCATTCCTTGTGGTCTTTCCAACCTAGGGCAACTGAGACTTGCATCCATTATGTGTTTTATTATTTCCTCCCATTCTTTAAATCCCCCTTTGCCTTCCATTTTCTGAGTGAAAAATTGAGTCTTGTTCCATTCGATATGTATCCCTAATAGCTCCTCCATTTCCTTCTTAATTATTTTATAGAACTTTTTTTTCACATTCCCACCACATGTGGGTGTATGTTCCGGTTTTTCCACAATCTGACAACATAGTTTTGGGCACATTCTCATAATATACGCCAATTGCACGGGATTTATATATATATATATATATATATATATATATATATATATGTATACATATCTTGTAAGCTGCTCTGAGTCCCCTTCAGGGTGAGAAGGGCAGCAGGTAAATGCTGTAAATAATAATAAAAATAAATAATCTCATTTCAATGAGATTGAGGCAGCATATTTGACTTCCTCCCACCCAACACCCAGACAATCTGATTGAGAAAATCCTATGATACATCTGCCTTACTGTGGCCATACATTGGAAATGGTTTGAAAGCACGCAATGGCTTAAAGGCACAACAACAAGTGAGCAGAACTATGTATTGGACTGAGGACAGTTTCACGTAGGCTGTTATCCCAGAAGAAGCCATGTTTGAAAAATGCTGATTTTCCTGGGGGCCTGTTAACACACACTCCAGAAAGCGCGTGCTATTTGGGGTGGGTGTCCAGACATTCTCCCGGGACTAGCCCAGGAGAACATCTAGAGGCCCTATCCCCTCTCCCGAAGCCCCCAGACCCCTTAAAAAGTAATGAAAACTTACCCGGCCTCTATTACAGGCTTGGAGCAGCTCTCCCAGCATGCAGAAATGACGCACTGTGAGAGCGGGGGTGTGTGTGCAATTTTCCTCCCCTTCCCCGCTCCGGGCTGCTTCAAGCCTGTAATAGAGGCTGGGTAAGTTTTAATTATATTTCAAAGGGATCTTGGGGCTTTGGGGGAAGGCGGGTGGGTATTCCCACAGTTTACCAGGCTTATTTAGCCTGGGAAACTGTGGTAATGATGTCCGGACTGTAGTCCAGATACTGGAAATAGTGAGTTTATCCTGCGCCTTCCAAGTAGGTGCAGAATAAATCCACTATCTAATTAATTCGACAGAAACCTGGGTTTTCCTGATTTGTGGCAAATTAATTTGGGACTGTCCAGAATATTGTCTGGACAGCCCCTCCTTTATTGTGATAGATACCGCAATAAAGGTACTGTCTGGACGGGCCCTGGGAGTCACCTTTCTTTTCTAATTATAAGCTAGATTGGAGTATTCTCAAAACCATAGTCTTCTAGAATCTGGAAGTAAATTAAATCATTGTCATATATCTATATATACAGTATCTACTGTATGTGTGTGTGTGTGTGTGTGTGTGTGTGTGTGTGTGTGTGTGTATATATATATATATATATATATATATATATATATATATGGGGGGTTGCTATTGCTTAACTCCCACATATTGTCAGAAACTCCCAGTAAAAAAGCATACTTATAGAAAAAGATGTACCTAGCATTGTAGGAATTGAGAGATCCCAGAGATCCGGGTTTTTCCCATTAACATTTTGCTCCCTAGAGAAGGATATTTTCAAACCATTTGGGGCTAGTTACACATGCTAACATGAATTTCTGTTTCTCCTTTTAGCCCACGTAACTGATTCCCCATTCCACTTATCAAAGCACTCCCAGTTCTCCAGTCATGCTGTCTATGTAAGGAAAGTGTCACTCGTAAAATATCGCTCTAGCAAACAGCTAATAACACCCCCCATCCTGAAGCAACACTTTAATAGATCCTATTTAGGAAGCAAAAACAAAATGATTCTGGATATAATCCCACTATTCATAGCTCACCCATGAATAGCCAATGAAGGTGATTGTAAAAATGAAACTGTAGGCTGGGATCATCATAAGTAAATAAATACACGGTGCATATGTCTAACACACACGTTTGTCTTCATCCACTTGCTATGCAGCACATTTCTCTTTCAATCCACAGTGGCCTTAAAAACAACAACCATATGTAGCAATAAGAGCAATTCATTGTAAGTGCTAGTGATGGGAATGAGTTGTGAAGGTGATATAATTTCCACTAATTTCAGGAAATAAGCAAATTGGCATGTGGGGGTGTGAATGGGATTCTACAATGTAATTCTTAATTTTAAAACTTCCATCTTGCTGTCAAAGGTAATGCCAACATAAAGGTCTATGTAAGGCATACAGACCCAGGCTGTCTTAGAATTGTTCTATTAACCACATTTGATGAGTAGACAACCTTGAAACCGCTGTTCTGTCTTCAGTTTCTGCAGTCTAAAATGGGACTTGAGTGATGGACTGATCGGGGATGGTTTTTGTGAGGCTAAATCAACAAAAAGGACATATTTGGACTTTTGCTTTCATGACAGAACAAAGGATAGATTAATATAAGAATAAGTGGAGACTCTAGGCATGCGATAATTTCTATCATTTCAGTGTTTTCTGAAATTAATCTCTTAATTATTCTTAGGGACCTTATCAGACAGGCCCATGAATTCACCTGCATCAGGACAAATTCATGGGCTCCCAGCAGAGCACGTGGAGAAGCTGCTACTCCATGCTCCACATTGTCCATCTTACCTTCCTCCTCATCCCTTGGGGGGAACTGTTCCTGCATGGTTTCCCCCATTGAAGTCCCCCATGGCACTGCTTCACTTCCCCTTTCACCATGGAGCCCAGCCAGAAGTCTCTTTACATCATGTGAAGAGCTCTGGTTCCATGCTGAAAACGAGGTGAAGTGGCATACAATGGAAAAATTAGCCTATCTGATGAGCCTGTAGAACACACACACCCTGCAAAAAGTGAAAGCATTTGTTTGCTTATTTTGATCTTGCTTTTATCTTGATATGGGGACTCAAGGCAGCTTCCATAGGTTTTGCAAAGTTCATAAATAATATTTAGAAGTTGCAAAAGAGGAAATACTGACCTCAATTCAGCTGTCATTTTGATAATAACTATTTGACCTAAACCATAATAGCTTTTGCTTTGGCAGTGGTTGCACTAATCATGCTATATGCCAAGCAAAAAATTGTGCTCTTAATATGAAAAAAGGACTCTTAAGGATAATAGCAGTTAAATGTGAACAAGTGGAATGTGAGAGCTGTCTTAATTCAGACTCACTAGTACCATTTGGCTATATTTTGTGTAGTGTACAATAATCCTGACATTGCTAAACAATTATAGCAATATGATTCCACTTTAAGTGGCATAGTAGTTACATCTTGTGGTGCCCTGGGGTTTGTAATCTGGTGAGGAAATTTATTATTATTATTTTATTATTATTATTTCGGTTCCTATACTGCTCCTCCTCATAGGCTCGGGGCAGTTCACAAAATCTAAAAGCATATACATTAAAAAGCAATACATATAAAAACCAAGTTTCTACGAGTTTTAATCAGCCTAGTAGCTGATGAGTGGTAAATTTGGATAGAAGGGACATCAAGGAGGTTTTGTTCCTTTGACCATAGTGATCTCTGGGGAATATACAGTGTGGGGTAAGGTGGGCCTTCAGGTACACCGGCCCTAGACCATACAAGGCCTTAAAGGTTAGAACCAGCACTTTGAATGCAATCCAGTACTCTATTGGGAGCCAGTGCAATTGCTGCAAAATGGTGGTGATATGACATCTCACCGGCACTCCGACGAGCAGTCGAGCTGCAGCATTTTGCACTAGATTAAGTTTTTGGATCACAGACAAAGGAAGGCCAATGTAGGGGGTGTTACAGTAGTCTAATCTCGAGATGACTGTCGCCTGGATCACCGTAGCTAGGTCGCTCCTGGATAGGTAAGGAGTTTTTGGTAAATATCAAGCCTGAGGGGCTGGCATTGCTGGTGTTTAGTGTTGGGGAGACAACACAGAGGTAGAATATATGGAAGATCTCAACTCCAAGTGGGGAAGAAACTTATTTTTCCCTTCAGTGCCAATACTAGTCACATCTTCCTTCTTCTGTTCCAAGACCACTGCCATGACTGGAAGCTTGACATGAAACTGCTCAGAATCTTGATCTCTGTTCGTAAAGATATTTTTATTTTGTCAAATACAAGAACACACAGATAGAAAAACCAGTATTCAATATTATAAATGGCAAAATAATTACATATTAAGATAAGAGGTGCATGAAAAAACTAATTATACACCACTACCATTATTAGTAATTTTATTACCAGAGGTTCCTGAAATATAGCATCTCACCAGGTCATCAGATATTAAAAGTTTTTAAAACAATAATAGCTGTTTGTTCTTTGTTCAACAGTCCATTTAATTGATTTGATTAAATAACAGCTTTTATTCAGTTATTTGAATGATTACTGTTTTGCTAGTTTCCAGTGCTTCACTTACCGTAGCAAGGACAAAAGGAGATTGCAAATGTTTATAAGAACAATGTGTTTGCCATTGTCAATAAACAAAACCTTAATCTAAAAAAAATCATTGCTGAAACAATGCACCCAATGCTGTTTTAATTACTATGTTGTTGTTTTGTGCCTTTGCATTGTTGCCATCTTATGGTGACCCTAAGATGAGATCAGCCAGTGTTCCCATGGCCAAGTGGGGATTCACATTCTGTTGTCCAAAATTGTAGTCCAATGCTCAACACAAGACATCACAGCAGTTATTTTTTATTGCCTCCCCGGTTTTTCCCCTACACTAGAGTAGAATTTGAACAGAATTATGCAAGGTGCTGAATTCCTTTTGGGGGAATAAAGCTCAGCACCTTGGATAGTTCCTTCATAATTTGGAGGATTTACTGCAACAATGAAATCCACCAGCTATTACTGTAAGCATAAGCAAGCACAAATGAAACAATTTACCTTGTGGTAAGAAAACAAACCTACAAGTGCCCATCTGCGAGTACAAATAAAATACTGGCCAAAATTCTGAAATGTCAGGTATAGATGCCTATGCCAACCACTGCCCCTCCCTCCCTTTGCTGCCAATATTCCAACTACTTAAACTGGGCAACACTTCAACTGAAAGATTTCCAAGGTTTTCCAGTTTGGGGCTGTGCGAACTGAAGATTACAGCAGTGTCCTAGTCACAGGACATCTTAAGAGGGGCAGCTATTGCTCTAGAAACAGTGCCAAGTCGTGTTCCAGTGCTAGAATCAGAGCCAGAAATGTGGCCTTCTTACCAATGTTCTCATGATGATCCAGTGTGGTGTAATAGTTTGAGCATTCCTTCACACACCAAACTACAAGTCCCAGGATTACTTAGTTGATAAAGTGTCATAACTATCTAGTGTAGATCCCCTACTGTGATTGATCCCTTTGAGATCACATGCTCAGGCAATTTTCAGCCAACAAACCGGTCACTGCCAATTTGACCATTCAAATTGCCTAAGCGAATCATGGGAGGGAAAATAACTTCAAGTCTGTCCACACAATTTTGAATATTATTGCATTTTTTCCATTCCTAATCAAGACCAGTTCAGGATTAATCTGAATTTGATGTATGCATTCTATATTGCACAAACATTCACTGTATATTGATTTTAGGTCTAAGAGTAAAATCCTGTTCTGAGGTCAATCTACAATGCTCATGGTTTATTAGACCAAGGGTGAATCTTGAATCCATGTACTCCATCTTTGCTAATACAGTCCCTAAGTTAAACCCAATTGCCATCAATTCAACCAAAGTCTTCTCTGATACCTGAACCACACAAGAGCATTGCCTATGCCTAGGACACTTCTAAGGCAAACTTACTTTTGTGTTACAAAGGAAACTGAAGCAAAGGAGAGGTTTTTAGGTTTGAACAAAAAGATTTAAACAACTGTTCAGTGCCAGAGGATTCCCTCTTGGTGTATGATGTATGAATTCATGCCATCTGTTTTTCCTAACCTTTTTGTGTTTGAACCAGCCTGTTTTCCAAAGTAATGAGATCTGCTGCATGAAATGAAGATTGCCTTTGCCCATCTGCCCACTTTTATGTTGCACAGAAACTGAGAGAAAAACTCATAGATGGCAATCGTCAATTTGTTATTAATGTATGTCTTTTAGTGCAGAATGAAATAATTGCAAAAAAGCCATGAGAACTATATCGACTTCTAGTGAACCCACAATAATATTGTCAGGAAGGATGTGAAAAGATGTCAGTTTTACTCTTTCTTTTATGTATATGAGTGGTAAATTTTGATAACTTTTTGAAGACTAACTGAAATTAAATTTCTCCCAGTTTGCATTGTCCATTTTTATTAGGTGAAGTCTTTCCTAGGATGGAGTGAACCATGTTGTCCTAGAAAATGCTTGTTGGATGAGGTGCGTTATGGGGAAATAAAAGCATTACAGATCCATGATTTCTCTGTACAGTGCTACCCCATATTTGTGGAGCTGGTATTGTTTCTTAACTTTTGGAAAAGTATGTGCACTTCAGATATTTTCTAGGTCCTCCAGAATGATGTATTGTATTCTTGGTCCAGAAATTCATCATTCCAATGGTGTTTGCTATTATCCAGAATTTCACATGTCCCCTGTGAATACAGGGGAGAGGGGGTCATATTCAGTTGTATTACATACTGTATGCACATGTGGCATATGAAACTACATTACATTTGTCCAGATTCAGCGCTGACACTTGATGCTCAGGTGTCAGCGGTGGCTGGGAGAGCCTTCGCACAGTTAAAACCCGTGTGCCAACTGTGACCATACCTCGTGAAGTCTGACTTGACCATGGTGGTCCATGCCTTGGTTACCTCTAGATTGGATTACTGCCATGCACTCTTCATGGGGCTTCCCTTGAAGATGGCCCGGAAACTCCAACTTGTCCAATGCTTGGCTGCCAGATTAATAACCGGGGCAGGTTACAGGAAGCAGTCAACCCCCCTGTTCAAAGAGCTCCACTGACTGCCATTCATTTTCCACGCCCAATTCAAGGTGCAGGTGATTACTTACAAAGCCCTAAACAGTTTGGGACCCGCCTACCTTTGTGACCGACTCTCCTCCCATGAACCAGCCCGAGCCCTTCACTCCTCAGAGGAGGCCCTCCTCTCACCTCTGCCAGTCTCACAAACTCGGCTTGTGAGTACTAGAGAGAAAGACTTTTCCTCTGTGGCCCCCCGCCTTTGGAATTCCCTCCCGGGAGAGATCAGGAATGCTCCCTCATTGGAACCTTTCAGAAAACAACTGAAAACCTGGTTCTTCCACCTGGCCTTCGCAGATTAAGCTCCCAAATGCCCCCGTTTCTGCGAGACCTTTTTTCCCCTATGTGACCCTTTGTACTCGACACTACTCCAGCTATCTCCCCCGAGTTTTTAAATATTCTATATTTCCATGTGGCCCACCCTGTCGGTTTTGTGTTTAGATTCACCTGTATTCTTGTGTTTTCACAGATGTATTTTATTGTGTTCATTGCTTTTATTATGTTTATTGTTTTTTATGTTGTTGATATTTTATGATGTGTTGTTCGGGCACGGCCCCATGTAAGCCGCTCCGAGTCCCCTCTGGGGAGATGGATGCGGGTTAAAAATAAAGTTTTATTATTATTTATTATTATTAACCCCTCTAACAGACAGTTCAACTGCTGAAGTCAAGGCATGCCCATTCCATGGCAGTTGAGAACAAGAGGACAATTGGATGATGTCCTTGGTCTGTATTTGGAAATGGAAATCAAGTCAAATGTTTCCTTGTCCCCCTAATCACATCGTTCAGCCAATTTCAAATGATATAGTGGTGTTCATATACATTGCAATGAGTTGTGTATTCCTTTGTGAAGATGAAATATTAATGGATGGACTTGTGCATGGCTGCATGGGGTGTAGTTTTTCTAACAATTCTCTGTATATCCCCTCCTGAGTTAACCATAGAGCTACAGCAATCCTATCCCTGTGCTTATTTCAAACTTGGTGAGATGTAAAGCTTTTGGAGAAGCTTCTTGTTATCTCCCTGTAGCCAGAAACAAACAAGGCATCATCTGCTAAGGCCCTCGATTTCATGCCTGCTTATGAGGACCTAACTAGATGTTTTTCAATCCCCTCTCATTCATCACAAATCACAGAAAGGGTGGGGCTGCTGTGATTTTACAGTGACTTTGACAAGAGCTTTGGATATTAACCTGTCCTTATTTCAACCTTCCAGAACCTTAAGATCTACAGAGGAAGGCTTTCTCTCAGTCACATCGCAAGGGGAATACATAAGAAAGAGCCTTCACTGTGACTGCTCCCATGCTCTGGGACTCCATTCTGTGGGAGGCTAGGCTAGACCCCTTTTTCCTTCCTTTTACTGGCAGCCAAACATATTTTAATTTCAGCAAGCATTAAATGTATAATAAGCCGAGGAGGATTTTTATTGGGCATATTATAGATATCTTTTAACTTTTCTATGTTTTAATTCATTTTCATGTGTATAGAATCATAGAATCATAGAGTTGGAAGAGAACTCATGGGCCATCCAGTCCAACCCCCTGCCAAGAAGCAGGAAAAATGCATTCAAAACACCCCTGACAGATGGCCATCCAGCCTCTGTTTAAAAGCCTCCACCACACTCTGGGGCAGAGAGTTCCACTGCTGAACAGCTCTCAGAGTCAGGAAGTTCTTCCTAATGTTCAGATGGAATCTCCTTTCTTGTAGTTTGAAGCCATTGTTCCGCATCCTAGTCTCCAGGGCAGCAGAAAACAAGCTTTCTCCCTCTTCCCTATGACTTCCTCTCACATATTTATACATGGCTATCATGTCTCCTCTCGGCCTTCTCTTTTTCAGGTTAAACATGTCCAGCTCTTTAAGCCGCTCCTCATAGGGCTTTTTCTCCAGACCCTTGATCATTTTAGTCGCTCTCCTCTGGACACATCCCAGCTTGTCAATATCTCTCTTCAATTGTGGTGCCCAGAATTGGACACAATATTCCAGATCTGCTCTAACCAAGGCAGAATAGAGGGTAGCATAAATATGTAAATGTAATCGTTTTTAAATCGTGTGAAAAATGTTTGTAACATTGCTTCTGGAAGTTGCCTTGGATTCCACCATGGGAAAAAGGAAGCATATAAATAAATAAATAAATAAATAAATAAATAAATACAGAGCAAAAAAAGAGAATACCAAAATCCATGATGATAGAAGAAAGAAAGAAGCAGACATAAGATTAACATAGGTAAGTCCAAAATAAAATGCCAGCCCATATGTGTTAACCTTAATTTATATAACTGCTAAAGACAATTCTCTCTAGTGTAAGTTATGATCCAATAGCTACTGTATAAAAGCAGTATCTCACAAAACTTTCCTGTTGACACAAAACAGTCCCACTGCCCCTATTTTTACCAAGGTAGCAGTGAAATAGTTAAAGCTACAGGTTTGCCTTTCCATTTAAGTCACCTTTTCCTAGAGCCACTAGAGAAACCTTGGAAGCCATGCTTTGTAAAAGATATTAAACCTGTCTTAGGAAGTATGGATTCAAAAGGCTGAAAGTCATTTCAGAAGTAGGTATTTGGGTTGGAAAGCTTTGGATCCAATCAAAGCCCTATCCCTCCTTGTCGCTGTTTATTGCAGTGCAGAGCTGTGTGGGGGAAGCTAAGCTTTGATATCAGACTTTGCTCTTCAGTACAATCATCCCTCTGTGGGGATGCAGCTGGATTAGAAACCATCACTTGGGCTGATCAGCTTATTTCGTGTCCATGCGTAGGAAAGGCCTGATAGAGCTGGAGAAAATGAATTTCATTTCATGTTAACTCATACAGTTTGTTTCAAAGATTTGGAACTCTTTCTCTAAAAAGGGAGGAGGTGAGAAAAAGCTATTGGAGGCAAATGAAAAAACAACCTTATACTGGACATATCAGGTTAATAAGACCTTAAGATAGAAATGAAATGAAAAGAAACTGACATAGGTCTTTTCTTGAGGCAGGGATGCAATTTAAAGACACATGAAAGGTAATTATCTCGTTATTTGAAAACCAGAAATAAATGCTGCAATTTGAAGATCAAGATTAAACTTCCTCCACACACACCCCACTTGTTCAATGGCAGGTCTATGTCTTAAAGGTGAAGTGTCAAGGAATAAATGGAAAGGCTGAAGTTCATTTGCTAGCTAGACCATTAAGTCCCATGCATGTTTCATATTTTACACGTGCCCTTTGCTGCCCAATCCAAGGAATAGAGAGATCAGACACAGAAGATAAGGTAAAATATAAGCAACTTTATTAATGGTTACTTATTTAATTGTTTTTGGTGATAAGCAATCTAAATGGGGGAACGATTTTATTTATTTATTTATTTATTATTTCGACTTATATACCACCCTTCTCGAAAAGGCTCAGGGTGGTTCACAGCAATGAACAACAAAACACAACATACTTGAAAACATAATAAAAACAGATTAAGATCAGAGTAGAGGTTACAGCTTAGAGATTGATGCAGGAGCAGCTGGGGACACTGGCCACTATCAACCAGACCCCCTGCACACACTCCCAGACAATAGCACCATAGCCCCTGAGAGGAATCCCTGCTCCCAGGTCCAGCTAAGTAACAGGAAGGCTAGCCAGCAGGTGTAAGCCAGTGTGGGCAAAAGATGCAGAAGCCAGCCCCAGGGACAGGAGATTTTCCCCCAACCACCCATATCATGAGATACCCAGGGGCAGTTCCAAATTTCGACCCTATACAAATGTGCTAGAAGGTGTGTCACCTGTTTGTATCTCCCTCCAAAACCTTTCATGAAGACATATTTAAAACACCACCCTTGTCTAATTGTCCAATTCTTGACAACAGTGTAGGGTAGGCAAAAAAACATAAAGGGAGGGATTCCTATCCGGCCCCATAGCAACCAAAATACCACACTGTGTAAGGATGTGGAAGGGTGGGTTGAAGAAATCAGAGAGGAAAGCTGGATGATGAGACTGCCCCCCTAAATTATGTCTTATGAATACATAATTTACAGGTGACATTGAACCCAAAACCCTGTCTGTAGATGTTTAACAGCATGAAGAACAAAGCAGGATCCCAAGGAAATCCATAAGTCAATACCCAGCTCATCAAACAGAAGTCTCTCAACACTCCCTTCTGAGTTCACTCCTCAAAGAATGACAAGAATCAATGCACAATAGTGCCCACAAATCCAATCCCAGAGAGTTAACTCAGATGGATACCACGGTTGATTACATCAACTGCAACAGAGAAGTAGAGCAGAACTAACAAGGACACAGCCCCCCTGTCCAGTACCCTGGGCAGGTTTACCCACAATGGTGATCTAAACTGTCTCCATCCCATAACCAGGCCTGAAGACAGATTGACATGATTCTAGATAATCCATATCATTCAGAAACCCCTGGAACTGGAATGGCATTACATGCACCAGGCCCTTGTTCAAAAATAGAAAGTTAGTGGTTAGCTGACTGGTAATAAGGGTCATCTTATAACAGAATCAAGAAGTGAAGATTTTTCTGGATTATACTGCTTTAAAGAGCAGGGTTGTGTAGATATATCTTCCTGAGTTTGAATGTTTGAATGCTCCTAAAAAAATTGTAGCCTTTTCTAAAGCATTGCTACTAAGATTGCGCCTGGCTCCACTTTAATAAACAGTCTTCAGCTTATTCAGATTTTCAGGACGGACACCACCCCCCACCCCCCAATTGCCACCAGTGGGCCAGATCCAAAACAAATCTTTTGGCTTCCCATACTGAAAACGGATTTCTGTCCTCCCATATTCAGGAGACTCCCAAAAAATGGATCAGGGCCCCCACCAAAATCCAGGACAATGAAATAGATCACAGTTTACCTGAATTGTACAACCCTAATGGTTCCTGCCTGACGCCAAGTTAAGGTGTACATTTTGCGATTCATCATATGATTTTGACACAACATACTATAAACATCACACTACATTTTAATCAGTAAAACTACCATAATGAAAAATTCAACAACCTTTCTGCCCTTTCATCCCAAATCTGCCACCTGAGATATCTCTCTCATCCTGTCTAATGGCAGACTTGGCTTTGCTTCCAACAGTGTGTGTATATAGGCGTGATGTATAATGGGAACAACAACAAAAAACGTTTCATTTTTTGGTGATTGTACTTCAATGATAATATATAATAATAATTAATAATAACTTTATTTTTGTACCCTGCCTCCATCTCCCCGAAGGGACTCGGTATGCCTTATATATGGCACAATGTGTCTAGAACAATAGGGCTCCACAGGAATAGGGCTCCACAGCCACCTACGGACCCACCACCACAACACTACACTTGGAGGACCATCATCCTCGGGCTATGAGGGATGGCCTAAGTAAGTCCAGTTGTAGCTAAGATAAGGATGTAGGCCAACATTACTTATGACTGTCCTTACCCCATCCTACGAATGAAAAGGATATTTGAAAATATTCCCCCTGAAATTATCAGAATACATGTTTTGTTTTGTAGTTCTGAGAAACCCTCACAAGACGGATATTGGGCTGACAATGATCTACAGTTCACAATCTATTCTATGTAAATATTTATGTGATTATTTTGTACAGAAAGTAGAGAGCATCATTTTCATGCAAGAAACAGTACAGACACCAGACATGGAAATAATGATGCCTCTCATGTCTGAATACACAGACACAAATACTATTTCCAGCACAGAAAATGTTGTTTCCTGCAATAAAATGTATACTTCCCAAATCATCCATGTGCAGAGTTTGTCCAAAATAAGCCCCAAATTGAAAATAGGTTTAAAAACCTCCCTGGTTTTCAAAGTCTTTCTTGCAACAGAAAGAAAATTACTAACATTACGCCTTGTTTTCTTTGAGATGAAAATTAGCAAGAAAATTACATCACTATCCCATCTGCCACCACTTGAATTCACCACCTCTTTCTATTCATAGTATCCATCTAAAGAACAGCTTTTCATGCTAGTTACTAGATCAAACATGAAAGACGTCTTTCAAGGTTAGTAAAATGTTGAATTTTGTGCAAGTTTGTTGTTGTTTTTAAACACACACACACACATAAATGTTAGTCTTGATCCAGCAGTGCTGATGCTATATTTATATATGGAGGAAACGTAGTCAAACAGAGTCTGCAGGTTTGCCTCCTGGAAGCTTTTAAGAGAGAGTCAGGGGAGACATGTGTTACAGTGCTGAACAGAAGAGCAGAGCCATCAATGTGTTTTTCCCCTTTCCTTAAAAGTAGCACATACACAGACAAAAAAGAACCTTTTTAAAACAGAAAAAAGAAAAACGTGGTGCATTTCCAAATGGAGAGGCAATGGAGTCAAGAACTTAATTTGAAGCTGGATGGGCAGAAGAAAAAGAAAAGAAAGGAAAGACTGTAAGTCTGAAAAAAGAGGTAGAATCATTTATGCCAAAGACAATTATTTATGTCAGCAGAGCATCCTTGGAAGTGGAAAGAAGGAGTGTTAAAGCTCCCCACCCCCTTCCATCTGTCAAGGTAAAACGTCACTCAGCCGTCTTGTGTGACAAGGAAGACTTGTCAAGTTTGGATCGACATGCTGCAGCTATTAACGCTAACACTCACCATATGCCTTGGAGGAGAGAAAATGTGACATGTGACAGAGCAGTACTGATGAACAGGAAAGGATAATGGGAACATGTGCTTTCCATCCCCTGAACCAATGGTCTTTTCATAAAAAGGAAAATACAAGACTTCAAATGAAAAAGGAGGAGGAGGAGGGAGAAGCACACAAATGTATTAAACAGAAATCAGCTTACCTCTTCCTTTCACCTTTCCAGGTGCTATCCAAGCCAAAAACATGGTGAATCTAAGTGGATTTGGATTTCTGACTTAGCCTACCAGCAAACACTTATAAGCAAACAAAAAGAGTCTTACCCCAGGGATTACTTGTCCTGGGGTGTGTTCATGTCACACAATTATATCACTATGATTCTATTTTAAGTGTCACAGTTCCATCCTATGGATTCCTGGGATTCACAGTTTAGAGAGAGAGTACTTGGAATCTTCAGCCAGAAAACTCATGTGCCTTGCCAATAACAGCATCAGAATTCCATAGACAGATAAAGTGGAGTCATACAATCTGAAAGCCTTGTTGAAGTTCAGGATACCAAGTGTTTTCTGAATCTTGGAGGGGGAGGTTTGGAAAATAATTTTGTTGTGATGAGCTTTTTATTATCTCCAAAAAATTGTTGCAAGACAAAGCATACATTATATTGGAAATACAGATTTGTGAGGCTTACATTTCATTTACTTTGCAGTGGCTCCTGTCCTTTCTGGAGGGTTGGTCCCAGAAGGCATTATTGGGTGACACCTGTTCAACCACACAACCTTTGTTTTGTGGAGTCCCACAACAACATCTACATGAAGCTGCTGGGGGGGATCATCCAGAGCTTTGGAGTACAGTGTTATCTGTATGCAGATGATATCCAAATCTGTCACTCCTTCCCACATGGTACCAAGGAGGCTGTTCAGACCTTGAACCAGTCTTTGGAGGCTGTGTCGGACTGGATGAGGGCTAACAAATTGAAATTGAATCCAAACAAGACAGAGGTCCTCCTGGTCAGTCGAAAGGCTAAACAGGGCACAGGGTTACAGCCAGTGTTGGATGGGGTTACATTCCCCTTGAAGACACAGGTTTGTAGCTTGGGAGTTCTCCTGGACTCATCGCTGAGCCTGAAACTCCAGGTCTCACCGGTGGCCAGGAGAGCTTTTGCACGGCTAAAACTAGTGTGCCAGCTGTGCCAGTACCTTAGGAAGTTTGATCTGGCCACAGTGGTCCACGCCCTTGTTAATCCCAAATAGATTACTGCAACACACTCTACGTGGGGTTGCCTTTGAAGATTGTTTGGAAACTTCAACTAGTCCAATGGGTAGCAGCCAGATTACTAAATAGAGTGATAAACATACAAGGAGAATACTGCCTTCTTGTTGTGTCAGTTCAACTGGATGCTGGCCTATTTCTGAGCACAATTCAAAGTGCTGGTCTTGACCTATAAAGCCATATACAGTTCCAGACCAGCTTACTTGTCAAAACATATATCCCTCTATATCCCGCCTCAGACTTTAAGATCATCCAGGGAGGCCTTGATCTTGGTCCCGCCTTCTTTCCAAATGCATTTGGTGGGGACGAGAGACAGGGCTTTCTTGGTGGTGGCCCCTGCCTCTGGAACACCCTCCCCAGTGAGATTAGGTCAGCTCCTGTCACGATGCAAGGACTCGGCCGGCCCCTTAATCACACACACAGAGACGGTAATCAGCTAACTATTTATTGAATAATAAAGAACAGATGAAAAGGTAATTGTCCATCAAATATAGAAAAGTTCAGTCCAAAGGTAAAGAGTCCGTAGTAAAATCCAAAGGCAAAGGTCTAGGCAAAAGGCTTGGCAAAGGCTCCGCAAAACCAAGCGGATCAATGAACAAGGCAAAGTTCCAACAGGGCCCAAGAAACGTCTTGGCAAGCAAGAGCCGGCACTTGGCTCTGTGGTCCTTCGCTCGCTTCACTTCGCTTAGATAGAAGTGGCCGAGCTACTGAGGATCCTTTCCCACGGATCCTATACTTAAACCCCATGGCGGGGCCCCCGACGCTCTAGGCTTCGGCGGTAATCTGTGCTACGGGATCTAGCGTTTCTCTGGCGCTCTAGGCTGCGGTGCCAATCCCTCCTGCTGGACTCAATGCTCCATCTCCTATCAAAGCTCCGACCTTGCCTCCCAGCACCTGGCTCACTATCTTAATGAGAGTCGAACTCCCTTTCAGCTTCCATGGCCTCATCGCCCATGTTTCCCCAAATTCTCTCCTGTGATCCGTACCCACCCGGTTTCTCATAACAATCATCACTATCAGCACTTTCTGAATTATCCTGACCTTCCCAGTTCTCATAGCCGTCCGGCCATCCATCGTCCCAGGCCAAGCTCTCTGTGGGAGAGGAAGGTCCGGCTAGCTCATTAACCCCTTCCTCCATTTCTTCCTCAGCTGCGGCTGGTTCTAATGCAATTGGGATCCCCGGTGCTGACCCCTGCCCCCCAGGCACAAAAGAGAACTGGGTTGCTACAGCTCCATCCCTCCTCTCCTTAAGGAAAAAGCTTAAATCATGGTTCTGGAGCCAGCCATTTGGGGAGCAGGCTTGATAGGGATTGCAATGTTTACGTGAGTTGACAATGGACAAAGTCTTGGGATGCTGAATTGGATTGGATTTGGCTATTTGATTGTTAATAATGTTTTTAAATGGATTTTAACTTAATGGTTGTATTTAATGTGTAATGTTGTATATGTATTCTGTATGTGTTGGCATCAAATTGTTGTCATTGTAAGATGCCCTGAGTCCCCTTTTGGGGCTTGAGAAGGACAGGGTGCAAATGTTGGAAATAAATGAAATAAATTTGAACTGGATTATATGGCACTGTAGATTCATTTCAAAGCAGATAATCTGGATTATCTGCTTTGATAATCTTGATTATATGGCAGTATAGAAAAGGCCTTTAAAAAACTTCAATCTTTTGGAGAAAAGGTGTAAACAACTTCCATCCTTAAATCAGTTCTGTGTTAAGCATATTCCCCCTCATTAGGAAATACATAGATATTTGATAAGGTAGAAGACAGCAGAAAAAGAGGAAGACTTACAAGTTTGCTGTTATGTACCTTCAAGATGTTTCTGATTTAAGGCAACCATATCACTGGACATTCTTGGCAAGATTTGTTCATAGAAGGTTTGCTTTTGATGGTTTTAAAAATGTATTTTGTAATTGGGAGTATGACTTGTCAAAACCCATCCAATGGGTTCCATGGCAGGATCTCCATAATCCCTCCCTAAGTCTTTCAACTTGATAGGATGAGATTGTAAGGGAAAATACATGCATGTTGTGGTGGTTTTTGCTTTCCTACCCAAAAAAAATGCAGATGATCCAAGTCCAATTCACTTCTAGACTGTCCTCAGGGGTTATTTGACTAGGATTACTTGTCCCCAGCTTGGTGAATCTCTAACGAAGACGTACTTGAAGCTGTACTTCCTAAGCACACTTTCCTGTGGCTAGAGGCTGTGCTTTCATTGAAATAATGAGATGGCTGATGAAATAGTTGTGATAACAGCCAAGAAGAGACTTAGGACATGTGTGATGGATGCCTTATTACAGCCAAGCATCCTGTGGGTTTTCCCATCGCATTGCTTCTACCCCCTTTTTGATCTGGCTCTCTGACAATGTTATGGAGATATGGGTGATGCCTGAACCAACATCAGAATAAAAGCAATGCTGTTGTCCTCATTCACTGTCATGACACATTCATTAATACAAAGAAGCACCAAACCAAATAGGTTTAGCAGATAACATACTCCCAGGCTTAATTATGAATATTTTGGTTCAACATTTATGAACATTTTGGTTGAAGTCTTGGGTGCTAGTGCACATTCTTACAACCCAAATGGAGGTTATTATATAAAAGTAATGGGACTAAGGGAGTGCAGGATAGAAAGCACTGTATGGAGTAATAGTAGTAAGGCTAGTGATGTTCCCTGATATGATTTATCTAATTTAAAAATATCTTTAAAAACCATGATGTTGCAAGTAATGAAAAGGAGAATGGTCTGGAGCAATGCAGGATGATAATGGGCATTCTCCAGAGTTCTGTGTTTATCCTATAGGTCTGCTTATTACACACAGCTGTACAAAATCCTACATTATCTGTTTTGAACTGGGTTATATGGCAGTGTGGACTCAGATA
>JARBWK010000002.1:16723429-16760981 GCA_030556195.1 Anolis apletophallus | reverse complement strand
AGTGCTTCGATATGCTTAAGCACAGGGCCCTGTTGGCCAGGGCCCCCCATTTTCATACCAATTTTTTTACAATAGATTTTGCTTATGTGGTGCAATTTTAAATTTGAAGGCATTTTGCTTTGGAGCAATTCCAGACATAATGATAGAGTATATTGTCTATGGGAGTGTGCCACAAAGCATGCACTGTAGGTCTACTGGGTCTAGCTCCTTCAGGGCCCAACTAAGGGACCTCATAACTTAACTAGCACATGATCTCATTTGTCTGAAATCTGGCACTGCTTGCAACATGTCTCGGAGAATATGAAATGGGTACTTTCATTGACAGTTCTGACTCCAATTAACTTCTGTAACATGGGTAGATGTGGCTGCTTTGAACATGCCAGCAGCTTAATCCAGTAGCGACGTTTGTTGTAGACCTAAAGAAACAAACCTGTCAGAGATTTCTTTTCTACTTGACAATGCCTTCCATTTTTCCTTGTTTTTATGTCTCACTTGTACATGTGAAAATGAATGAAGCAGTTGTTATAGGGTAAGGGTAGGTGATATTGTTTGTGTTTTGACTATCATTATGACAAATTTTGCTTATGGATATTTGTTTACAATTTGGGTGCTTATTGAGTATATTACCAACAGCTGATATGCAAAATAGTGATACCCACCTCACAGCTGTCACTGCAGAACAAATCTGTTCTTGAAATGAAAGAGATCTATATACAAATTCCAAAGCTACATTATCCTTTCGGACAGCTGATTGAAGAAAGGGAGAATGTTGAAGAGGTATATCTTTAATGTCTGCAATAGTTGCTCTTTATGGGGGAGGGGGGAGAGGAAGGGAAGGAGGGAGTTTTTAGTTCATCAAATAAGCCATAAGGATTTCCACAGAGATGCACAATGTCTTATAAAACTCTGCTACATTATGTTAATAAGGGGCTAATGAACATTAAATGCAATTAGAGTTGAACAGAGTTCAATTAATGAATCAATGGGCTTGATTCCACAACTCAGTTGTGTGCACTTTGTGATTCATAAACATATTTGTGGCCTTTTAATATTCTTGGTATCTGATCAAGTTCCAGAAACAACCTCATTGGACTGAGGTAAGCCTCACAGATCAATCATCTAGTTTACAACTGTGTTCCTGTCTCTCTTATTTAATTTTGGAAAAAGGCCAAAACAGCCCACTGAGCTCCATCCAATGGACTTCCATATAAAATGTTATGAATTGCAGGTCACAAAGGTTGATAGAGGTATAGCATTCTGTAATTCTCTGCTTATATCACACATGGGAGTAAAGAACCTCATTAATTTCTGAATGCAGTTGGATACATTTATGAATGTATGCACATGTGTGTGCTTATATTCTAAAATATTAACCTAGCAATTTGCCTTGGGATAATTGAGGTAAGAAACACTTCACATCCCCATAAGACCTTGACATGGTATTTTCCCCTTGCTATGTTAAGGTAGAATATTGGATGTTTCCAACTCTTTTTTTCTTGTTTGCCTGGGGCTAGCTTGGAATCTTCTTTATATCCAAGGTCTTCACAAAATTGGTCCTTATTCTACATTACTCACTTGACAACAGTGAGCTTTTGTTGTTGTTTATTCATTCAGTCACTTTTAACCCCATGGACCAACCCACGCCAGAGCTCTCTGTTGGCCTTCGCCACACCCAAATCCTTTAAGGTCAAGTCAGTCACTTCAAGGATAATATCCATTCATCGTGCCCTTGGTGGCCCCTCTTTCTTTTTCCTTCCATTTTCACCAGCATCATTATCTTCTCCAAACTTTCATGTGTTTTCATTGTGTGGCCAAAGTTCTTCATCTTTACCTCTAATATCCTTCCCTCCAGTGAGCAGTTGGGGTTTATTTCCTGGAGTATGGACTGGTTTGCTATTCTCGTGGTCCAAGGCACTCTCAGAATTTTTCTCCAACACCACAGATCAAAAGCATCTATCTTCCTTCACTCAGCCTTCCCTAAGGTCTAGCTCTCGCATCCATAGGTTACTATGGGGAATATCATTGTTTTAACTATGCAGATCTTCATTGCCAGTGTGATGTCTCCACTCTTAGCTATTTTATTGGGATTGGTCATTGCTCTCCTCCCAAGAAGTAAACATCTTCTAATTTCCTGGCTGCAGCCTGCATCTAAAGTAACTTTTGCACCTAGAAATACAAAGTTTATCACTACCTCTACATTTTCTCCCTCTGTTTGATTAGTGAAAATATCTACCACTTAAATTCTGGAAGTCAGTTTGAGAATATCTTGGTAATAATTAAAGGGGAAAGTGTGTCAGATCTCTTTACCAGCTGCCATTAAAACTTCAGCAACATTGCTCTCAGTAAATTGTCAGTTTAACTTCCAACTCTTTGATGCCACTTTTCTGAATGCTCTCACTTATTACCCTTCTTTGGAACAAATGATTAGATCTCACTCTGCTGCTCCAATTCTGCTTCTGACTCAGATGTTGGGCAAAAGGGCTCTTCATCTTCAACACAGAGCTTGACATATCAGCCAAAAGCCCTGTCAACTTCACCCTGTCAGTGCCAGTTAAAAGCCCTGTCTCAATTCTTTCAGAGGTAAGCCTCTGCTTTCTCATGTATTCTGTTCCCCTGTTTCCTCCCTAAATCACAATTTGGCTTTTCTGGTAGACGCCCTGAGTCTATAAGAACATAAGAACATAAGAAGAGCCATGCTGAATCAGACCTCAGCCCATCTAGTCCAGCATTCTGTATCACACAGTGGCCCACCAGTTGTACACGGGGATCTCGAGCAGAAGGGAAGGCAAAACCCTGACCTGCTCCCGACCCCCCACAACCAGTACCCAGGGAAATCCTGCCTACCTCAACCAACTCCGAGGTGGTACTTGAATGTCCTTTTCAGTAACTACCGATACACTTGGTATCCATGAATCTGTCTAATCCTGCCTTGAAGTTGTTCAGGCTGACAGCTGTCACAACCTCTTCTGGAAGTAAATTCCATAACCCAATGACCCTCTGGGTGAAGAAATATTTCCCCTTATTAGTCCTAATTTTCCTACCTTGGAGCTTCAGGGAGTGCCCTCTAGTCCTAGTGTTTTGTGACAAAGAAAATAATTTTTCTTTATTCACCTTTTCTATCCCATGCATGATTTTATACACTTCGATCAAGTCACCTCTTAAACGCCGTCTTTCAAGGCTGAAAAGACCAAGGCGTTGCAACCTGAATTCATATGGGAGCCGCTCCATCCCTTGGATCATTCTTGTTGCCCTTTTCTGTATCTTTTCCAGTTCCGTTATATCCTTCCTAAGGTGCGGAGACCAGAATTGTACACAATACTCCAAATGTGGCCTTACCATAGATTTGTAGAGAGGTAATACAACATTTGCTGACCTATTTTCGATTCCCTTTCTGATCATGCCTAGCATAGAATTTGCTTTTTCACTGCTGCTGCGCACTGGGTTGACATCTTCATTGAGCTGTCCACCAAGACCCCAAGATCCCTTTCCTGGTTTGTCTCGGAAAGCTTTGACCCCATCAATTTGTAGGTGTAGTTGGGGTTCTTTGCCCCGATGTGCATGACTTTACACTTATTTATTTATTTATTTATTTATTGGAGCTTCTTCGCCGCCGACTCCCGAGGGCTCGCGGCGGCTCACAGAGCCAATGGCACAGCGCCAAAGGGTTAAAACATAGAACAATAAAAACACAGTTAAAAACAGTAAAATACAATATAAACCAGTTGAACAGCAGCAGATATCGCAGCCCAGGCGGTGTAGACATGACCTACTCCCCGAAGGCCTGCCTAAACAGATGAGTTTTGCAGGCCCGTCTAAATGGAAGTAGGTCTCTCAGGGCTCTGGCTTCGGCCGGGAGGGCGTTCCAGAGTGTGGGAGCTATAACAGAGAACGCCCTCCGGCGGGTCGATGTTAAGTGTGCCAACTTTACAGACGGTACTACCAAGAGGTTGGCCTCTTCGGACCGAAGTGATCTTGCTGGGCAATATGGGGTGAGACGGTCCCTCAGATACGCTGGCCCCAGGCCGTGTATGGCCTTGAAGGTAAGAACCAACACTTTGAAGGCGACCGGTGCTCGATAGGCAGCCAGTGCAGATCCTGCAAGATTGGTGTTATGCGGCAACCTGCTGGAGCCCCAGACAGGAGCCGGGCGGCAGTGTTCTGCACCAGCTTGAGCTTCGGATCGACGCGACAGAGGCAGGCACACGTAGAGCGCGTTACAGTACTCTAGCCATGAGATGACCGTGGCTTGGATCACCGTGGCTCGGTCGCTACGGGAGAGGTAGGGGGCCAGCCTCCTTGCCTGGCGGAGATGGAAGAAAGCAGCCTTGCTGGCCATGGAGACCTGGGCCTCCATGGTCAGCTGGGAGTCCAATTGGACACCCAGGCTCTTCACGGACGGCGCTGGATGCAGCGCCGCACCGTCCAGGGTCGGAAGCCGGGCACCCACCTCGCCCGGCCGCCCAGCCACAAGATCTCCGTCTTCGCGGATTCACCATCAACCTACTGGCTCGCAGCCATCCAGTAACGGCTTCGAGGCAATGTTGGAAATTATCGGGACGGATCCCGGCCTGCCCCCCATCCTCAGAATGAGCTGGGTGTCATCAGCGTACTGATGGCAGACCAGCCCATAACTCCGCACCAGCTGTGCAAGCGGCTGCATGTAGATGTTAAATAACAGAGGGGAGAGGAAGGCCCCTGAGCGACTCCACACACTAATGGGGAGCCCTCGGGGACCCCCCCCCCCCTCCTCACACGCTGAGACCGCTGGTGGAGGAAGGAGGACAGCCACTAAGGACAGTCCCGTCACTCCAGCCATGGCCAGGCGGTGGGTCAAAAGATTGTGGTCGACCATGTCAAACGCTGCCGTGAGGTCCAATAACATGAGCAGCGCAGACCCGCCTTGGTCAAGCTGGCAGCAGAGTTGATCTGTGATGGAGACCAGGACCGTCTCCGTCCCTTGCCCCGAACGGAAGCCGGACTGGAAGGGGTCTAGCCATGTTGTATCATCTAAGAAGGACTGCAGCTGCTCCATTACTGCCCTCTCAACTACCTTGCCCAGGTACGGAAGGTTCGACACTGGGCGGTAGTTGGAGGGAACCGCAGGATCCAATGATGGTTTCTTCAGTAATGGAGCCACCACCGCCTCTTTTAAGCACTCTGGAAAGACTCCTTGCTCAAGGGAGCTGTTTATGACATTCAACAGAGGCCCACGTAACCCCTCCAGGCAGGATCTAACAAGCCAGGAGGGGCACGGGTCGAGGGAGCAGGTGGTAGGACGAGCTGCGGTCACTATCTTATCAACAGCATCTGCGTCCAGTGGCCGAAACCGGTCGAAGGTGGGCCCGGCGGAGGGCCACGGAGTCTCGAGCTCTCTCACTGTATCAACTGTGGCCGGAAGGTCCCGGCGGAGGCTCAGTATCTTGTCTGCAAAGAAGCTCTGGAAAACACCGGCAGTGAGGGCCTGATCACTATTTTTTGGGACGGTAGGGACCGTCGTCAAAGATCGAATTACCTTAAACAGTTGGGCCGGGTGTGAGCTAGCAGACGCTATCAGGGCAGAGAAGTATTCTTTTTTGGCTGCCTTGACAGCATGCTCATAAGTTTCTTTGAATAACTTATAAGCTGATAATGAGGCTCCGTCACGGAGTTTCCGCCACCAGCGCTCTAGCCGTCTCCTCTCCCGCTTCATAGCCCTGAGGTCCCCAGTATACCAGGGGGACCGATGATTGGGTCGGAGAGGGCGCCTAGGGCAATCTCGTCGAGAGCTCTAGCTAATGAGGTGTTCCAGGCCTGCGCCAGCTCATCGACTGAGACGCTGGTAGACTCCAGATCCTCAGAGCATTCAGGAACCTCTCGGGTTCCATAAGTCTCTTTGGGCGAACAAAAATCTGCTCGGCGCCCTTGCATGGGGGAGGCGGTTGCTCAACCCGGATACTTAGAGCACAGTGGTCCGACCATGGAAACTCTATTACAGAGGCTAGGTCCACTTGAACCCCTGCACTGAACACCAAGTCGAGGGTGTGTCCAGCTGAGTGTGTGGGTCCCGAATTACACAAGGAGAGGCCTAATGTCGCCATGGTCGAGATCAGGTCCGCGGCTGCAGATGGAATGGAGGCTGCGTCGGCATGGACATTGAAGTCGCCCAGGACAATAAGTCTGGGAAACCTCAATGCCCACTCTGACACAGTCTCCAGCAGCCGCGCCAGGCTCTCTGCCGGGTGCGCTAGGCGCCGGTACACCAGCAGAATTGCCAGGCTCTCCGGGGACTCCCACACTAGGCCGACACTCTCCAATCCCGAGGTGACAAGCGCAGGGGTCGCTCTAAGGTGTAATCCATCACGGGAGAGTATTGCCACCCCCCTGACCCTCATTCCTGTTCTGGTGCGTGGCAACGTAGTCAGGCGGGACCACTTCATGGAGGCAGGTGGAGTCGCTCTCCTGAAGCCAGGTCTCGGTAATACAGAACAGGTCCGCTTTGAGATCTTCACAAAATTCCCTGACCGTAGCAGTCTTGTTTCGAATGGAACGTGCGTTAACCAGCACCAGAGTGGAAGGGGGAAAAGCTGGATGTCTACCAACAGCGTGTCTGGGGATAGGACGCAGGTCAGAACTGGGTCGAGGCCGTCTTTGGCTCGATCCAGTTCTCGCAGTTAAGTTAGCATTCGGCCTGCGCCTACCGTACTCACCCCGCCCAGAGATCACTGGTATACTCAGTGAACCTGATCGGCGGAAGTTGGCCAGGGATTCAACTTCCGGCACACCCCGTAAAAAGGGGAGGCCTGTGAGGAAGCCCGCTCATTCACCGCTGGCTCAATCAGACACCCCCTATTCCCGGTCCCCCCAAGCATCAGGGTATTCCCGGGGAGGGAGGCCAGGGCCCGTTCACCGGCCAAATGTCTATGGCCCTGATGACGCTCTATGGGCAGCTTGTCCAGCTGACTACTAGATTGGCCCCTCTGCCCCTTCAAGGTAATATTGTTAGTCTGGTCGGCCGGGCCGACTCAAGTGTCCGAGCTGGATGACTCTCCTTCCGGTTATAGCCGGCCCCCAGAAGGTCCGAGGTCAAAAGGCCGCTTTTGGACTTGTCGACCCTCCTCCTCTCTGAGGGCGTCGTCCTGGTCGGCCAAGTGATGGGTCCTGAGTGGCCGACGCATTCGGTGCTGGCGGCAGGGGAGCCAGACCGAGTGGGACCATGCGGTGGATCGGCTGAGCGCTAGCCCGGTCAACAAGAGAAGGTAGAGGGGAGGCCAGTTGTTGAGGCTCTGGAACAAGGGCAGGGTCTCCAGCGTTGGTAGATCCCGCATATTCTAGGTTGATATTAGCCACAGGAGTACTGAGCTGGGTGGTCACGGGTGGAGATGGTTGGTTTAGCCGCCTGCCCGCTCGCCCACGCCTCTCTCTCAGCCGCCTCCGTCTTGCCTGGCCTAGCCGGTTTTTCCTTGGCATCTTCTGGCTGCTTTCCAGCAGTGTCGGGTGTTGAGAATTAATCAGGGCCGGCAGATCGGTGGGAAGCCGGCCGGCACGGCGTCCAGGTCGACCCCCGGGGGCCTTCGCTAAGACCTGGGAGATATTCAAAGTTGTTAACATTGGGCTGGAAGGTAGCTCTAGCTGGTGTTCAGTGGTGGGAGTGGCGATGACCGGTGACATAGGCAGAAGGGGAGGAGCTGAGGACGCCGAGCCAAGTGGGCCCAGCACCATGTTGGGGCTTGCTGCCAACACCCTTATTGCCTGAGGTGGTGGAAACTGGAAGCCCAGAGCCCTCCATGGGCTCCACCATGGGAGGATCGTCGCTCCCACTGGCTCCTTGGTATCCTCCCCAGGTGGGCCCGCGTCTGGGGGTCCCTCCTCCGGCCCTGCAGGGTCCTCCTCTTGCTGCATGGTTGAATCGCCGGGGGTTCGCAAGCCCGGGCAGCCTGGGGGGGGACCAGATGGTTCGCTCACCCCCTCACTCTCTCTTCGCATCTCGCTCTCCTCTCCTCTCCCCTCTCGGGGCTTGTGGGCACCCGGTCCCGGCCTCCCGGATGTGGAAGGCCCCATCAGCTGCCGGCGATCTGGTTCTTCTGGGCCTCCGAGAGGGGCGCCAGGCTGGCGCAGGCCCTCGCCACCACAGGAGAGCCGGGAGAATGGCTCCAGGTTGAGGCTCCAAGCCTCCTCCAGTCTAGCGGCCAGCCGCCCAACCTGCCGGCGAAGGACGAGAAGGGAGGAGGTGAGCTCACCGACGGCGTCCTGAAGCTCCCGTAAGTTGTCCCGGGTTTCGGTGCCTCCGACAGTTTGTCCGCGGGGAGGGGGGGCGGCCTCCCACTGTATGGCAAGCAAAGGCGTGGGAGGCTCCGTCGTTGACCCTCCCACTTGTTTAGGTTAAAATGCATTTGCTACTTTGTTGCCCATTCACTCAATTTCGAGAGATCTTTCTGGAGCTCTTTACAATCAGTTTCATTTTTAACTACCCTGAACAATTTAGTGTCGTCTGCAAACTTTGCTACCTCAGAATTCACTCCTACATCCAGATCATTAATGAGTAAATTAAAAAGTAACGGACCCAAAACTGAACCTTGGGGTACGCCACTTCTCACCTCTTTCCACCCAGAGAAATGTCCGTTTATTACCACCCTTTGTTTCCTACAGTTTAGCCAGGTTCCAATCCAGGACAAGACCTGTCCTCTGATTCCATGGCTGAAGAGCTTATTTAGGAGCCTTTGGTGAGGGACTTTGTCAAAAGCCTTTTGAAAGTCTTAATTTGCTGTCAGAAAAGCTAAAATGCAAAATGAGCTCAGGCTTTCTAGAGAGGTCAAAACAATTTTAATATTGCCTTTCTTTTTATTTCTGTGGCAAAAAATGGAGAACAGTGATATGGTACGAAAATTGCATGGAGAAGATGGTAAAATGTTAACAGGGACAGAGAAATGGCAAAGCTACTCAATGCTTTCTTTGCCTCAGTCTTCTCCCAAAGGAAAATAGTGCTTAACTTGGGGAAAATGGCACAAATGATACAGTGAGAAAAATGTAGCATGGAATAAATACAGAGGGGAAAACATGGAGCATGAATCTTTACAGATTGAAACAGGGGCCGTACAAATCTCCAAAATGACATACTAATCAGATTTCTGCCATTTTTGCACACCTCTATTGGCCATGTCCTAAAGCAAAAATGTTTTTGATTATAATACATAAGAACATTGAAAACATTAAAAAAAATTAAAGTACCACCAGAGCTAGAAGACTTTTGCTTGGGACATGTTTGTTCTCTCAGGAGTGAGCCATAGGTCAGTCTGCTCGAAATACAATTAGAGGCGATTTCCCTCAAGTTTGACCCAAACACAGCTGGTGGAACTCTGTGCAATTGCAACTTCCCAAGAATTCACCTTGAATAGCTTCACAGGGGGATCCGGCCTGGAGTGATTTTTTAGCTTCACAAAGGCCCCCCTGGAGTAACTTCACAAAGAGAAGGTCCTACCTGGAGAGATTTTGTGGCTTCTCCGAAACCCACCCTAGAGATGTCACTAAAGAGTCCTCCCAGGAACAATTTCTTAAGGGTTCCGCCTGGAACACTCCCCCTGGGGCCTGCACTAATGCTGCTTCACCAAGATCCTCTCTGTGACAGCCTTGTCAAAGAGTTAGAACTGGGGTGGCACAGGGGTGTCTTCGCAGTTAGTTGTGTCAAGGGTGACTGAACTGTGAGATCTCACCTACTGACCTGGCTTGAGGGCCAGATCCGCAAGGAAATCCTCTTCAGTGTAATGTCCTACCTTGCACTCTTTCTTTTTTTTAGTCTTTTTCTTTTTGCTCTTGAAAGTATTTCTCCCCTCTCAGGGTCTTCCTTCAGTCTTCCTTCCTTCAAAGTTTCGGGATAATTAATTTAATTTGATTTAATTTCGGTAGTTCCAGCGTTCTCTGTCTAAATCCCGCGGTATTTGGAGCGGCGATCTCATGCGATCTCTTGCGTCCTGCGTCACACGCCAAGCGTCCCTCTCGTGCACGTCTTCTCACCTGTCTTCTCGCTCATCTCCTTCTCTCGCGAGGCTCCGGCATTGTCCCCCCCCCCCACCGCTTGTGCTTGTGCTTGTCCCTCTATCTTTCTTTTGTCTTGGTTTGTTTTGGCTCGTGGCTTGGACTCTCAAGGTCATCTGCTGTCCCTTCCTCCGAGCTCCTGCCACCAGCTTTGTCTCCAGCGTGTTCAAGGTCAGTGAGTAGTTTTTTTCCTTCCGTCACTACTGTATGCTGTTTCAGCTCCTCATTTACTTATTTCCCAAGTTTTACAGTTTGGTCCGCGCGAGTACAGGGGTGCAGAGAATTGATCTTAGAAAGTCTCTTATTGCTATTTTGCTATTTTCCTTAGTTTCTTCCTCCTTCCTTTCCTCCGCTTCCCCTCCTCCTCTCTTTCTTGCAATACAAATGCACTACTATTACTACTACGCAGGAAAACCTTCCTTCTTTGTCTTGATTTCTCGAGAGACTCGTTGCACTGTTATTGTTGTTATTTTTACCAATCTAATTGGTTTCGTTTGAGCTGGTGGCTAGCGGAGAAGTTGAAAGCCTTTCGGCTTCAGTTCCTCGGATGGTGTCTCTGACTCTATGCCCATTGCCGGGTGTTCTCAGAGTTTATCCTTGAGGGATAACCTCTTTTGGCACCTTCAGCCGTCAGCCCAGAGATATCTGCATCTCATAGAGCCTCAATCCGCTCTTTAGAGAAGGGTTTCTCTTACCCTGAGTCTGCCACCCTGGATTGTCGCTTTGAGCTCCAAGCAGACACGTCCTCCGCTGTGCAGCCACCAACCGGAAGTCTCTCTCAGTGATTTTCCAGCATCCCTTGTTGTTCTTCTGCAATCCTCAGCGATTCCTGGAGTTCTTTTATGGCCTCATAAATCAGTCAAAATTTGGCTGGTACCTTTATCTCCTACTTGACAAACGAACTGTCTTTTGGGCTGCAAAGGTCAACAGCAGGCTACACTTAAGGTCAAGCACCCACCTCGACCCAGGCAGGCTTCGAACTCATGACCTACTGGTTAGAGAGATCTTATGCAGCTGACACTTAGCCAGCTGCGCCACTTCCTGGTGCAGATTATCTTTCTTTTCAGCAAATGTCAAAATGGGGCATCCATGTGATCAGTAAAAAGCAGGGTAGAGTGACCCATTCCAACGTATTCTCACACAGGCACCTCATTCTGATAAGAGTACTTATAGGGAGCTCCATGGCTGGTAATGAGTAGTAAATTCACGCACTAGGTTAGGACAATTAAATAAACCAATATATCATGAATTAAGTAAATGTGATAATTCATGATATATTGGTTTATTTAATTGTCCTAACCTAGTGCGTGAATTTAGTTATCTTCTCTGCTATTATTGGTAATGGGTAGTGTCATGACACAGATATTATTCATCCCTTTCTCCTGTGCTGACTCGTATGCATTTGGACAGATAATTGGGAAAAATGTATCTGATTCAGTTGCCCAGATGGTTGTAGCCCCAGGATATTCCAGAGCTTCCTGCAAAGATTGCCTGAAGCAGAGCAAAGTTGGGCTAAGGCAGAAAACCTGGGATACTGAAAGTAAGTTGCCAGTGCTGAATTTGGTGTGAATCTCTGTGTTGTTTTAGTTTGTTTTGTTAATGTTCATGGAACCTTTATATTATGTCTGCTAGCCACAGAATCTGAAAACATTAAAGGTGAGCTCTGTCTCATCTCCAACCTGGTAAACATTATTTAAATTGGGTGTTTTTATTTGCTAAATTACATAAAACACTAAGACTATAAGAGGAGAAAAATATATTGTTGATATAATTGGTTTTTCTATAAGTTCTATCAAAAATTAATAAATCCCTAAATATAAATAAATAAATAAAATTCAGTAAGTCTCGAGTTCTACTCTTAAAAAATTCTGACCAACAATGCTTTACAGGTTTCAATTCAAAATCTTTCATGCTAACAGCAGGCAGCTGATGTTCTTCTTCAGCAGCTTGGTCGCCTGCACAGGCACTAGAAACTTATGGCACTTACTTCCCAGCAGTTCAGGGTCATGTGGTCGAATCCTATAAAGTCAACACCTCTGAACTCAAAGAGCCATATGGTTTAAAGGCTACAATGTCACCAGTGTGAAAGGCTGATGAAAGCGGGAAAACTGATGGGAGGTAAAGTGGTGGCTGGCTCAGAGAAAGCATAAGGGAATCAAAGTTACATCAACAAAAATGCTTCTATGAAATTGCACTTAAAGTTGGTGGAAGCAATAGAAAAAAATACAGTAGTTTGAATCCACATCCGTCACTTTAACTGAAACATAATTTCTATTATACTATGGCAGCCTTAGCAGGGATAATGTTAAGGTATAAATCCAAATATTATTTCCAACCAATTAAATTAATTGTAAATTAGTATATATTTGTGAAGGTGCCCTTAATTCAGTGAAATTATATAGATACTAAGATTCCACTTTTAACTGTTATTTTTAGCAGAGCTTTTAATGTTTAATGCAGTCTATTTGGTATTGTGTATTTTTTTAAATGCAATTGTTTTATGTAAATTGCCTGGAACATTCTAATGGAGGGCGATTAACAAGTGAGAAACCGATGACGGTGATGATTTTCCTTCCTTTGCAATCCTTGAATTATTAGTTTAGGGATGAGCATTTTAAAATTCTCAACCAGGGATCTCAAGTGCATCACCTAACTGCAAGCACCAGGATTTCAAAGGATGCAACCACAGCTATTAAAGTGGAATCATAGTGGTGTATCTTGTATTGCGAAAATTCCATCAGCCTACTCTAGTTTGAAATTAAATGGGTTTTTTGGTGCAATATGGTTGTATTTTAATATCAGACATTATAAAAATGGAGTATAATGAAGAGTGAAGATGGAGTTAACCACATCATTCTACCTGGTTAATATAATCTTTTGATCTCAGCATTTATTGTTAGTTTGCCTTTTTACTTCTGTTAGATTCTTTCAGTAACCAACCTTTTTTTAACGTAGGAAAACATAGCCTTATTTAGCTTTCTAAAGACAGGCTAGAAAAAAATATACATATAGGAAACTACTTCAAAGGGTCCTCTTGAAAGGGGATCTTGATGAGAAAAGGAGATAGGGCTTTCTGTGTCAACTCAGATGCAGTATATTTGGTCCAGAGAAATTAGTTTGGCTTCACCTATGAGGTTGACAACATTTTTGACTACAGCTTCCAGAACCCCCTAGAAAGTTCAGTCACTAGCTATGCCATCTGGAAGATCATGAGATTTGTTATCCAAAAAGTAAAATTTACATGTTTGTCTCCCTTTGACAACAAGTAAAAACAACAGCATTTCACTTGTTTTTAGTTACTAATGTGGTTTGCTGGTTTATATGTTTGTTTATAATGCATCTTCCTTTCTGTGTTTTGAGCTGTGAACATATTGTACTGTTGCTTTTACAACCTGAGAATAAATAATCTTGAGTACTCATTCTGTCAAAAATAATATAACTTAAAATAAATTAAAATAAAAAGTCTTGAAGTATTTTAGCAAATGTAACATCTTCATTTTGTATAATACTAAAATGAATTGAAAATGAAAAGGAGAAAATTCAGGGTTATCATCAGGGTGAGGGAGGACAAAATAAGGACAGCAGTCACTAAACGTTAAGAATCCCACCTCTGTTGTTGTTGTTTTTTTTGTTGTTGTTGTGTCTTCAGGTAATTCCTCACTTTGGGCTAGCCTAAGATGAAAATACAGTGTTTTCTTGGCAAGATCTGTTCATAGGAACCTTCCTGTAAAGCGGAGAGAGTGTGACTTACCCAAAGTCATCTAGGTGGTTTCTATGGCTAAGTGGGGATTCAAACTCTAGTCTCCAGGTTTGTAATACAAGACACAGGCCACCACAATGAGGTCAAGATTCTATTGGTCTTACACCTTGTTGAAAATCTATATTCCTGCATTTTGTATAACACTTTAAAACTTACTGCAACGCACTCTACTTGGGCCTGCCTTTGAAGACGGTTCAGAAACTTCAGCTAGTCCAATGGGTGGCAGCCAGATTACTAATGGGGGTGACATACAGGGAGTATACCACCCCCCTGTTGTGCCAGCTCCACTGGCTGCCGGTCCATCTCCGAGCCCAATTCAAAGTGCTGGTTTTGACCTATAAAGCTCTATATGGTTCTGGTCCAGCTTATTTGTCCAAACGCATCCACCCCTATGTCCCACCTCATAATCTAAGATCATCCGGGGAGGCCCTGTTCTTGCTCCCGTCAACAGCACAAATGCGTCTGGTGGGGAGGAGAGACAGGGCCTTCTCGGCTGTGTCCCACTTCCCGCCTATGGAACACACTCCCAAATGAGGTAAGATCTGCTCCCTCCCTCCTGGCTTTTAGAAAAAAATTAAAATCATGGTTCTGGGACCAGGCCTTTGGACAGTAGATGTGTGTAGCATTTTAGAGAGACATAGACTAGAACGGCAATTTGACTGATGAGACTGTTTTATTGTTTTGATGCTTGTTGATGTATTGTTTTAATTATGATTTATGTTTTATTGTGGTTTTACTATTGTAATTGTTTGTATTGGCATCATATCGGTGACCAATGTAAGGCATTGAATTTTGCCATTATTTATGTGTAAACCACTTTGAGTCCCCCCAGGAACAGCCTCCTAGCTAGTACAGCTACAGTTACTGTAGAGTCTGAGACATGTATGTCCTTCAGCTGTTCCCATATGGCATTTTCCGTGGGCAATCTGCAGATGTGGACTAATTGTTCATCATCCACTCCAAGGATAGGTGTCACCTTGGCCTTCTCCTGCACTCTTTGATGCTCCGGTGGTGCTTGCTGTGGCAGTGGGTTCACAGTACATTCTCACAAGGCTTCCTGCCTCATGTAACTCTCCATTTGCATCTTCCATGTGGAGTAGTTACTGCTATTTAACTTAGCAATTGATAATGTAGCTAAATTCACTCCAGGCTCCATCTTCCAGAGTTCAGGGATGCAATAATACTGAAGGCAAAAAATAATTTTCCTCTGCTACAATTTTAGCAGTACTGGGCCTGGACCCATAACCTGTTGGGTTTAGTGTTCAGGAAAGCAATCCATCCCCTACAGCACTAAACTCATCATCCAATTGCAGTTCCCTTGAAGACAAAATTACATCAGGGTTACAGTAGGCTTGCACAAAAGAAAATACTTTACTCTTCACAGCAGATAAAATAAAACAGTCTTCTTCAAACATAGCAGAAAATACAGTCCTCCAATATGCAAAATAAAATACAGCTTAAGTCAGCTTTGAGAACTTACATACAAAATAAATGGTCCTTCTCAGAGCACATATTACCTACAATCTACAGGACATAGAAAACAGCACTCATAGGAACAGTTTTTAAAAAGCTTCAAATGGCATACTGTAACCTCTGCTGTTATACCCTATTGACTGTAGTAAGAGAAATCTCTTGCCATTATTGACACATGCAATGCACCTTCATGTGGATTCTTTTTTTCCCTTTACACAAATATATCTGAGATAATCTTAGTGCTGATGCTTACGAAAACTTACCCAATTTTCTATATACCTTAATAAACACTACACTACCTCTTCCCCACATATCCAGCAGTACAGCAACTTAATGCTTCAGTTGAGTATTTAGAAATACAGGGTAGTTATCCAAAGAAACAATCTGGTCAAAGATACCAAGGGAATGCAGACACAGCAAATATAGAGTTGAATGATCTTCCATGTCTCATGTTCTGCATTGCTAGAAATGTAGAGACAGAAGGATTTCATTGAGAGACAGCATTCTTATTTACCACCCCCCTGGGCCAGCTCCACTGGCTGCACAGCCCAATTCATTTTTCTCCCCATAAGGAAAGGGAGCGTAGTATCAGTCACCTGACAACACCACTGAGGCTGGGTAAATTATGTAACATGCTGGCTAACTCCATTTCAGAAATGAAAGTTTTTGACTTTATTTTTGAAGTGCAAATAAGTTCATATGCTTTTATGGGTTTTTATCCCACTCACCAACAGCTAATAATGTTCTGTCTCCCCAGGACTTACTCCTCCATCTCCCTCTCACAGAAATGATCTCCACAGTACTCAGTTTTTTTCCTCCTCACAAATTTGCTCATTATTCCAAGCTGTGACTAATAAATTAATCTTTTTCCAAGCATTGCCAGCTGTGTGGCACATCCCATTATCCAGTGTAGAATATCCAGTGTAGCACATGCAGAAACATGGCAAACAAGCATGGCAGGACCAATAATGGTGACAGATTAAGCTGGTACAAGGAAGGAGACAATCAATTCTCCCTACCCCTCATATGCACTTTGTTTTACCCAAATCTTCATTGGGAAAAGACGGGAACCTATTTGTTCTCCTTGTAATATCTGGTAAACTAGATATGTGAAGAAGTAGTGTGTGTGTAAGTAAGGTGTGTTTAAGGGGGAATGGAGTGGCCAGGCAGAAAGGGATGAAGATCATCTATCACAATGTCCTCTGAAACTGGCACTGCCATGGTCCGAAATGAATGGGAGTTAGGCAAGAAATTGACATTGTGATACAGCTTTTGTAAGACAATAAATGGTGAGAGCATATAATGCCCTTAGAGACTGTACACATGAATGCGTACACACGTATATACACACTTTCTGATCTTTCTAAATGACCAAATCTCTGACTTCAGACCTAGGGATATTCATTACACAGTAACAAAAACCCATTCCATTTTAAATCACACATTTCTTGTGTATTTCATTTCTGGCTCAAAGCCCAAATGCACACAGCAGGTGCTGTCTCGGGAATGTCACCATCTAATAAAAGTACCGTAACACAACACAGAGCCAATAAAAATTTCTTTGCATGGACTTTTTTCCCTGCCTGTCAGAAGCATTGCCTAATAAGACAAAAGCCTATGAAATCTAAGAAAGATGAAGCGTCTGTGTTATCATTAAGATTTCTCTTATTCTCTTTTGTTTAGGCAATTGAATGCAAATACCAGTTGACAGAAGTTGTGTGGGATTTCTGTAGCTTTTTCTTGGCTTGCTGGGGAAACCAGCCTTCTTGTCGTGTTTATTCTCTATTCTTTGGAGGGCTATATTTTTCCCTGATTCCTTCAACCCCCTGGGCTGTAGAGATGACTTAATTTTTATCTACAGTGGCCGCTTAAGGGTAGCTATTCTGGGGCAGGCCATACATTCAGTCCTAAGCCCATAGTGGTGATTTTGGTGGTATCAACATGGTATAACTAGGCTGAAACCAGTTTGGCCCTGTTGGACTATCACCTTATTATCCCTGTCACCATAATCCCTCCTCCTTCTCCCTGATTGCATGGCTACCTCTGTTGATATCAGCATGGGGATACTACAATGGCCAGGAGCCCTTCAGGATTGGCAGCAATGATATGGGCTCACAGAACATCTCAATGAACTGGTTAACAAAAAAAATCCTTGCATTTTCCAGTGGCTGTCTAGTTGCAGATACTACTGTTCCTAGGTTTGGTTCTGATCCATATTGGTTACTGTGACCACTTCCCAGCCTCAAACTGGTTCCTGGATTTTTTGTATTGGTGCTATATGTTGAAACTGGTTTGTTTGAATCCACTTTCAACCTAGATTATAGTGTCTGTGTGGAACTGCCCTAAGCAGGCATGTAGCCAGGGGGCTAGTGCCCCCGAAATCTGGGTGGTCCGGAAGGCCTTACTGGTACAATATTTAAACTGTTATGTTTATTCATATCATGATCTGATCACTATGCTCATTATATCCCACATTAATGGAGTTATTGGGATAACAATACAAAAGATTTGCTAGGGTAGCCCCTCTTCCACCCAGTCTCAGCCCCCCCCCCCCCCGAACCAAGCTCAGCCCTCCCCGAATCAAAATCCTGGCTACGGCCCTGGCCCTAAGTCATCTCTATCTCTCCTTTTGATGGCAAATAAATCCCTTTTAATTTTGACAGGCTTTTAACTGGCTGCTGTTACATGTATAGCTTTATTTTTAGTGTTCTATAGAAATTGGAATGCTTTTTATTTAAAAAAAAGCATGAAATTTTGCTTGCACATATGTACTTTAACAAGAATTTTGAAATTGGATTGAACATGACTGATTGCACAACTTTCAGATATAGTGTGGTGTAGTGTTGTTATTTTTTCTATGCTTACAGTTTAGACAAGATGGTCCAAGGACTTTCAAAATTACTTTGCCTTTCTTTTTTTACATTTCAAAAGGCAAGCCATATTTTTCCCTTGGCAGATATCCAGACTGAAAATGGAGTTTTAAAAGCCCTTAGGAAACTGTGCTCCATAATAGCATACCAACATTCCCAGAGGTGTTGTATGGAATAAAAGATGGCTGTTCCTTCGGGAAACCATCTTTTTAAACTTTTCCACAGTTCAAGTGGGGAAAGGAAAGTTCAATAGTCCTTGGAATCCTGATTTTGTCACCATGTCATGTTATTTTCCAATTAGATATGCGGCTCCATTGTCATGCAGCAAGCAGTGGCATTCCTCTTAAACTTTAAATGGAAATACAAAGACAATTACAAGACAACTCAGACCAACTACAGTGAGATTCAAATACACATTCAAATATCCAATATTTTTCCGAACTTGTGTATAGGAATGTGGATGGCCAAGACATATTGTCCCTCATTTGAAAGTCTTCCTTCTAGGGCTAGCTGGTTGGTCAAGAAGGAAGGTGATGCTAGAGTATCCTTAATTTGTCATGCTAGAGGATTTAAGTTTCTCTAATTAGAGTGGTTCATATAACAGCCCAACCCATGCCATGCAGGAATAAACAGTCAAAGTACTCCCAACAGATGATAATTAAAAAACTTCCAAAAAGGAGACTATCACACTCTGAGGTAGCACATCTCACTGTTGAACAGCTCCTCCCATAAGGAAGTTCTTCATATTATTCAGGTAAAATCTCTTTTTCTGCAGTTTGAATCAATTGTTCTGTGTTCCAGCATGTTACTAGTCAAGTGGATAAAGCTTGTATGCCTTTTCCCAATGAGGCAGAGTTCCTAAAAGGGATATCTTTCTTTACCACCCCCATCCCCCAATCCTATTTCTAACAAATTTCCTATATTCCATTTTAGGCCAAGATAGTGGGTTTTGTGTTCTTATCTCAACTACAGAAGGTCCTATATGAGATTAATTTTGTAGATGAGTTTGGACATCATGGTGCCCTGCATATGTCTTTGTATTAGATTGTTTATGATTGAATATGCTGGCTAGTACTGCTGGAACTTGCAGTCCAACATCATTTGAAGAAGTGCATGATTTACACCCCAGATCTAGCTCATTTCAGTCTGCCTTCAAATCTGGTTAAGAAGCTGAAATGTTTTTGGTAGCCTTGGAAAACAATCTGTGCTGGTAATTGGATGTGACTATTAATTCAAGACTGATTTGGGAGGCTTTCAAAACCATTGAACATTGTAATTTTTTTAGACATTGAGCTAGTGTGTGGTGTTAGCAATGGACTGAATAGAAACAAACAAATAGAAGCTTGATGTAGAAAAAAAAAGAATGACGGTCCTGCTCAGCCAAGAAACATATTTTAAATATAGATTTGAATTGTATTGGAAGATGTCATAATTTAACATAGTTGAACTTTCGGTGTACATCTGGATTCACCCCCCAGGCTCATGTTTCAGACCACAGTTAAGGCTAGTGTGCCAACTGCATCCATTTTTGGAAATATTGGATCTAGACCCAGTGATACATACCTTTATTGCATCCCACTTGTTTTCTTGTACTTTACTCTGTGTAGAGTTGGTGTTTGAAAGGTGTTTAGAAATTTCAGTTGTTCCAAATAGCATTAACTGAACTGTTGAGTGGATCTCATTAGGGAAAACATACAACTCACTTGTTACAACAGTTTCATTGACTATCAGACTGTTTCTAAACATAATTGAAACTGCTTATAATGACCTATAAAGTCCTTGACAGCTTGAGTTTTGGATAACCATAGGAATGTATTGTCCCATAACAGTGCCAAATTTTGCCTTCTGCACTTGTACCAAGTCTGCTTCCTTATATTGCCCAGTTTTAATTTTTGTTTGTACATCTCTGGATTAAATGAAGGATCAAATAATAACTAATCCATAATCTTGAGTATGTGGCCCATTAGGGGAAATGAGTTCATGGCAATCATTTTTAGTGCATCTGTAGGTGATAATTCATTTCTTTGAAAGGTAATCTTAACAATTTGTAAAGTTTTCATCTAGTTGTGTAATTATTCAAGTACTAGGCCAATTTCATAAAACTCTGCCCTGAGGCAGAATCTTCCGTGCAAAGATTTCCAAATACTTTTGAAAGATAATTCCACACATTCCTTCATGAATAGACTCTTTAAAGTTTCAGAGGATTGTAAAAGAGATAATGAAAATAACAAAGTCTCCTCTTTTCAATGTCATGGTTTTATCTAATTCAAGTCTCAACACTGGGCAAGCAGAGCAAAATGGGCCCACCAGAATTGAGACAAGTTAAAAGAAGGCTTGGTTCTCTATAAAGCAAAGCAAACCTAGATTGTATTATTTCCAACTGTAAAAGTCCTCCGGATGTCTACATTTTATGGTTTGACTGAGTCTTTCTTTGCAGAGTCCAGGGCAGCCAACAATTTATATTAAATACAACCATACACAAAATGCTATTAACATAATTATTTTAAGATAAAGTAAACAAATATGGCACTTGCTTATATTGTCTCCAAAGGTTGGGACTAATAATAATAATAACAATAACAACAACCACCACCACCACCATCACTACCAATAGACAAGCAAAACCAGCAACAAAAAATAGCCAGGACTACCAAAGGTGTATGATCTAATACAAAGATAAATACAAAAACACAAAATGAAAGATGTAATGAAAATATAAAACTATACAATACAATTGTAAAACAAAGTATCCAAATAACATATAACAAAAGTACAACATAAAATAAAACAAATTGATAAACATATATCATAAAAACAGACAAGATAATAAAACAATATAAAATTTAAACTCCCAAAACATTGAGAAACAATAAATAAGCACACATTTTAAACCGGCACCTAGATCACAACACAGTGAATGGATGAACCCATAGGAATTAAAAGGGGATTAATACAATGGAAAGGAATGGAGCATATGTAGTAGTATAAATAAGATAACCACACATGGTAGAGACTCATTTGAGGTGGCATCTCAACTACTGAATATTTGCACAGTATTGGGGACAACAGACAACACCAACAATGGAAGAATGAAAAATGAAGCTCATGGAACTCTCTGAAATGGACAAGCTGTCCAGACGGCTACAGAATCAGGATGCAAATACTTTCAAAAAAGATTGGGAACCGTTAAATGTCTACTTGGAAAATCTAAAAATAATATTGATTGGCTTCTTAAATTGAATAATAAGCATGGGTAGGTTCATTCAAAATCTTCGTTATTCGGATTAAAATTGGAATAAATCCCTTTTCGAAGCAATTTTGAAGCGATTTGGGAACCCGGAAGTATCCTTGCCCTTTCGTAGCCACTGTCGCCATCTTTTTTCCGATCCAAGAAGTTAATCGGAAATGAATCAGTGTTTGGAGGCAAGCAGCTGTTTGCATGCTGGGATGCTTGCCTCCAGCCATTGAGGAGAAACCACCTCGGGAGGGGTGAGGTTTCAGCATGGCAACCATTGCCCTTTAAAAAGGGCCGCACATGCCTCGTGGGCTCATTGTGAGCCGGGGACGCAAAGGCAGAGGGACTAGGGTAGGCTGCTTGGGTGGGAAAGGTGCCACACCATCGCTTTGCAAGGGAATAACATACCTGGGGAACCTAGTAAAATGCCCCCCCCCCATCATTTCCTGAACAGGCTGGGATTTGGAGGAGAAAAGGAAAGGGGAAAGGAAGCGAGATAAAGAAAGAGGAGAAGGGAAGGGAGAAAAACAGCAGGAAAATGTCAGTATGAACCAGTGTGGATGAATTCCTTTTCTTTCTCTTCCGCGTCAGTTTAAACCAGTGTGGATGGGATGGATCCGCGTCAGTTTGAACCAGTGTGGATAGATTCTTTTCCTTTCCCTCCTGCATCAGTTTAAACCAGTGTGGATTGATTCCTTTCTCTCCCATGTCTGTTTAAACCAGTGTGGATGGATTCCTTTCCTTTCTCTCCTGCATCAGTTTAAACCAGTGTGATGAGATGGATCCGCGTCAGTTTAAACCAGTGTGGATGGATTCCTTTCCTTTTGCTTCCCTCCCCCCTTTCTGAAATAAAACAACTACTTTCAAAATAAAGACCACCCAATGAAACAGGAAATAACACTTTGAAACCATTAACGAAGGATTCGGAAGTCTCAGAAATTTTGAAAAGGTTTGAAATTTTTTTGGGGTGAAAATTGGAATTGACTTTAGATCCGAACCACCAGCTCCTCCTACATCCGAAACGAGTTTTCAACCTTTTTAAAAAAACAAATAAGCCTATTGAATAAAGTACATTTAACTGACAAAGGATTCAAGTTGAACAACATTTTTTGGAAATTTCTTCAAACATTATTGAGAGCCCAAGAAGGAGTGTCCTGTACCCAAGTTATCTATCTTCTTTTCCATTCTTAATTTTTGTGTAAATAGAACAATATACTGATTATATATATATATATATATACACTCCCTATTGACCAAGGGTGCCCACACTTTTTCATCATGCGAGCTACTATATGAACAATCAAGTTGAAAAGATCACCTGTTGTGCATGTGAGCGTGCGTGCGCGCTTCTACTGCAGCCTTCTGTCTGCGCGGGGCTTCTTTCTTGCCTGCCCACAAACTCACCACCACGTGCACCCGAGAAGGGGATCCTTCTTGCCTGCGCGTGCGCTCTCAATGTCTTCGTTGCCTTCCTCCTTCCTGCTGCGTGCTTTCACAAAGCAGGAAGTCCCCATCCCGTCCTGCTTCTTGCATGCACAGCAGGCCCCTCCCACGCACGCACATTCAAAACACTGAATGATGTGTCTACAGATGCCTCTCATCAACTCCTTTTTCTTCATGTTCCCTCTTGGCAGATGGATATAATGTAAATGGTAAATAGTAGCCCTTCCCAAGATGAGCCAAAAACAGCTAAAGTGCTTCCTGCCCGCCCCACCCCCACTCTTCATTTTTACTCTTTTCCCAGACAAGGGAAAGCTCTTTGCTGTGTTACCTTTAATTAACAGCAAAAGTTCACTTGAGAGAAAGGAGGGTAAATACGCAGCAGGAGGGTAAATATAAATATAGGCGCACCTGCCAGCGCTCCGGCCAGATATGGCTTCGGAGGCGGCTCGGAAGGCGCAGGGCTGGGAAGAGGGGCCGCCTGGCTGCTGCCTGGGCTGGGAAACTCAACCAAGAAAGGGACCCACGTGAGGCTGGAGCCTCCCCATGGCAGCCTCTCCCTCTCCTCCCTCGAGGCTTCCTTACCTGGGCAGGAGAAGGAAGAGTGAAAGATGTGCTTTCCCAAAGTGACAGATGCAGCGGGGGCGCCGGTCCTTCCGAGGGTATCACTCAGAAAGGACGCCCAAGTGAACGGCTGACAGGAAGGAGGACCCCTCCCACTGGTGGCAGTCCATGCCCACGGGAGAGAGGGGGGTGGCTCTTCCTAGCCGGCTCTGAAGAGCCACCCCCCCTCTCTCTCCCGTGGGCCCTCGCCGCCTTTCTCCTTCGAGGGTGAGGGAGGGCGAGGCGGAGAAAGGTGGCGAGGGCACAAGCAGCAGCAGCAAGTGGAGTCTCCATCCCCACAGCCCCCTCCTCCTCGGGTTCAGCCCCAGGAACACGGCGGAGCCCTCCCTCCTCGCCCCCAACCAAGGAAAGAAAGCAGCCCCACACAGCTCGCTCGCCCAGGTCTCGGCTTGGAATGGGAGTCCCGAGGGCAGTAGCAGGGTTTGCGGCAGGGCTTGCTTGGCTTTGCCCCACTTTGCCTGGCCCCCTTCGCCTCTTTCTCTCTCCCCCCCCCTCTCTCCTTCCAGCACCCGCCTGCCTGCCTACCTGCCAAAAGGATCCGAAAAAGTTCTCCGGATTTCTTTCTTCTCTCCTTGGCTCTCTCTCTCTCTCTCTCTCACACACACACACACACACACACACACACACCTCCACCCCCCACAGCCTCGCATCCTATCAGTGCGTGTGCCTTCGTCTTGCTCCCGCCCTCCCAGCAGCAACCAATGGGCAGTCATGTCACCACACTGTGCATGGCAAGACGAGCACCAGGGCCCGCCCACTAAAGCCTCATTTTGGCAAAAGAAGCCCCACGAAGGCAGCAGCGGGAGCGCACATGCGTGCGCATGGCAGAAGCACGCCATCTGGCTGGTGAGGCCCAAAGATCACCTGGAAGAGGGCCGAAGATCACCTAGGTGCTCCCGATCACTGTAATGAACACCCCTGCTATTGACCTTCTGAGTCAATACCAAATAATATTAAATAATTCACAGTCTGCTTAATTAAACATCACATGATACAGACAGAAACTTGTTCCTTTTCTTTGCAGCTGTGTTTTTCAAAGTTGGGCTAGAAGAAATCTCTGAGACTTAAGTCCAAAATTGCTGATGGATACATCTGTCTTTGAAGCTTGTGTATACTTGCTTTTCTCCGGCATTCTTCAAAACACTGAATGATGTGTCTACAGATGCCTCTCATCAACTCCTTTTTCTTCATGTTCCCTCTTGGCAGATGGATATAATGTAAATGGTAAATAGTAGCCCTTCCCAAGATGAGCCAAAAACAGCTAAAGTGCTTCCTGCCCGCCCCACCCCCACTCTTCATTTTTACTCTTTTCCCAGACAAGGGAAAGCTCTTTGCTGTGTTACCTTTAATTAACAGCAAAAGTTCACTTGAGAGAAAGGATGCCTAAAGGGAAGATTTGAGTTGCAAGCCAGGGCTTTGTTTCACAAATAGCTGACAAAGGAATCTATTCCCTGAAATCAAGGTAAATGATGTCTGTCTTAAGTCCATTGTGCTGATTCTGTGTTCTAATGCTATGGGGAAATAGAAAAATGATTTGTACAACATAACATCATCATTCCGATAAAAGAGTGCATTGTTATCTTTTTCTCACTGTTAACTCTTCCAACTGTTCCTTTCAACCATTAGTATTTTTGTATGATAAGATTCCCCTGTAATAAAAAAGAATGAGTCTTACATGAAATTTGTTAGATATCACTGCTTCATGAAGCCACAAATACATGCATACACATATATACAGTACATGCATGCCATGATTAGCTAGAAAAGTTAAGAGATCCATTCTAACATCATATGAAGGATTGCATGATTCCCATTCCTGACTAAGGCAATAAGCTGCATTTGAATGGGTGTCATATTGAGGAGGAAGCAAGCTTGTTTTCTACAACAGAGTCAAACTACAGGAAAACAGATTCCACCTAAAATTAGGGAATCACTGATGGTAAGAGCTGTTTGACAGTAGAATACACTGCCTTGGAATGTGGTGCAGTCTCCTTCTCTGGAGGTTTATAAACCAAGCCCGGATGATCATGTGTAGGCAATGTTTGATTGTGTCTTTCTAGATGGCAGTGGGTTAAACTGCTTCAATCTTTTAGTACCTTCCTCCTGGATTGTCATTTTCAGTGAGCACAGAGGTGCGGAATTACTTCTGAGTTGAGGCTGTGCTGGATGCCTAATCCACAATTCCTTGAAATGTTGGATAATATTAATCAAGCAAGGGATTTTATCAAACCATGGGTGCTGAATTTTAATTTCTTACTCAGTGCTTTAGTAGGAAAACAAGCATTTTACATATAACCAATTAAAAGTTTCATCAGCGACTAAAGAGAAAACACAATGCTATAAATATGTTAAAACTTGGAAGTTTTGGATGACTGGCTTTGTGGGTGACATCCCAGTTTGGCTCCCGACAGCAGAATGTGATTAATTGGGAGCAAATCTGTCTATTTTAAGCAGCAACACATTGACTAACAATCATTTCTACAGTTACTAGATACCAAGAATCAGTCTCTCTCTCTCTCTCTCTCTCTCTCTCTCTCTCTCTCTCTCTCTCTCTCTCTCTCTCTCTCTCAGTTGCTTTATCCAGCAATCATATTTTCATACTATGCTGATTATTTGCTCTTTATACATGCAAATTATGTGGTGGGTCATGCTGGCTTGACCAGCATTGCACACACACCCCACTGATTTCCCATTTAGAAGCACTCTTTGCAATATTCGTTTATACATAAGTAACAGAAGGTTGCATTTTAAGTAGATTTTTACAGAGTCAAAGTGATTTGTAGTCCCATTTTAATCACCTTTCTCCTCCGTTTCAATGCCTGCAAGAGCTACAGAAAATGCATGTATTCCACATTATAGTTTTCATAGGTACTTGGGATCCTAATTGAGGCATCTAACATTCCCCAACTATGTTCACAATAATATCTTTCATTTCTAACCTTCACCACAATGCCAATTGATGAGCTACTGACAACTGGCACTGCTTGTTCGCTTCCACTGACTTCCCACTACATAGCAGCGATACCAACTTCCCCCGCAAAAATTCCCTGTGAGAGCTACATGTTTTGTAACCTTACTTTCCAGATGACCCTCATACACATCTATAGTCTATCTCATTTTTTTGTAATGGTAGAATCAATCCAAGTCAATTCTGACATAGCAACACTACTGCAAGTTTTTATTGAAAAGATTTACTCAGAGGGGATTTTCTATTGACTTCTCCACATTCAAAGCACCACATTCAAAGCACCCCTGACAGATGGCCCTCCAACCTATGTTTAAAAGCCCCCAAAAAGGAGCCTCCATCACACTCCAGGGCAGTGGAACTCTCTGCTCTGGAGTGTGGTGGAGGCTCCTTCTTTGGAGGCTTTTAAACAGAGGCATGATGACCATCTGTCAGGGATGCTTTGAATGCGATTTTCCTGCATCTTGGCAAGGGGTTGGACTGGATGACCCACGAGGTCTCTTCTGACTCTATGATTCTATGATTCTTTTTGGGTGCACAGTATGTGACTTGCCTAGAGTTATCCAGTTGATATTCCAGAGTTTTGGGCAAGGATTTGAACCCTGGACCCCCAGAGTCCTATTCCAATGCTCAAAGCATTGCCACACACTGGTTCTCCTTTCTCCTCTTTTGATCTGATCATTCTTTTGCCTGTTGCTGAAAAACATCAGTGGACCCCCAATCTAACTCTATGCATCTCTATGTATACATTTACTGGCATAACTCTGTAATTTTTATTTTTGATCTTTTCCCAAATCTGCTATAGTTCGGAGGTAGAAAGCAGCTTGCATGCCTTTGACTGTTTCCCATTGAGAGTTACACTGCAAACACTTCCATCAGAATAAGCACATTCCTCATTTCCAAAGGGTGAATCTGAGAAGATAATTTCAGAATATGCCTATTTTTATTCAACCTCTTAAGTATTTGAGTGTCTTGCTCTGACCAAAGTCTGAAATAACCTTGTAACTAAAGGAAAATATGTTTAGAACAACAGTTCTGCATTTTACACCTAATGCACATATTTAGTGTGAGGTCTTATGAAGGTTTATTTTTAAAGTCTTCTACTCCTGATGGAAATAACTTACAAAGCTTATGAATCAGGGTTTTATTCCATTTTTGTTTGGTTCAAAAGTTTAATATTACTACAATTTGCATTTTGCCTGTTCTGTGCATTTTGTAGATGAGGCATGAGGCAGATAGAGAATCTCATCCAGTTGACCCTTTGGGGAAAGCTGGTGAAACAGAGATGAGAGCTTATTATTTTAAAGCAAGACTGAGCATTTTGTTACACCAAGTGGATCATGTTTATTACGCTAAGTGTTTCCAGGCCAATGCAAAGGTGCCTAGTTACTGACAAGTGCTATATCAGCAAAAGTTACAAAATCCATCCATTGATGTAACTTATGGAGTTTTGCAGATCATGAAAGTTTTGAAATTAGTTTCTCTTTTTATATAGAGAATAGAAAGTCGAGGAAAGAGAGGCAATGTTGCAACTAAACCCTTTCTGCCACTATGTATGAGAAAAGAAGATGACATACTAGCTAGCTTTAAAAAGAAACCCACTATCTGCACAGTCCCCCAGATAGTTCAGATTCCCTTTTACCCAGCTATATCACAAACTATCCATTTTCTTGCTTCCCCATTCTCATTCAATCTCATTTGACATCTAGTGGAATTTAGATACAGCATTGAAGAAATCTACCCAACTACAAAAAAGCAACACAATCTTTAAAAACCAGTAATAGATAAAGAATTATTTTTGTGTGTTGTCAAAGGCTTTCATGGCCAGAATCACTGGGTTGTGGTGAGTTTTCCAGGATGTATGGCCATGTTTCAGCAGCCTTCTCTCCTGACATTTCGCCACATCTATGGCAGGAATCCTCAGTGTTTGTGAGGTATATTGGAAACTGGACAAGGGAGGTAGGTTTATATATCTGTGGAGAGTCTAGGATGGGATAAATAACTCTTGACTGTTGGAGACAGGTGTGAATGTTGCAATTAATCACCTTGATCAGCATTTAAAAGCTATGCATCTTTAAGGTCTGGCTGATTCCTGCCTGGGGAAATCCTTTATTTATTTTTCTCTAACCTTCACATGCATCACATCATGGAGGATTCCACTTAAAATGAGAATATGAACTGGGCAAGGCTGTTTTACACATCTGGAGGGACATAACCCCATTTCACTAGAAATGCACAAGAAATATTCAGCAGACTTTGTAATCCTGCCTTCTTTATTGTGTGAAGGTAACACCTATGTGAGCTCCATTCCTAGCTCATTTGTCAGGTATTTGCAGAGCAGAGTGTTCTGAAATGCTGTAAATCACATGTACTTTGAGTCCGGAGACCTTGAAACAAATTCATTTGCAAGCATGAAAAATTCACTGTAACTTGAACTGAGATTGTATAAGGTAAAACTCTAGGTTCTTTTCACCGTTTTATACAGCCTTGACACTGTGTTAATTCTGCTTCCCAGTTGCTGAAGTGTTTCTTTTTTAAGGCATTGATTTTGACCATATCGAATTGGAGCTCCGGTACCAATGCAAACATGCCATTGTTTGGGTTTTGCAAATTTCAGAAGACTCCATGGCTCCACTGGAAATAAAGTAAGCCAAAAAAAAAATTCTATAAAAATGACAAACCAAATGTGTTACTTTAACACACTTTATTGAAATAAGTGGTTGCCTCTTACAAATTAACTTAATAGAAGTTGTGTTGACTTTAGACTGATAGGACTTGGAAAGGGCTAAAATATTCAGTCAGCTCTTGTAAACATACATGCCTTGGGAAGTACTCGATAAAACTGAATGAAACACAATTTCTTTATAGACACATATAGATTTCCACTGAGTTTCAGCATCAGTCAACTTTTGGTTACATGATATATATCTCACTGTTTCTTAGCATGTTGCTGTTTGGCTCCTTTGTTGTTGAGAGCTTTGTGTGAGACATTTGTTTCAGTCTGGTTACTTTTACAGACCTATTTTGTAAGGGCAAGAAAGGGCCTTCTTAGTAGTTGCACCAATGATCTGGAACTCCTTTTGTAGTGTGGCTCATTGCAGTTCTTTTATGAGTAAATGCAGAGCATTACAAGGATTACAGAATTGACTTTTAAATATATATGTTTTAAACTGTTTTAACACTATGGGCACTTCCACACAGCCATATAGCCCAGACTATCAAGACAGAAAACCCCACAATGTGTGCTTTCAACTGGGATATCTGAGTCCACACTACCATATATTACAGTTCAAAGCAGATAATCTTGGATTTTATTCAGCTGTGTGGAAGGGCCTAAATGTAGTTTAATACTATTTGAAACATAGGTTGATATTCTGCATGAGGAGATGGGCCATAAAGAGCCCCCTATGTCACCTCTCAACTCTCTCAGAACCTGCCACTGGTGGGGAGTGCTCTTTAGTGGTTAATAGAGGGTAGCATGGTAGTGAGAAATGTCAGACTATGATACTATAGCTGAAAGTAATAGGCACATAATTGCAAACTAAAAGAACTATTGCTTTGTGTCTAGCTGAGGACATAACTGCAGCAGCAATGCCTCTTCCACTACCCAGTGGGCAGAGTTGGACAGCAGTACGGTAGTATATACCTCTGACAAAATGGCAGTCATGACTTCTATAGATTCTTATCTACAAGTGCTCTTAGTTGTATTTCTTCTTATCTTGTAAGCTATCATGAGTGTTAGATTTGGGGGAAATGGTTACATAAAGCATTTCAGCATAATGGGTCCTTGATTTCCACTGGGATTTGGTTCCAGGACTCCCCATGAATGCCAAAATCCATGGATGCTTACACTTCATTAAGCCCGGTGGCGCAGTGGGTCAAACCCTTGTGCTGGCAGGACTGAAGACCAACAGGTCACAGGTTCAAATCTTGGGAGAGTGTGGATGAGCTCCCTCTATCAGCTCCAGCTCCCCATGTGGGGACATGAGAGAAACCTCCCACAGGGATGTTAAGACATCAAAACATCCAGGTGTCCCCTGGGCAACGTCCTTGCAGATGGCCAATTCTCTCACACTAGAAGCAACTTGCAGTTTCTCACGTCACTCCTGACTCTCTCTCTCTCTCTCTCTCTCTCTCTATATATATATATATATATATGTGTGTGTGTGTGTGTGTGTGTGTGTGTGTAGTTTAATACCATTTGAAACATAGGTTGATATTCTGCATGAGGAGGTGGGCCATAGAGAGAGAGAGAGAGAGAGAGAGAGAGAGAGAGAGAGAGAGAGAGAGAGAGGGAGAGAGAGAGAGAGAGAGAGAGAGAGAGAGTAGCATAATCAATGGATGTATCTTGTATAAAATGACAAAATCAAAGTTTACTTTTTGGATTAAAAATAATAATTTCAAGCAAAGTATGGTTAAATTTGTGAATACTGAATCCATGGCAGTACTCTGCATGATCTGTGATGATTGCACAATTATTGAAATCTATGTCAAAGACAATACGTATCCTCAACCTAATCTAGTAGATTTTGGTGAGGTGGAAGAATCATATGAATGCTAGAACAACAAACATATAAAGATTTCCTGCCTCTTGATTCAATACATCTGCTGCATGTTTTCAATAGGTATTGTATAAAGACCATTCTAATGACTCAACTCCATTTAAAAATGAACATCTTCATGTGTGGTGGGATTTCTTGTCAACATTTTCATAAAGTTTGGAATACTGAGTTATAGCTACAATTACCACACAATTCGTATAACAATGTGCTCACCTTTGAATATATGTTTCTATCTTTCAGCCTGGTTGAGAGAATATTTATTTTATCTATGCCTAGTTTCACCCACAAAATATACTATGTTAGTTATAATGATAGGAAAAAAATACAAAGTTTGTAGATTTTACTGAGAACATTATTTAGTGGCACACACTGAAAATCTTTTGATTTAAAATGTGTGCTTAGAGTAGAAGAGTCAGAAAACTATGACAACTCAGACTGACCCCCCCCCCTCCCTCCCTCTCTTGATGGTCTGTATCCAGAATTGCCTACTTTGGGTTTAAATCCAAAGGCCAACATGTCTTTCCTCTAAAAGACTACATTCCATATTACTTCAAAATAGACCTCCACATCCTGCTCCATCCCTGGAAACTATTAAAGACATTGCCGACTACAACCCTATGGTTCATGTTAAAATGAATGAGTTTGGGGCTCTGTTCATTTTCTCAAGCAGGTGGTTGAACTCATGCTGCTGTTGATCATTAGATAATGATTCCCCCAGACTTTTAGTTATTTCAACAATTCATTAAACTGGTAAAGGGAAAAATATGAATGCTACAATAGCTCAGGGAATTAGTAATAGCATATGGTGTCTTTCAGTCTCTCCATTACCCATATAAATCCAAAGAGGGTTAACAGTCAGCAACTGTTAGTTATTCCCTATTTAATCTCCTGTGACTCATGTTGATAGGACTTGGTGGTTTCAAGCCAAACCCCAGGAGTCTATAACATGAAATCCACTGCAACGTACAACACCTGTCTTGGCAGTCTAGGCAATTGCACATTGGCTGAAAAGTGAAAGACCATATTGACTAAACCATACACCCAATGATCGCCTCACTTGGTCCTATTGGAATATATATTGGAGTTCATAAGATAATGTGTTGAGGTTGGGAGGGGAATGATTAGTTGAACTGCAATGTACTGAATCAGCACAATATACAAGGCACTGGCACATAGCCCATACTAACCTCTCAGTAGTCTGCCAGGAAAAGGCAGAAGGTTCATGGAATTGGCATGAGCAGCCCAATCCAAATGGGAGGATCCATTGAAAACTCTGCACATACTTTTTTCTTGATTTCATGCTTCCTTGCTACATGGCTGGCTTTTCACTAAGCAAAGGCTGTTGCAATGTAGTGACAAGGGTGCTTAACTTGGATGTTGGAAGTGAATTAAGATAAACAACTGTATAAGTCCCAGTTAGTATGTAACACACTACCATTCACAACTGTATGAATACCAGGGGAAACAGACACAAAATAATTATTTATTCTGTAAGAGAACCATATTAAGCCAAGTAAGAAGAAGAGAAGGAAACACATTTTTATATCTTCAACAAACTTTATATATGTTTTAATCTGTTTTTATATTTGACCTATTTGGGAACTGAGATTCCCTTTCCTTGGGCATCTGTTCCCCATTTTATGTCCTGGTCATAGATGTAATAAATCATTGATTGATTGAAATCTTTATATCTTAGCATTACCTGGGGCTGCATATGCCCTTTACCTGTTGGACTACAGGTCCTATAATCCTCCATTGCTAGCATTTCTGACTATGGTCATGGAGGTTGTAGATGGGCAACATTTGGAGACCCATAAATCCTCCTACCATAAACTATCGTCCTGTAATAGCATGTTATTATTTAACTTTTTGTCTGAAAGCTACAGTTTCAGCTGAAATATGGCCAAATGGGATCAGATGACTTATAGAATCACAAGTTGGAAGGTACCACAAGGCCTATCCACTATAACACCAAAAACAACACCCTGCCATGCAGGAATACACAACTAAAGCAATTCTGAAAGATCCTCATCCTACTTCCAGAAATGGAGATACCCTCACCATCCAAGGCAATATATTCCTCTACCAGCAACTCTGACAATAAAAAGTTCTTCCTAAATATTAGTCAGCATTATCCATGAGATCTATCAAATAAATCACTGCAAATCACAAGCTAGATCTGCCCCCATGAGTCATGCATGTCCTTCAGATCCCACAAAGAAATTAGTGCGTATCTGCTCTGCAGTTAAGCTCCAAATTTATCCTTTATAGGGAAGGCATGAGAATGCATTGTTAGAAGGAACAAGAAAATCTGCATGCACCAAACCTCTTGACAACATTAGTTCCGGAAATAAAGCTATTTCAAAGCTAAATGAATTATTTCCAAGTAAATGCAAACTATTTGCAGGTCCCCTGCAGAAACCTAAAGATTATATGTCTTCCATTATATGTCTTAGTGCTTTTCTGTTTGCTGGTACATTCTACCTTTTGAAGTCCTGCTGTCATTCAATTGGGATTGGGCCTTCAAGGGCTTTTAGATGTAAAATAGTTTATGTAGCAGGTGGTCTTTCCTGCTGTTTATGGTGTAGCCTTGGGAAGCCAGTCAGATGGAGCCGTTCTTCTTTATCTGCATGGAATCTGGATAAATCACAATCAAACAGATGGGAAGACAGTCAACATATCAGAGTCCACTAGACTAGCAGCAGTTCATAAAATTCTGCAAACACACAACATTTGCAAAAGTGAGAGACAGAGGGGGGAGAGGGAGACATGGACAATTTATTCAACCAACTGTTACACGAACAATCACTTTGCTTAAAAGTAATTTTTCAATATGGGAATTAGGAAAAGAAAACAAATCTAGCAAACAGTTTAAATGATCACAGCTGCTCAATACATAACTCTGCAAATGTAGTTCATATTATAGAAGATAAACACCAGGAAATTGGAAATTAGGCCCTAATCTATGATGGTAGATCAAAGTAGACTAGTGAAACTGGTACCTCTCAGAAGAATGTGCAAGATTCTGTAACTTGCTACATGGAGCATACAAAAGTTTAGACTGTAATTATGGTGCATGCAATATGTGATTTGATCAAGGCAATACCTTCTATGCGTTTGATAGCTGAGACATGTTGAGTTCAAACACAGTTTAGAACACCACTTTTTGAAAGGAACTAGTTATTTCATTAATTACCCAACATATTTTCACTTACTGTTACTGCAGTCCATAAATACACCTCTTTAAGCTGTGCCATTGAAAAATATAGAACAGTGTTCTCTTGTTCCCATTTTTTTGAAATCTAAGCTTTACCTATTCCCAGCATTCTCATGTTGTCTCCATTCTGTCTTTCTCTTTCTGGTAGCAGCATCAACAGCCCCATATCACATTCTATATGTTGTACTGTATAAAATTAATATTCCATAATACAGCAAAATATGCCAGCTTTCTCAGTAGCTATTAACCAAATCTACCTGGCACAAAGAACTACGCCAAAAATCCTCCGTGGAAATAATATCCTAGTCCCAGTTTCTGCTCCTGTGCCCTCATAAATTTTGTTGATGTGAGTAGCTTGAAAGTTGGCATTTTTGATCATTTTTGGAATATGGATTTTATGCCCAGAACAGACATTGAAATATGGTTTCTGTGAAGGGTATTGGCTTTACTTTAGTGAAGCTAAAGCTTTTGTCTGATCTATCGGGTCCAGGAACACTGGAATGTCCCATAGAGCACAGCAAGATAATTGATTAAAATTGTCAAGATCTTACAAGTTTTTCTTTTGTTTATTTTTTTTAAGTTGAAAAATAGCAGTCCTATTGCTATGTATGTCTGGTAACTGTTCAGAACTAGCAGATCATGGCAGAACAAAATACACAGCTTGATGGTTTGCTGGGTTCCCAATCCCACAATTTTGTATTAGCATGCAATGATGGCATCCCAAATCCATCAATTCTGAAGCAGCATGCAGTGATGGCAGAGAGAACCCAGCTAGGCAGTTTACATGAGCTACTGTTAACTGAAAAGACATCAGATTCAACTTAGATTTTTCCTTTTTGAAACATTCCCTCACCTCATTATTTTATTAATTATAGAACTATAATTGAAATAATATTAATTGTTCCAATATGCTTTGAAATGAACTGAAGAGGTTTAGCACTATCAAAACAAAAGCCCTAGGAAATCTAGATTAATAATGAATACTGGAAATGCTTTAATCCTTAACATATTGACAATGCTGCAGAGTGTGCTTAAGGAACTGGTGGAGCTGATTCTGCATGTGAAGAACAGAGATGAAGTTATCTACAGGCCTAATCATTGGCCTTCCTTTGTCATCAATCCGGAAACTCAAGCTAGTGCAAAATGCTGCTGCTCGACTGCTGGTGGGAGCATCAGCACAAGAGCACATTACACCTATTCTGCAGCAATTGCACTGGCTACCAATAGAGTACCGGATTGCTTTCAAGGTGTTGGTGTTAACCTTTAAGGCCTTGTATGGTCTAGGGCCGGTGTATCTGAGGGACTGCCTTACCCCATATGTTCCCCCGAGATCACTACGCTTGGAAGAGCAAAACCTCTTAGTAGTTCCATCCATTCATTCCTGCAGGTTGTCCACAACCAGATCAAGAGCCTTTTCTGTAGCGGCGCCATCGCTATGGAATTCAATGCCAGACAAAGTTCGTGCCATTAAGGAATTGGCCCCATTTCGGAGAACCTGTAAAACGTCCCTTTTTAGGCAGGCTTTTAACCTAAATGGCTCCTGAGGAAGACGTCAAATTCTTGAGTCTTATATAAACTGTTGTTTTTATGTTCTGTTTTATATTGTTGCTGGTCTTAAATTGAATTGTTGCTGTTTTATAAATTGATTTTATTTAAACCACCCCGAGCCTGCTGGAAGGAGTGGTATACAAGAATGAACAATAAATAAATGAATTAATTAATTAATAATCACAAAGGCCAGGTAAAGCATCCAGTGGCAAAAGGAGAGAGGCAGCAGGCAGCTCCCTCTTGGTGATACTTTCCTCATCACAAGAGAGAAGTGTCACCCTTGCTTCCCCCATGTGCTGAAGCCAGCACAACAAAAGAAGCAGCCTGTGTTGTGGGGAAAGCCTCTAGTGACACTTTCACCCCAATTGGGGGTGGTGCCTCTGTCAGAAGTCACACATTGTCATATGATGGCCGGCATACGGCTACATCCAGAAAATGGGATGAAAATGTCCTAAGATACTAAATTTCCCCCATCTGATGAGGTCACATATGTATCCTCTCATCTTTCTCCACCACCGCTTCAAGACTATGAAATTCCTGGCACATGTCACAGAGACTGATAAGAAACAAAGAATATGAATCTTGGATTTATTTTGTCTTTGTTTAAAAACTTAACTAAACGGGGGGAAAACTTGAGTATATTGCCTGCTGTATCTTGTAGGGTCTAATGGTAGATAATAATCCTGAGACTTTCTGGAAGAAAGAGAACTCCTCAAGGATAGGGATTCATTCAAAACCTGGAAGTTCTGGTCAGTTCACCATATGTAAAAGTTGACTTAAAGGTATATAACAACAATGGCATCATCAACAACTTCCATTGGTACTAAGCAGTCAAAAATGCATATTTAGGAAATCTCAGCATACAAATGATCAATGTTTAATATAGTACCAGGACCAGCCAGTTACACTATTACTACCATATTTCTTCAATTCTATGATACCATCCATTGTAAGATGCACACTGATTTCAGAGCAACAAAGAATAAAAAAGCTTCATGTACATATATAAAGAAGCACGTGCAATTCTAAGATACACTTTGTTTTTTAAAGATATTTAAGCACATCTTAAAATCGAATAAATACAGTATATCTGTGTGGTGATGTGAGTAGGGGCTATGTGTTTTATTTCAGGGAAATGTGTTATTTGCCTTAAATGTGTAAGGAAAGTTGTGTTTATAAAATGCTGTAACTGCTTATTTACATCTGAATGTATATATAAGATATGTCAAAATATACTAAGGGAAATGATCAGGTAAATATAAGGGCTTAGAATCTCTATTAGTTAGAGCAGGATTTGGTTGTGAGTTGCCATAGCAACCAGCATTGGCCAGGGAGCGGGTTTTGGTTTTAAAAATCTGTTGGTGTTTTGCTGTCAGCAAAGCTAGAGGTTAGCTTTGGCTGAGCAGTTAGTCTGACCTGTCAGTGGAATCTGACAGGGACAGTTTGGTTTTTAAGAACTGCGCGGAAGGCATGCAGTTCTAGACTGTGCTAGAATAGCCAGTCTAAGTAAAAGCCTGAGGGCTGGAAAAAGGCAGTGTGCCTAGGGTAGAAGTGCCTGATTTAGTCAGAAAGGCTGCAGTCAGGGAAGACTGTTAGCCTGGTTAACTGAACACAGTCAAGAAACAGTTAAAAGTCTAAGTACTGCATAAGTACATACTCCATTGGCGCCCCCTTGCAGTGGGGGAGAGGCTTGCGTACCCTAATGAAGTTTTGAGCTATGCTGGCAGTGGCATAATAGTCACCAGTAGGGCCTCCCATGCCAGACAGGTCACAACCGAAGGGTCTGACAAAGAGCGTCAAAGGGTAGGATGGGCTCTCTAGCCTTTTGGCAACCATCCTAAGAGAAGGAA
>JARBWK010000002.1:16703666-16723329 GCA_030556195.1 Anolis apletophallus | reverse complement strand
ATGAAATGTTGTGCCTTTGCAATACAGAAATCCACAGATGCAGTAAAAGTGTGCATGCAGTCCGAACTGTACAAACCACGGCCAGGAAGCACTGGAGGGTGGATTGGGCCAAAGTTTAAGGTATTCCAGGAGTGGTGTGATAGCTAAAGAGAGTTTAGTTACCCACAAAAAAGAGAAATTCTGGAATAAAACAGATATAGTACAGTTCTGTGGAGAAGTACACTAAGAGAGTCATGCTGCATACACGTGTATTCCAGAAGTGGGTTTTAGTGCCAGAAATCAGCCAGGCACAACAGTTAATGCAAAATATGATTCCGGCTTTTAACATTAGAAGCAAAGATTAGCTAGGTACAGTCTGTACTGGCTTAGAGATATGGATGTAAAACACAGTGCAAAGAGTATTCTGTCTTAATGCTAGAAGGGATAGATCTGCGCATGAGCAAGAAAGATTCCATTGTTTTCATTATGGCAAGAAGCCAATGGCAAGATTGTTGCAAGTTCAGGAACACCCAGGGCCTGAATAGACAGAAGCAGCTGTGGAAAAAGGATGCTTCTTAATGCAAATGGTATTGACAAATGAGAATGCTTTTATGATGATGCTGTTAATTCTAATTAACCTGGGGTCCCACGGGACTGGAGAGTAAATTGGTCCTCTTAAGGTGTTCCAGACGTAAGTGTAGGAAACTCCTTGCGATGAGTTTCCCACAAAAGAGAAATTCTGGAATAAAGCAGGTTTGGTACTTTTCCGAGCATAAAAAGTACAGTCAGAGAGTGATGCTACTTGCGTGTCAACTCTGAAAAAGAGGGTTTTGGTGCCAGAAATCAGACAGGCACTTGCAATGAAAGACTAACACCATGATTAAATGCATTTTAATACACCCTGTGCCCAATTTGAGATAATATAGGCTAGATGGGTGGAAACAGTGCAGTTTGAGCTATGAAAGTTAATGGGAATTTTAATGTGAATGGAAACACCACTGCGCATGGCAAAGAGTCTGACCTTCTCCGCTGCTGGCACGGAGCCCGGAAATATTGTTTCAAGTCAGGAACAGAGAGACTCAGCATTGATAGCTTGCACTGTGAGAAAGAAATAACTAATAGATGGCTATTGTTCTCATTCTTAGGTATGACAGAGAGATGATGCTAATAATTTATGCAGTGTCTATTGGATTAATGAAATGTCATGTAAGCAATAGTAATCACCAGCCAATTATGATTGTTTTATCCATGAAGAAGGGGTGGGCTAAACTGAAATGACTCCATTACGGGTATAAATGTCTTTGTATGAGATGTGACGGGGTCTTTTGCCCCATCTGCAGCTGTGTTCTGCTGGCAGAAGCCCACCAGCTGGTGAGAATAAATCTTTTGATTTCCACCTATTTCACAGTTGTCGTGTGAATTTCCTCCTCCTTGAACCCGCACGAATAAGCAGCTTGGTAAAGTTAACTTGGTACTTGGAGTTCCATAACTCCCAGTTTTACCTGCTTCAGAGGGACGAAAGGCAGGTGTAAAGATGCACTGGAAGCCACAGACCCAACCCTTCATGCAGGCAGTTCAGGACTTTGGTCGCTTGAGACTGACTCAGGAGATGACAGTCTTGTTCGGCAGCATCCTGAACAACCAAGAAGCCTTTTCTAAGGAGAGTACTGCTTGCTCCATATGGAGAGGGACCTAGAAAAGGTGGCCTAACGAAAGCTCATATCCATCTACCCGGTTGGCTAGCTGCGGCCAACGGACATCTTCTGCTTTCATTAGCGCTGTCTTCACACTATCCTAAATATACACTAGACCAACTATGTGACTAATGTTGCTGTCCTTGAGCAAGCAGGGGTCACCAGCATTGAGGCCATGCTATTGAGAACACAGCTGCGCTGGGCAGGGCACATCTCTAAGATGGAGGACCACCGCCTCCCAAAGATACTACTCTACGGTGAACTCGCCACGGGTCAGCGCAAGAGAGGCGCCCCCAAAATAGATATAAGGACTCCCTGAAACAACATCTCAGGCTCGGCCAGATTGATCACCAACAATGGTCCACCCTGGCCGCACATCGAGAGGCATGGAGATGCACTATCCACAATGCTGCGGCCTCTTTCGAGAAGACACGCCAAATGGGTCTCGAAGAGAAACGACAATGCAGAAAGAACTGCAACTTGGAAACAACATCACCCAAGGAGACTTTCTGCTGTGCCTTCTGCACAGCAGAATCTCAGATTGGCCATTTTAGTAATCAACGCACTTGTAAAAAGCGTTGGATGAGTCCTTCCTAAGAATCTTCGTTCGTGAAGTAATGCCGAGAGAGAGAGACTGAATAATCTTGTAACACCTTAAGAAGTGAACATCTACATCTGTAACTTAACCAAGCGTCTGTACCTCTAAATCCACTAAACTTATAACTTTGTTTCTAAATAAACTCTTTACAGTTTCTTTTGAACACAAGCCTCTCTGGAAGTCTTTTCAAGGATAAATGGTGGCAGCGAATAAGTTAACACAGACAGAGAGGTGGGATTCTAAAGGAAGGTCCCCCTTGTCCAGTTGGTCAACCGTCAGCCACATCTCCACAATCTGCAACATAAGTAATTAAATGTAACATCTATTTTTACTGTGATATATTTATTGTATGATTATTTATACAAGTTGAGCATCCCTTTTTCTGAATTCCAATATCCCACCCAAATTCTCCAATGTAATTTACTAAACCACAATGTCTGTGCTCCAAAACACCTCTGCTGTCAAAGACACTATTCCAAATATACTCTGCAGTGGATGTATATTATTGTGCACATTGATAGATTAATTGCATTGTTTGTGGTGAGATCACACAGAAAAAGTGAGAACGGGACATCTTCTTAAATAATGAGTTGTCATAACATTTTTTTTCTGTTCAGAGAAATGAATCTATAAAGAATAGCAAATGTATTTGTTGCATGACAAATGAGATAAAAAAGTTGGTTTAAGTGCCACAGTAAAAGAATCTCTATTCTCTCTCCTTTGCAGTGTCAGCAAGATAAATATATATATCCCCCTGAATCAGTGAAATGCTCAATATTATTAACATCAGTCATTTACCTATTTCCTCCAAAGCCTATGGAAAAAAATACTATGAGATATTAAGCAAAGTAATATTTATGACTCCTGCTTAAAACCTGACTTGCACGGTGCTGTAAATTATATTGGAATGATTGCCAATGAATAGCAGGGCTCACAGTGTATGATGTAGGAATGTCATCCCCACCAATAAGGATATAATGGAGGAGGTTATAATTGTATGAGGAATGAATGTCCAAAGAGGATTCACTTCTCATCCTTTTAAGAGCAATCCAAGAACACCCAGAATCTTCTCTGGTTAGTTCTGTCTCATAGGCTTTGAGCTAGGATTTGAGTTAAGGCTTCTTTGAACCCACCCTCTCCGGTCTTACATTTTTTAGCTATAACAAAGAAGATGATCACATGCATTAAAATAACATGGGAGAAGATACACACGGTCATGTAGGATAAGTGTGGCCCTGCCATTTATGTTTGTGACCACCAAACCTACCTCCCTGTATTTGCCAATGACATTGTCATAACATCTTTTTCTTCATCCATAGGTTCCACTAGTTGTAGGCCAAAACACCTTGGGACACACAGGTTGAGAACCACTGTTTTTTGGGGGGGGTTGTAGGATGGTCCAGAGAGCACTGCGATTCACTGTGTTGAATGCCTTTGCAAGGTCAATGAATGCCATGTACAGTGGTTGATTTTGTTCCCTGCATTTTTCTTGGAACTGTCATGCAGTGAAGATCATGTCCACTGTTCCTCTGGAGGGGCAGAAGCTGTTCTGGGATTCTGGGAGGGTATCTTCTGAGGGGGGTAGAAGGCAGTTTGCAAGAATTCTTGCGAGGATTTTCCCAGTGGAGGTTAGAAGAGAGATACCTCGATAGTTTCTGCAGTCTGTTCTTTATCCTATTTTGAAGAGGGTGGTGATGGTGGCATCCTTGAAATATGCTGGGATTTTCTCAGTCACTCACACTTTTTCTATGAGCTGTTGGACTTGTTGTGTCAGCTCAGGTCCTCCCGCTTTAAAGATTTCAGCAGGGATCCCATCAGGTCCACTGGCTTTGTTATTTTTTTGTTGGCTGATGGCTGACTTCTTCCAAACTGGATAGTGCTGCAAGCTTATCCCTGGTTTGTTGTTGCGGGGTTTGTGAGAGAACCTCTTCAGCCACATTCGAGCTGCGATTCAGAAGGCTTTGGTAGTGTTCTTTCCAATGTAGTGCAATTGATTTTTGCTCCTTCAGAAGTTTGGTTCCATCTGATGAGCGTAGAGGCTGTATGCCATGGTTTCTTGGTCTGCACTAGTTACTGCAATGTACTTGGTCATAACATGAAAGAAATCAGACTACCCTTTGGGTGAGCCCCTTTTTGTGAGGGGACAAAGGAAGGGAGGCTCCTTCAGAAGGTCTTCCTTGGTGAAGGGTACCTGGATGCCAGTACAAAATGGTAGCTATCATGTAAACCTTAGGTGCTCCACTCATAAGTGGCTGAGTAGGAGACCAGGTTATCCTCCCTTCAGCCCATTAAATAGTTTGAATAGATAAATAAAGGAGCCCTTTATCAGTTCTTGTTATATTCTATTGGGGATTTTTAGCAGATAAATACTTCCTAAATAACGGATAAAGGCTCTAAACAGCACAGACATCTCCACAATCAGCAGGAATTATTTATTGTTACCTGCAAAGACAAAGGACATAGAGATTTACAACATTAGGTTTGGTTATCAATTATTGTGATGTTTTAACGGTTTTGTTGTTCAATTTGTTTTAATTAATGTTGTTATCTACCTTAAATCTTTTTTATTGGAAAGGTGAAAAGTGGGTTAAAATGTAACAGATTATATTCATGACTAAGTGTCTATTGTGTTTCTAGTCCACAAATTTACAGACCGCAGGCTAAATCCAATTTTTAATCTCAACTAGAGAAGAATCACTGAATCAATGGGGCTTATTTAGATTGCATGGGTTTACAGCTATTTGGTACTAACCATTGGATTTTGCAGTCGTAGAAATTGAAATATAAAGAGAGGAAAGGTTGGATATCACAAGTGATGGGTTAAATGAGAGCCTATAGCTGATTTAGTTGAATTGCTAGTGTACCAAGTAACTGAAATAAAATTCATAGATAAAAATTAGAAAGTAACTATTGGGCAGAAAGTCAACATCCAATACAAAGATGTCTAAAGTCATTGGCGAGAAAGTATGGCCATATCAAGTGCTATGTCATCCGGTGTAGTTCATCTGAAGTGTCAGATTAGACTGGTGATTTTGTTTGATTGTTCCAAAAAAGAATTCAAATTCCAGAGTAATAAGATTTTTAAAGAAAAATGTTTTTGGCTGAGCTCTCATTTGGGCCTGAGGATAATAGTGACCATATGATTCAATTGAATCAACTCATTTTCACCACGTCTTTGCTAAAATGTTAGTTTCTTCCAACAGCTTTCCTTAAAACAGTTTCTTCAGGCAAAATGGAAGAAAGCTCAAGTGTTATTTAGCCCAGCAGCTTGGAGAGGGTGAAATTTCTTCTTGTATATCAAGAGAAAAGTTGTCAGAAATCCAAAACTACCAAACCCCTGTACTGCTGATGGTATACCAGTTCCAGATGTGGAAGTGTTTTGTACACTCATTAAGAGGTCATTTGGCATGCAGACATTTCCCAAATGGTGTAGCTCAATTTAACAATTGTGTAACAGCTTTTTCAAACTCAGCCACCTACATGCACACCAACACACATATAGAAACCACATAATCCACACATGCAATCTTCATATACGTATATTGTATTCCATCAGTCATCAGGAGGATGAAGACCATCCTTTAATTTTAAAAAACGCACGGGGGTGCTTTAACTGTCTGAACTTATACAGTGCAAATTGCCCTTTTCGTTTTATTGTCAATGTCTGTAACTTTGTTAAATTTAATCATGTGTTCATTTAACACTGCCCACGCAGAGTGTCAGCTCTCTACAGTGTGAATTACCTAAGCCTTCATAATAAAACTTTGCATGTTCCTGGGTAGAAAAAGTTCCTCCATTACTCAAAAATTAACACACACCTGAGAGTTTGAATGAGAAACAGAGCAACATTTAAGATAATTTCCAAAATGAAAATCTTAGAAACACAAGGCAGAAAAATCAGAGAAATAATGTAGGCCTTCATTAATGAAAAGCCTGCCTGTCTGTAGGCAATTTTCAGTTGTTTAAGAGCTTTGTGGCTAACAAGGTTTAGGATTACACTATAAATGCAACCAGTTACATGTTCAGCATATCTGTTTAGCTCAATATTATGGTGTCTGCAATCATGTTTGATCAAAACACTGTGGATATTTTTGAGGTCTGCATTCCTTGCATGATGTTTGGCAAAATCCCTTACATCAAATAATGAAGTGCGTGCATGAAGCAATGAAATCAGATGCAAGATGAAAGACATCACATAGGCAGACAACTCAATAATACTATAAACTATTTTGTTAAATGTTACCCAAGCATATCCTTTCTGATGATTCTCAATAGTCACCCTATCACTACCTGTCAAAATTAACATTCTTAGAGCAGCACCACCCCCCCCAAATGGTATGCATTCTAGTTCAAACCTTACATCTAATTCACAGAATGGGCAATTGGTTTCTGTGAACACAAAATTATTCCTTTAAATCAGCCAGAGGGAAACTCGTCATTTCCTGATCCACTCTGCTGAATATCAAGGTTGGATAAAATAATTAATCATCCCAACTTTTTACACATCAGCAATAATGTAAACTGAAACAGTACAACCAGTTTTCAGATTCATGCTCGATGGATAAGTCTGTCAAACATTGGACATTGGAAAAGCAAAATGTGACAAAAAGCATATTATCCAGAGCTTGAGAAGTTGCCTTTCAAAAGTAAGTAGTCACAGTTTCAAGGCCCCAAATAGTCATTGTTGCAGATCTCAATCTGGTGGATTCTGTCCAAAGACATCCAACTTTTAGCAGCACAGACTGTATTATTAGGCATGATAACAAATCGAAAAATGGCGATTCTAAAATCAAATGGGGGGGGATTTTTTTTTTGATTAGTATATCAAAGACTTACAAAAAAAATTCCCAAAATTTTCGGAAATGTAACTTAAGTACTAACGAAATTCGTTAGAAATTCGTATGCCAGAGCATGCGCTTTCCAGATGGTTTTGGCCTACACTCCCAGAAATCCTAACAGCTGGTAAATTGGCTGGGATTTCTGGGAGTTGTAGGCCAAAACTTGAATAAACCACACTGAATTCTAGATGGGACTCTCCAAATAGGAAGGAGGGAGGGAAGGAGGGAGGGAGGGAGGGGGTTTTCTATTCTTGGAAGCAGCAAAAGAAAAGGAGGAGGAGCCCCCCCCCTCGCTCCTCGCTGCCTCTCTCTCACCCCGATCCTGAGGGAGCGAGGGCCCAAGTTTGCCCAGGCTGAGAGGAAAAGGAAGAGGCCTGAGGCTGTGAGGAATGGTGGGAGTTGAAGTCCAAAACACGTACCTGGAGGGCTGAAGCTGGTCCCTGCGATGGGGCAAGGCAGAGCAACGGGAAGAGAAGCATCTGAGAGAGCGCCGGAGAGAGAGGAGAAGCGCCAAGCGCCGCATGTGTGTGTGTGAAGCAGGCCCTGCAATGGGGCATGCATGGCAGCAGAGCAACGGGGAAGAGAAGGAGGGGGGGAAGCCTGGAGAGAGAGGAGAAGCGTGCGCGCGTGTGTGTGTGTGTGAATCAGGCCCCTGCGATGGGGCATGCATGGCAGCAGAGCAACGGGGAAGAGAAGGAGGGGGGGAAGCCTGGAGAGAGGGAAAGCGTGCGCGCGTGTGTGTGTGTGTGTGAATCACTTTCCAGAATGCATTGCCTCTACCTAGCAGCAGCGTCACTTCCAGTTCCCCATAGAAATGCGGAAAAAAGAAGAAGCTGAATGAAGGCGGGAAGGAAATGAGGGGGAGAAGACAGGGAGAAGTGAGTAGTACAATAATTAATTAATTAATAATTAAGAATTTCTAACGATCCTAACGCAAATTGTTGGCCTCACGGACCGTAAAAGGAAGTCTACTTCCTGGTTCGGGGCAGCGATCCGTAAAACAACAAAAGTCCCATTAATTACGGATTTCTAACGAATCAATTAGATTTCCGTTTCAATTTTAGCATGCCTATGTATTATCCCAGATTTGTGGGAATATTACTTTTTCTCCATCATTCAATTCATAGAGCAGCCTCTTTTTCATTAATATGTTGATAGTTTATTGATACTTGTTTGTTTGTGGTGCCAAAAAGTTGCTTTCTTTTTTTCTTTTTCTGACCCCACTCTCCTTTACTGCTGATATCTTTAGGAGATATTAAAACATATCCTCTTCCCCTTCACAGCAGGCAATTCAACAACAGCAGTAGAAACTAATGATTTGCTGACATGAAGTATACAGTACTCTGAGGAATGAGAAAGGCAAGATGAGTCGGTCACTTTCTTTTCCTTAACTGCATTGAAAATGGGACAGTAAGCCATCTTCAACCAATGATGGTTAGCCATCTTCACCATTCTGATAGCTACCACAGGATCACATAATTGTCTCCATGTCTATTAGCCACAACATGCCTCTTCCCATACCTATGAGATACATTTACTCATGCAATGGATTCTTTATCAAAGGCATCTCAAGAAGACTAGAAATTGGACTGGCAAACATCTCCGCACTGTGAAATCACAAGACAAGACCATCCCTGACAAACTACCATGAGTTTTATTTTGTAAACATTGATTGCCATAACTAATGCATTCAGGTGTACTCCTGCACAAGACCTTATTGTAATGCAATGTGTAAACCTATGTATGCAATAGCTTTAGCATTAGAGCTGCGCACAGCTTTGAACTTCTGATTAGTAATTTGGAGATTCATATGATTCGTTAATATGAATCTCCAAATTACTAATTGGAAAGGAACCCCTTTAAAGCATTACAAATTGAAACACAACCCTCCAAAACTTTTGGAGAGATTCATTGTCACAGGTGCGATTGGTGGGTATGAGAGACAGGTGATTGTCCCCCAGCTATGTAACTCCCTTCCTGGTGAGATCAGATTGGCCCCCTCCCTCCTGTCCTTCAGAAGGATGGTAAAAACTTGGCTGTGGGACTAAGCTTTCATGGCAGCGCAATAAGGCAGCGATAGGAATCTTTACCAGGCCAATTTAGATTCGAAACAGCTGACCAAGATGGTTTTAAACTGTGTATTTTAATATTGTGATAAATATTTTTAATGTTTATGTATGGCCATATGTATTCTTGTCCCGGCATTGAATGTTTGCTGTATATATGCTGTGTTCCTCCCTGAGTCCCCTTCAGGGTGAGAAGGGCAAAATATAAATGGTTTAAATAAATAAATAAATAAAGATTTGTTGTTTGAGAGCTTTTTTTCCCCAATGTAACATACAACTTAGTAGCTTTTGATCCCCAATTACCCCATTTCAAGTTCTGTCTTCCTATCACGTGTTTCTCCTTCAGTTTCCCCCCAGTTTTTCCCTGGTTGGAACATTACATGGAGAATCCTCAGGGAAAAATTCAATATCTAGATCCAAGATTACTATGGATTGCCACTGGGGGCAAGGGAATTTAAAACTCCTTAGGCTTTCCCATACCTTCCTTCCCTCTGAACACTGTCCAACCATCCAACCTTGCAGGGTTCTGCGTGCCTTCATTAGACCAGTGTAATTTACATAAAACCACTTAGATTTCCCATGCCTTTGCCTTACTCTGAGGATGAGAGAGTGTGACCTGTCAACTGAGGTGACTGAGCAGGGATTTGAGCCCAAATCTCCAGAATCCAAATTCAACTTATAAACCATTACATCATGCAGACATTCTATACAAGAAAATGTGCAGTGCCTCATTCCTACATACCTCGAATACAGAAATAAGGATTTTATGCATGGTTTACATCCATAAAGCAAAAATGTATGCTCATCCTAAGGCATGGCATATTCATTTAGCCCCAACCTGAATTGATATTGCTGAAGAGGGAAAGGAAGACTGCTTTTGCATTTGACTGCGTGGAAATTTTGCAGGCCACTTCATACGAATTCCCTTTCAACCTATTAGGCTGGCTAGCCTACTCCTTTATTTCTTCCCCCTTAAAAAAAATCCAATACACTTTCCCTAAAATACCTCTCATCTGTGAGCCCCCTGTCCTCACACACAGCAAGCCAGACCTGCAAGATCCCAATTACCTTCCCGCTCCCTCTGACAGGACCAGTATTTTACTTTAGAGTTATGTTTATTGCTTATAATTCTCATTGATATGAAAATGATTTAGGTTAATCACATGTGCTTAAATTGGAGAAATTCTTAAAAATCAGTGGATAGACTGATTGTTCTGAAACTTGGCAGGCTTGCTGCAATGCTCATGATGTCTCACTGTATGACAATTTGAGAGGATACCTCTTATAGCTTTTTAAAAAAATATTTTTAATTGAAACAACTATTAAAAATTACTAAAAAATTGTATATGAAAGATTTTTTTCCTGAATTTTTGCAAGATTGATGTCCTGCTCATGTTGTCTCATTGTGCAGAAATTCAAGGGGATATCTCTTGTGGGTTTTTTTAAAAAAACAAACAAACATAAAAAATAAGTTTTCCTAAAAATCAGTGAATGACTGACTGACTGACTGACTTTATTATTTCTGAGTCGCCCTCCACGTTAGTGCTCCGGGCGACTTACATACAACAAATTCCACAATTATGACCAAAACATTATGAAACCTGGCAGGATTACTTCCCTGTTTATGTGGTCTAATTCTGATGGAGAAACAAGTCTCTACATTTTTCCCATTTCCGCTAATGGAACAAGTCTTAATGAAACAATTACAAAACTTCGGAGATTCAGATTACGAATCGGAATGGGACCCTGTCACGACTTGGCCCTTGACCACTTGTTGTTAAGGTAATGCTGCCACCAACCTTGGGTAAAACCCAAGGATTTATTATAGACTATATAATTATTGACAACCAACCCCCTTATGGCTCAATGGCTACCTTCAGCGTGATAGGTGCTGAGGTAACACAAATGGCTTTTTTTAATGAAAAAAACTGGCACCAGGTAGTGGCTTCACATGAAAGATGGCACAATATGAGGCTTGTGTTTTAAATTGAATAGATAAAATGTTTATTCTTGCAACTGGTTTCTTTAAAAAGGTACAGAAGTGTAACGGTTACTTTCATAAACAGGATTCTTAGCTGTTTCTTTAAATAGGTTCCTTGAATTTCAGGCACAGAAGTTATTTTTCAAACTGGCTCTGTCCTTTCCCTCACACCAATAATAGCAATTAGTTGTGAGAACAAACACTAACTTCACAGTTAGTCCCTGAATAATCCTTATGACCAGTCTAGCAGCTCTTAACCTGAGCAATTCCGCTAGAATACTGGTCCCAGAGAATTCCTCTCTGAACACACAAATCTTCCCCTAAAGCAGAAGACTAGCCAAGAGTACCTCTCCATTGGCGCCCCCTTGCAGTGGGGGAGAGGCTTGCGTACCCTAGTGAAGTTGTGAGCTATGCTTGCGTACCCTAGTGAAGTTGTGAGTTGAAAAATGGCAAGGCAGCCGGGATCGATGGAATCCCACCTGAAGCTTGGAAACAGGGAGGTCATGTACTGCATGCTAAATTCCACGAGCTCCTTGTGAGTTGCTGGGAAAAGGTGAACTGCCATCAGATCTCCGAGATGCAGTTATCATCACCCTGTATAAGAAAAAGGGAACAAAATCCGATTGCTCAAACTATCGAGGTATAACACTGCTCTCCATTGCTGGAAAAATCCTTGCAAGGATACTCCTGAACAGATTAGTTCCGGCTATTGCAGAAGAACTTCTCCCTGAAAGCCAATGCGGCTTCAGAGCAAATAGGAGCACCACAGATATGGTTTTTGCCCTTAGACAACTGCAAGAGAAATGTAGAGAGCAGAACAAAGGACTCTATGTAACATTTGTCGACCTCACCAAAGCCTTCGACACTGTGAGCAGGAAAGGTCTGTGGCAGATCCTGGAACGTCTAGGATGTCCCCCAAGTTCCTCAAAATGATTGTCCTGTTACATGAGGGCCAGCACGGTCAAGTCAGATATGGCGATGCTCTCTCGGAGCCCTTTCTCATAACTAATGGAGTGAAACAAGGTTGTGTTCTTGCACCAACCCTATTTACAATCTTCTTCAGCATGATGCTCCAAAGGGCTATGGCAGACCTACAAGAAGAAGACGGCATATATATACGCTATCGTACTGATGGTAGCTTGTTCAACTTAAGCCGTCTGAGGGCTCGCACTAAGACTCTAAACTATCTAGTCCGTGAGCTACTTTTTTGCTGACGATGCTGCCCTTGTCGCCCATTCAGAAGCAGCCCTGCAGCGCCTCACATCCTGCTTTGCAACAGCTGCAGAGCTGTTTGGGCTGGAAGTCAGCCTGAAGAAAACAGAAGTCCTCTACCAGCCCGCACCACAGGAAGAACACCACCATCCTCACGTCAGCATAGGCACATCTGTGCTTAAGTCCGTTCAGCAGTTCACCTACCTGGGAAGCATCATCTCTTCAGACGCCAAGATTGACAAAGAGATAGATCACAGATTATCAAAGGCATATAGTGCATTCGAAGGCTTCACAAAAGAGTCTGGAGCAACAAGCACCTGAGACAAAGCACCAAAATCAGTGTGTACAGAGCTATCATACTGTCCATTCTCCTCTATGGGTCTGAAATATGGGTCACCTATCGCCAACACCTACGACTCCTCGAGCGCTTTCATCAGCGCTGTCTTCGCACAATCCTAAATATACACTGGACCGACTATGTGACGAATGTTGCTGTCCTTGAGCAAGCAGGGATCACCAGCATTGAGGCCATGCTATTGAGAACACAGCTGCGCTGGGCAGGGCACGTCTCTAGGATGGAGGACCACCGCCTCCCAAAGATACTACTCTATGGTGAACTCGCCACGGGTCAGCGCAAGAGAGGCGCCCCCCAAAAGAGATATAAGGACTCCCTGAAACAACATCTCAGGCTTGGCCAGATTGATCACCAACAATGGTCCACCCTGGCCTCACATCGGGAGGCATGGAGAAGCACTATCCACAATGCTGCGGCCTCTTTCGAGAAGACACGCCGAATGGGTCTCGAAGAGAAACGACAACGCAGAAAGAACCGCAACTTGGAAAAAACATCACCCAAGGAGACTTTCTGCTGCGCTTTCTGCAACCGAACTTGCCTATCTCAGATTGGCCTTTTTAGTCATCAACGCGCTTGTAAAAAGCGTGGGATGAGTCCTTCCTGAATCTTCGTTCGCGAAGTAATGCCGAGAGAGAGAGAGCCAAGAGTATCTCCCCTGTCTCTGAAACAGTGTGGAAAGGTCTCACTCACTCTCTCTCCCAGAGAGATTCTGTCTCTGATGTTGCTTTATCAAAAGCCAAACCCTAACTAACTTTCCTCAGACAAGATTTCCCTCCTAACCAGTTCAGCTCCTCCCCTCAGTTTTCTAGCCAATCCCCAGGGCCATACTGTTTCCACCCAGAGGAGCTCCAAACCACTCCCCCTTCTCTAACAATTCCTTTCCATAAGGGCTGCCCTGTGGAAACTCCCTCTCAACATGGATGCCAAACTGTTTACAAAGGCCGACCTCACAGGCTTTGGTTGCTTCGTTTTATATGCTTTCATAGTATTTCCTTACAGCAAAAGAACTTTAGAGAGTTTGACTATCTATTGATGGAAGTCTATCAAGTTGTCATATTAGTTACGGACAAATGGGTCATTGGAGACAAAGGTGTTTGGAAGCAGTTCTTTCTGCAGAGATTAGCCCAAAAGCTATACAACTCTTTTCTCGAGAAATGATTTGTGAAAAAAAGCTATACTTTATTTGAACTATGGGAGGCAGGATGTCTGTGTCCGTTCAGTATGCTGGCCAAGAAGAGTGGAAAAGAATGCCACCCTAAAATACCTGAAGATAGATGTTCAAAGGTTTTCAAGGCCCCTAATGTGTCACATGGATATTAAAACATTCTTCAGGTATGAGAATTAGCCCTTTGTTTCTTGCAGTTTCCAGCAGTAGTGATGAGCATCATCAAGAGTTGCACTACTTTTCAGGTTGACAGATGACCGCTCTGAGTCCCCCTTCGGAGGTTGAGAAGAGCAGGGTAGAAATGTTGGAAATAAATAAATAAATAATGACCAAAACCAACATACCTTCTCAGGCCAAAGTGTATGCTGCTCATATTTTGAGACCACACGTATCAGAAACACATTCAAAAACTATTCCTTTGGCATGTTTTTGGCCTCACATCAGAAGAGACTGTACAGAAATGTCTGTACGATAAATAGAATGTCTGGAGGGATACATCAACTTGAAAATTAACAGAAATGAAAAAAAAAAAGAGATGAGTAAATCAAGGCAAAAGAAAGAGAATATTTATTTATTTATTTATTTGCAGTATTCATATTCCACCCTTCTCACCCCACAGGGGACTCAGGGTGAATTACAATGCACACATATATGACATGGCAAACATTCAATGCCGATTAGACATACAACATATATAGACAGACACCGAGGCAATTTAACATTCCAGCTTTTCCAGCATCATGAGGTTATGCTTGATCCCGGCTCGATTCCGGCCACAGGGAGAGCTGCCACTTTACCATCCATTTGCAACACTGAGTCCTTTGATAGAGTACTTCCTCATTCTTCCACACACTGCTAGAAGGTTTTATGGCATCATAAATTAGTTAAATTAGCCTCCACACATAAAGCAGTAGCAAAATTTCCTACTTGACAGATGCAACTGTCTTTCGGGCTGTGTAGGTTGAAAGCAAGCTAGACTATTGGCTGGAAGCTCACTCTGACCCAGACTGGCTTTGAACTCATGACCTCTCGGCCAGTAGTGATTTAATGCAGCCAGTCCAAATACTTAGTTATATACTTTATTTTTATCCCACCTTTCTACTGACATAGAGTTTCAAGGTGGCTACCATCACACATGACAGAATATACATTTAAAACAAAGCAAATGCATGAAGGTTTGAGTATACAATTTTTTTAAAAAAAAACAATTACATCTTCATGTCATGAAGCATAACCACTGAAATACGATAAAAACAATTATAGTTAAAAACTGCACGCACGCGCACACACACACACACACACACACAATCCTGCTCACACTATCCCCAGCAACCTGACCCTAACAAATGGAAAAGTTTACTCAATTGAAATCTGGCATAGTTTGCATGGCAAAGAAGTATGAGATGGGTTGTTGTTGGTTTTTCGGGCTGTATGGCCATGTTCTAGAATGCTTAATGAGATAGAAGATAAAAGGCAAGACTTTTAAAAACTAAGACAGAGTTCCCAAGCTGACCAAAGGTCAGCCCATTTATTAGAAAAGAGAGGAAAGACGTCTTTATCTGGTTGCAAAGGTAAACAGAATATTTTCCTTTTGCTTCAGGAGACAAGAAAAAAAGCTTTATATGACACAGGGAAATGATTTTAGATCCGTCTGGACAACGTTAGAGTTTCATGAACATTTTGCTTACAAAGGGATTTCTAGTTTCATTTTTCTAGTTTTGAGAGGTTAGTGTTCTTTTTTTTAGATGTTCAGGCTGCTTTGTTTCTCTAGATTATACATTCTTGGATCTCGTGTTTTTACCTTTGTACCTTGAAGTTCATGGACAATCTCTTATCTTGGAACTATACTGTTCTGGGGCTATACTGTTTTTACCATTTTTTACTGCTTGGTTTAATTATATCCTTCAATACTGCTTGCTGATTTTACTGAACTGGTGTAGAGATTAAGTACAAAAATGTTCCTGCTCTGGGATACAATAGGTATTATGATGGAAACATGAGAAAACAAGTAGCAGATTAGGGTTATTGATGAGAAAGAAGTCTGCAGCACACATGATTTGTGGGTGGAGGTTATGATATTCACAGTTTGCACTTTTGTGAGGGTCTGGGGCTACTAATTCCCTCAAATATATAGGCCAACTGTATACACAGTGAATACTTTAAAGTAGAATTAAAGGGGACTCCAGAGCAGGGGTGGGCAATTACCGGCCCTCCAGGTGTTTTGGACTTCAACTCCCAGAAATCCTAGCCAGTTTATCAGCTCTTAGGATTTCTGGGAGTTGAAGTCCAAAACACCTGGAGGGCCGGTAATTGCCCACCCCTGCTCCAGAGTCTGAGGAGAATGAAGATAACTATTTCTGTTCACATGCAATGATTTCTCTAGAGTTCCCAGAAAGGTGGCGAAAATTAGCTCATAATCTATTCTTAAATTTGGGCTGTAGCAGCATAAATACAAATGCACTGTTAAATCAGAGCTGATTCAGAGCAAGGCTCATCCGCATCCAAGAATGTAAACCTCCAGGTATTTCTCCAGTTCAATAGTTAATGAAGTGCTAGCTCTTAAGTGGTGTCCTTTAAAAGGAAGATAACACAGAGAGAACCTACATTTCTGCAAGTGGGTAATTAGTGGTATGCACAATGAAATGGGTTTTTATATTAAGTATGAATGCCAAATGCATTCAATAAAACAAAAAAATACTCTGACCTGTGAGGATATATTGCTGTGAGGCTGCACAAAAGAGGGAGGTCTCTGGTCATGAGCCCAATCAGACCTACAGAGATTTCCCATCTTCACACACACACACACAAACACACAAACTCCGGGTAAAACTAATTCCATTCCAGGAGAATGCTTTCCACCACACACTGGAGATAGTGTGGATTTTCTTGTTGGCTTCTTTCCTCTTGCCACCTGGGAAGGAAGAGGAAAAAGAGACATGATCTCCGTGATTTAGGCAAAAGAGAAAAGAGGAGATGGGTAACACATACCTAGAAGACGGGATCAGAATTCAAAATGAATGTATAAGATTGGAGAGCTGAATCTAAAGCTAAGAAAATGGGTTTTTCAATTGGGATAAATGCAAAGTACTACACATACTGTAGGTAGAAAAAAATGAAATGCACAGAAATTTCTTGACAATTTCACTTGAAAGGGATCTGGAAGTTTTTAATAATCCACAAACTGAAGCCAAAGTGTGTTTGCATCTATAGGAAACTGTTGTGTCTGCTGAGAGAGAAATAACAATATAGCTCTATTCTGCTTTGGTCAGAATGCACCAATTCTGGGCATCTCAATATAAGAAAGATATTGACAAGATGGAATGGGTTCAGAAGAGGAGGATCAAAATGGTAAAATGTGTGGAAACCGTGATCTATGAGGACCATTTTAGGTGAACTGGGTATTTTTAGCTGGAGAAGAAATGTTTAATAGGTGGCATGATAGCAATATTTCAAAGAAAGTCATGTTAAAGGTGTAGTAGGTTTATTTTCCATTGCTCTAGAGCAGGGGTGGGCAATTATTTTTTCCAAGGGGCCACACGAGAGCCAAAAAATATTATGGAGGGCTGCACCTAAATGCTGAACTACATCTAATCTACATTGTTTATTTATTTATTTATTTACTATATTTACTATATATTACACATCATTAATATTAACATATTAATATATCAAGAAATATTCATACAGTATATTATCAGCATTAATATCATAATTATTATATTATAGTATATATAGACATTATAATATGTTGAGATTATAATATAACATTATTATATTATATTATTAATTATTATTATAAAATTATTATAAAATAATAATAAAAACCACTAAAATAAAATAAAATTCAAGAAGACTAGGTGTGAACCAAGATGAAGGCTGACATCCTGAAGAGAGGAGGGATCCCAAGATGGAATGGCCCAATGACCCCAGCCCAGAGGATGGCAAAACAGACCCAGTGTGTGTGTTTTCTTTCTTTTCCTCTTCTTCCTTTTTTCTCCTCTTTCCTTCCCCCTTTCTTTCCTTCCTCTTTCCCCCTTTCTTACTTTCCAACCTTCCTTTTTCTTTCCTTTTCTCCCTCTTCTTCCTTCTGTTTTCTGTTTCCTTTCTTTCTTCCTTCCTCATCTTTCCCTGTTCTTCTTCTTTCCCTCTTTCCTTCCTTCTTTTCCTCCCTCCCTTCCCTCCTCCATTCTTCTTCCTTTCCCCTTCTTACTTTCCTGCATTCCTTTGTTCCTCCCTCCTTTCTTTCCCTCATTCCTTCCTTTTCCTCTCTTCTTCCTTCCCTTCCTTCCCTTCCTCCTCTCCTCCCTTCTCTCTTCTTTCCCTCATTCCTTCCTTTTCCTCTCTCCATTCTTTCCTTCTTCTCACCTTTCTTTCCCTTTCCTTCCTCCGCTTTCCCTCTTCCCTCTCTTTCTTTCTTTCGTCCCTCCCCTTTTTCCCTCCTTTCCTTTCCTTCCTCCTCTCCTCCCTCTCTCTTTCCTCCTGCCCTCCCTTCCTTCCTTTCTGGGCCCTGAGGCTCTGAGGGTGCAACAAGGCCGCCTTGTGCCCCTGCAGCCGCGGTGTTCGCAGGTGCAGAAAGCAGAGGTGGGGGCATGGCCCGCCCAAGGAGAATGAATGGAGGGGGCGTGGCAAGTAGAGGGGGGGCATGGCTGCTTGTTGGGAGATGCACGAAGCGGGGATTGAGAGAGACGAGAGAGACAGAGAAAGAGAAAAAGAAAGAGAAGAGAGAGAAGAGGAAGAAGAGAAGAAGAGAGGAAGGCACTTTCCCTCACCACTGTCTTTTATTCTATCGCAGGCTAGCGGTGAGAGAAGGCAACGGAGGGTGAGGAAGGACAAAAAAGGGGCGGAAACAGGAAGGCGGGAATGGGCGTTGGAGGGCTGGGTACGGAGGCCGCAGAGGGACAGCAGGCGGAGTGCTCCCGCTGCAGGCCCAGATCGCCTGCAGGGATGGAGGCACTCCAAACCCGCCGGTCCTCTGGCCTGTCTGCCGACGCAGGCCTCACAGAGCCCACGATGGAATGGTGGCACCCCTTCCTCTTGCCCCCCCCCAATGCCCTTCTCCCCAGGCCAGACAGAACCGGCTGCTGGGCCGCATCTGACCCCCGGGCCGTAGTTTGCCCACCCCTGCTCTAGAGACTATGGTGCACATCACTGATTAGAAACTACAGGACAATACGGTACATTCCACTTAAACTTACTCATGGTAAAAACTATTACACAATGCCATATTGCATCAGAGTATGGTGGGGTCTCCTTCCTTGGGGGTTGCTTTTTAAACTGAGACGGATTCGTTAATTTTAAGAGTATTCTAATTTTGTATTTCTTCAGGACAGGGGTTGGATTGGATGGCCATTGTGGTCTCTCTCAACACCAAGATTCCATAGTCCTATTAAGAGAAACAAGCTGAGTGCTCACCATAACACCAGGTAGAGAAAACACAGTTACAAAGTTATAACCAACAACTGAATAGTATCAGGGGGCATGGCCAAGGAATGTTTCCACCTCTGGAAGATGGAGCTGGAGAAATTTTATCCCTCACCTGAATGCTGTTTCCTGCCCTTGATAAATAAAAAGATGGACTGGCATATCAAACTATTAGGCCTGTTTGATCAAGGAAAAATTGGTTCAAAACTCGTTTTGGATGTAGGGGGCGCTGGCGATGTGAGCCTTAAGTGATTTCCGATATTTTCCGGAAAAAATCGAATGTTTTTCGAATTTTCCAAATTTTCTGAATCGCTTCGTTAATAGCGCCCACGATTGGGCAATGCGTGAAAACCT